>CM060942.1:67417333-68017333 GCA_030765085.1 Allium cepa
TTACCTCAAAGGAAACGCCACTACCAACCTACTTCATTCTACAATCTCCACCGCGTACACGGTTGTTAAAGTAGTTTTCGGAGTTGGCAGAGAGTATGACAACTTCCGATCCCAGTCTCTTCAACAACCAAACGTTATTATAACGCCGCGGTCATTTAAAATAATTTATGCTTTTAAAACCCGAATAAAATAACCATTTCAAAACCATATAAATATGATATCATTTCCTTTTAAAACCCAAAACAATATGATATCATCTTTATTTTCCAATATATTCTTTCCAAAAATCATAGTGGTTTCAAAGTAAAATATTTAGAAATCAAAACTCTTGAATATAATATTTCCAAATTATACTACCTTGAAAACATAACTTTGAAACAAAATTTCCATCTCTTAAATGGTTAGATATTAAATTACTTTTATAAAACAAAATAGCTTCTTTAGATTTCACAAATCAATTTCAAATATCGATTTAAGCTACCAAATACCATTTCAACTCTTATGTTTCAAAGCTTTAAATATTGCACCATTTCAAAAACAAACTCATTTGACAAACCCATATATATCAAATTCAATTACTTATTATTTAGACTTGAAATGTTTACTTAATGAATTCAATATAATTTAAGTAAAACCTTTAACTTCACATAATTGGAAAATCTTTCAATTTATTAAACTTGATATATTCATTTAAATCAACCTGATATTCATTTAAATCACTCTACACAAAAATCAAGTTATAAAAATCATATTCTTTTAAAATTCTAACTTTTCATTAAATTTCAATTTAACTTAATATTCATCTTCCAATCTTGTTCTCTTTTAAGTCATTAAAACTCCAGAAATTAAATTTTAAATATCGTATTTGATCTCGAAAATCAAACTTTATTCTATACTTCAAATCAAATTTATACAAAGCTTAAAACCTGAAAATTACTATATATATATATATATATAAATAACCAAATCAATATCCAAAAACCATATATATATATAGCTTTACAAAACCAAAAACATTTCAAAATATATTTATATATATAACGCGGTGCCTGTATAAAATTTTCTACCCTATGGTCAAGTGATACGGATGTTTATCATTTCAATCCGCAATATAAAATAAAAATGCGGTTGTATATCATTTCAAACCGCAATCCCGAATGAAATGAAATGCATAGCAACTTGCAATTAATAAAATTAATCATCCATTCATCCATTTATCACAATCATCATCCAATTTCAAACAATCATCAATATATAACAGGTGATAAATAATGGTATCAATTACCAGTTTATACTCAAAATAAATTGAATAACTGTTAATTGGCAGTTTATATGCAAAAATAAACGTAAATTTAACTGGCGGTTAATATGAAATAAAAATTTAACATAACTATGACTGGCAGTTAATATGCAAATAAATAAATTCTAACTGTCAAATTTATATGCAATAAATTAATTAACATTTATATTAAATAAATGCGATTTAACAGAGATAATGAATAAAACATGCCAAACAGTCATGAATAAATTTCTACTCATATCTAAAATTAATTTAACAAACACAAGAAATTTTAGAAATTGTGAGTGGGTTAAAACACTCACCTTTTGAATTTAAATCGAATTTAAATCCGATTTAAACCCAAAAATTCGACGGTCTCCAAATCTGTCCAAACCAGTGTCAAAAGATCTAGAATTTTATTATGATCCTAACGAAAAAAATCTCGCGTGAAACGGAGTTCGTAGGAGAAAGTTATACGCATTAATGGTGATTGAAATTTCAAAAAAAAGAAAAAGAATAGAAATAAAAGAACACCTTCAAGCGCCACGTCATCCCCCTTTCTTTCCCTCTCTTCCTGATGCGTTTTGCTTCCAGATTTTTCTGAGAAGTTTGAATTTTAGCTTTTGATTTGGTTTGAAATTTTTATTTGGATCTAAGATTTGTTTGTCTGCCATTGAGGAGGAGAAGGAGCTGATGAAATTTTACGCGCAGTCAAATGAGAATTGGCGGAGGCTAGGGTTTAGCGGGGTATTTATAGATGAAGTTGGAATAGACAGATGGATCCGAATTTAAATGAATTCATAATTTGTCAAGTTTAAATTTCAATAATCCATTTATTTGAATTTTAGATCTTATTATGAATAAATGGTCAACTTACAATTCCTATCATTTCTGATTGCAATTAGCTTCAAATTTATTAACCAAACCTCCATATCAAATAAAGATTTATTGCAAAAATTTTAGTGTTTACCTTTAATTAAAGTAAATTCAATAAATTATAAAATCTTATTTCAAATGAAATTTTATACCATTCGTATTCAATTCTCTTTATTAAATCAATCATCATCTTATGTATATATTTAACATTAGTATATATCAATTTACCCCAATTAAATAAAATTTTATTCCCAAATTGATTTACAGCCTAATATAACATTTGAATTTTATTCCCAATTCATAAATTACTACCTTAACTAAATTTTACGTTTCCCTTTTAATTTACATTTTCACCTTACGTTACTACATTAATTATCCTTCAAGTAACGTCTATTATTACTAACAATATTATAATTACTTACCATTTTATTTCATAAATTAATCCATTTCATCTAAATTCTAATCTATGTAATATTTCAACATTTAATTTCATCAAATGTAATTGTTTTCCAATACGTTAATAACTTTATTTCCAAGTCCTATATTACAACAAACTATCCAATACGAAAGTCTTAACATTGTTACAAATACTACTTTAATTAACATTAACGCAATGCTCAATTAAAAATTATTGTAACTGATTTCAAAATTGTAAATTAACAAGCTACCAAAATAGGCAACGTACAATAATCGTACTCTAACCTTTAGTCACATTAATACGCTTTTATTTCTCAAAATCAAAGTTCCCATTTAACTAAATCTCCATAAATGAATTTGACGTTATCTTCAAAAAGTACTTTATATTAGCATTAACGTAAAAATTTATTTATATCTATTGCAATCGATTTAGTACTATTTTCTCAATATTTAAAATGATTAAACAAATTTTAAATGTCAATTTATTCAAGATTAAATCAATATAAATATTCAATTCCATAAAATCCAAAATTGTTGATAAATTTCCAAAACTTCCTTTTTTATTGAATCAACCTATATTTATTCCTTTCATTAATCTCAAATATAAGGGTTTACCCTTTGGTTTAAAAATTATCACATAAATATCCCATTTCGACGTAATTCTTAATTTAACATAATAAATAAAATTTGATTTCATTTATCTCAATAAGTCCAACTATTATAAAATAACCAATTGACTCACTATTCAAATTCACATTCTATAATTCAAAATTTTTCTATCACCTTGATTTACTTAACTTTATAATTCCTTAGACAAATCTCTATCTCAAATCTTAAATGTAAATCATTCTACTAATTATAGTACTTAATATTTTCTTAAAATAATCTTTCTATTACGCTTGAATCCAATTTATTAATTAAGTTTCCAATTAGAACCAATTTCAACCTTGCACATAAATTTAGGTTATAATTAACTTATAAAGTATACTTCCCTAGTTATTTCTTTATATACTCCCCATATTAATTCCACAATTAACCATTATTATTAGAATAACGCTTATAATAAATACAATCCTATAATTTACTCAACACTTAATTATTTCCTTTTCCATTAGGGTAACATTCCTTTATCTGATTATTACTTATTACACATTCTAATTCCATTAACAAGGAAGCAGGTAAATTATGATATATGCTACAAATTTTTAATTTATTACTCTTCATTATTATTAACCTAAATTCATCATTACTTACCTCGCATTAACCTTATTACTTAAATTCCTTATCCAATTGAAATTAATTCTCTAAATAAATAAATTTACTCCTTTCGTTATTTTATTAATTACAATTAAGGCACACCTAATTATCTTTATAGGTAAATAAGTGAATTTACTAGTAACCTACTATTACAACCTTTAATATACTTGTATATGGTAATTTTACCCTTTTATAATCCATTTATAAATATATGCGCATCTACAAATTAAGATTCTAAGTCCAATTTCTTATTCCATCTAGGTTCCATTTCTTCACCTTATGAATAACTAGCATTTCCTATTCATTTGTTACATCTACTTATATTCACTTTATGAATAGTTTTGATATTCCATTTATTACTAACTTTAATTATTGCAATTTATTATCTACATACAATTTGAATCTATTTTCAAATTTTCACCTTTTTAATAATTAACACCTTCCAATAATAAATAAAAAGGATTGTACTAAATAAAATTTTATTTTCATTAATGAATTCAATCCTTGCCTTTATTTACTTATTTCTAACCTTATATCCAATTGCAACAATTTCCACCATTACACTTAATTGCAATAAACATTCAATTTGTAAATTTCAGTTAACCTAGATACATCTAATTTCAACATTCTCTTTCATATAAATAAATAAGATTTCAGTTTCTTTCTAAATTAAAATTAAAAATTAAAAATCCTATTAATTTAATTCATTTTAAGCATCTAATTTACAAGGGTCGTTACAAAATTGTAGGACTGTAAGTAGTAATTATAGTAACGATAAATTGTAGGGATTTGAAAAGAAAACAATCTGAGAGATTTAAGGTGTGACGGAGGAATTTGTGAAACTAATAGAGGAGCGGAAAATTTCTTTACATTACTATTACTAATAGACAGATAGATAGGTTGATAGACAAAACCATATTCTGTTCTAATTAATTAATACCAGTATGTATGCCATGGTTCAATGGTACATTTTAATTAAAAGCTATAAATTTGCAAATGTATCGCTTTAAAAGGTTCAATGTTCATCGTTAAAGGCAATAAAATTAAAACTAAAATGTATCTACTGAGAAAATGATGTAAGTGCACATAAAAAAGGGAAAAAAATCATGCACCTTATATTATTCGAATTCATTTGGCAGGTCTAATGTTTTACCGTCTTCTTGACATAGATTTTTGTCCCTTGTTAATTAAACATTAAAGAGGCTCGTGTTTCCCATGCTCTATATATTTGAAGTTTCTAGTATCTACAAGATGTACATAACAAATTAGAATAAGATAATTTTTTTTCAAAATGGTTAACAATTATGCTGTTTTGTTTCCTATTTTTCTCTTTTCTCTTGCAATTTTAGCATCTTCACAGGCTCCAGCTCCTGGTGTGTTGCTACTTCTTTAATTTACACTACTTGAATGTTTGAATATGATGATATTTATGATGACCGTTTCTAATTGCAGGTGACATGACACCATTACAAAAGCATGTTTCATTTTTTGACAGAAACAAGGATGGCGTAATTTACCTTTCTGAAACATTTGAAGGTTGCGATCATTGTATTGCAGTAATTTAGTATTGTTAGAACTTATAAGTGACTTACTATTACATATACTTATCTATTGATCATCGTTATTAGGTCTTCGAGCTATTGGATTAAATGCTCTTGTAGCTGCTCGTGATGCTACACTTATTAATGCCTTCAATAGTCCTAAAACTAGCGAGGTATGATATTCAGAATCAAATTTTGCTTTGTTTAGTGTGTCAGTTTGACTTCTTTTAGTCTTTGAATGTAGTTTACAAGTTCTACGTTCATTTTTTTGTTTGTGTTTTCGTAGTCAAATATGCCAGATATTCGTCTTCCAGTGTACGTAGATAACATACACAAAGGAATTCATGGCAGTCACACTGGTACATACGATCCTCAAGGAAGGTACTGTTGCATCTTTATATCTTTGTATTTTCTTTTTTCCGCGAAATAAAGACGTTGCAATGCATAGGCTACAATTTTTAATTTTCTTCCCCCTTTTGATAGATGCATTATTTTATCTACAAAATGGTATCGTAGTTTAATCTCTAGCAAAATATTGAAAATAGGAACAAGAAAAAATAGGTGAAAAATAAATTTTCTCATATTCAGTATCTCGATGCACCTCTAAAGTTAACTACTATTTTTGAAAACTAATACTGGAATTTCAAACTTTCATTTTGACTAGAAAGGGGAAAAAATAGTGTATGTTTGGACATCATGAAATGAATATTATATTAGTCAGTGTTTTACTTTATCATGGACCTCAATTTGATGTTTTGTAGCACGATTACATAGGTTTGTTGAAGCCAAATTTGAGGAGATCTTTAAAAAGCATGCACATACAAATCCAAATGCGCTGAGTGAAGATGAAGTAAATGAGATGCTCAATTCAAATAAACAAGCTAACGATTTTGCAGGATCGTGAGTTCTTACCTTAATGCTGCTTATTTTCCTTTTAAATTTGAAAGTTGCAAAACCTAATATACATGTATATGCATACACATGCTCATTAATAACATTCTAGTTAACCTCGTTAAATTAATGAATGTTACAATTGAATAGGCAAGCAGCATCAGGGGAGTGGAAATTGTTGTACTCATTAGCAAAAGACAAGGATGGACTGTTGCAAAAGGAAGTAATAAGGTCTATTTATGATGGTACTTTGTTCTACAATTTGGAAAAGGCACATTCCAAAAAGAACAGAAGTTGAAAAGCCTGTAATATGGATGTCATATTTTTTATATTGTTGTCGTTTGTTTGTGGCCCAATGTAACAACAGTAATTGAATCGTCTCATGCTTATTAATAATCCAAAAAACAAAATTACAAAAATTTACCTTGTCTTTGCTATTAATTTAAGGGGGAAATAGCAACATATTATTTTATTTCGCACTGATATCATATTGCTATCAATGTTGAATATGTTGTTTGGCACTGCAACTCCATCTACGATACTGACAAATAATTTATACACTTTCGACATTTAGTGAGTTGTGTGTAGACTAGTCAATGGATGATGTGTGATTCAGATAGCTATAAACCCGAAACCAGTTAGTACAATCCATACCCATCGTCGATCTGTACCTATTGCGTATTCCAAACCTGTACTAGACACAACCCATTGGGTATTCGGGTAAATGCCTGGATACCCAACATGCCAAATTATATTACACCTTTAAAAATTTATGATGTTGTTCATGTCTTTTATAAAATGATGATACGGCAGAAGCTTCATATATGACCAGTGCATGAACAAAATATTGCAAAACAAATGCATCTGTAGTAATGACACAAAGTAATAACTTATTATAAACCTTGATATGACAAATATTTTTTGGACTCAAGTATTTATTATATATAAAATACTAAAGACTGTTCTTCGTTTTAAAATTGATAGAAGCCACTTATAAAGCAAAATATAAAGTCGTTTACATTTTCATGGGTAGAGGTTTACTGCTGCAAGTGCCAAGTGTAACTATAACTTGTTATAACAATCATGAGACTACCATGTTTGAAATGTAATGAGATTGTTGCCATGGCTTTTGTTTTTTCTTGTTGCTAGAAGTGATCCCAACTCTAATATTATTCGTGATGTTTTTGTCTAGATGAACACAAGGTTGCTCCAAATGTAGAAGTAGAACAATAATTACATGGGATACGAGAATGACTAAACAGTACTCAAAGAAAACAATAATCAGGCTCAATCCGGATTTGGGTATTGGCATCCAATCCCATACAGATAAAACTGATGCGAAATCAGATTGGGCTCCGATAGAAGCCGGCACCTTTAAAAAGCCCAATTATGTGAAATTTACTAAGTATCATTATTTATTATAATATCTCATTTTCTTTTTCTGTGTTTTTGTACATTCATGATAAATAAAAACTTTTGTCTATAAGACTTATTAGCATTTGTTTTAAGATTAAACATATAAATCAAAACAAAATTTATATTTGCTAACTGCTAGTTTGAAATTTCATATAGATAATCGATCAACGATGAGTGCATCATCTAACATGGAGTACAGTAAACAGCTGGTGTACTAATCATGTCCTCTAACCTTTAAATATCTATAAAGAAATGTCAAAAATATTAAAGATAAATTTTGGCTCACATCCCTGTTTACAAAAAAATTAGACGCACATCCCTCCGAATTCAGCATTATAATTTTAGTCTCTGCAATTTATACTGAATCCAGTACTTCGATTAACGGCATGATTATATGTGAATTCTGCCTGGCACAAGTTCACATCCCAGCTCTTCAAATTATCCTTCACAAGATATCTCAACAAGTTTCCCAAAGATCTGTTCACCACTTTCGTTTGCTCATACGTTTGTGGATGATAGGCGCTACTAAAATTCAGCTTAGTCCCAACCATCTTCCACAGACTCAACCAAAAATGACTTGGAAATCGAGTATCCCGATCAAAAACAATGGTCTTAGGTAGCCCATGTAGTCGATAAACCTCTTTAAAGAGCAATTGAGCAACACGGACAGCATCGGCGGTCTTTTTACAAGCAACGAAATGTGCCATCTTCGAAAATCTATCCACCACAACATATATAGAATCATTCCCTCATTGAGTTCTTGGCAAATCCAAAACAAAATCCATGCTAACATCAACCCATGGTCTAGTAGGCACGGGCAATGGCATATACAATCCTGCATTCGTAGCTGTCCCTTTGGAAACCTGACATATTTGACATCTCTGCACAAATCTTTCAACTTCTTTCCTCATAGAAGGCCAAAAATATGATTGAGAAATCAACCGCAAGGTACGATCTCTTCCCACATGACCTTCTTCATGCAATTCCTTCACGATCTTCATTCGCGAACTGCACTCTGGTATACACAACCGATTTCCTTTGAATAGAAAACAATCTACCAACGCATACTCATCCGTCTTCCCTTTCTCGACTTCATCTACAATCTTAGCAAAGTAAGGATCCTCAACAAACAATTCTAGAAATACATCAAACCCCATCACTTCAACTCTCATTGTAGTCAACAAATGATTTCTTCTACTCAATGCGTCTGCCACACGATTTGTAACTCCCGATTTATGCTTTACAACAAATGTAAACTGTTGCAAGTATGCGATCCATGAAGCATGCCTGGCTGCAATCTTATCACGTCCCTGCAAATGTTTCAATGCTTCATGGTCAGTATACAACACAAACTCTTTATAAAACAAGTAGTGTCTCCAATGCTTTATGGCTTGGACAATTGCATAGAACTCCAAGTCATAGGTACTATATCTTTTCTTGGGTCTAGAAAGTTTCTCGCTAAAATAAGTAATTGGACGACTCTTTTGACTTAACACTCCACCAATTCCAACTTTAGACGCATCAATATCCAGCTCAAAGAGTTACTGAAAGTCCAGTTATCTAAGAATCAGTGTCGTGGTCAAAAGTGTCTTGATCTGTTGGAAAGCGGAATCAGCCTCTTTAGTCCACACAAACTGCTTTCCTTTCATACAATCTGTCACTGGTGTCATCACGCTACTGAAATATGGAATAAACCTTCGATTGAATGATGCTAAACCATGGAAACTTCTCACTTCAATTACAGTCCTGTGTTGTGGCCAATCCTTGATTTCTTCAACTTTACCTTGATCCACATGGATACCTCCCTTGGACAACACATACCCCAAGAACAAAACATGGTGTGTCATGAACATGCACTTCTTTGTTGCCGCGTAAAATTGCTCCTGACGAAGTATCATCAACACTTCCTGCAGGTGTTGTAGATGTTCTTCTGTGCTTCCACTGTATATCAATATATCATCAAAGTATACCACCATGAACTTTCCAATAAACGATCGATAGATCTGATTCATCACTCGCATAAAAGTACTAGGTGCATTCGAAAGACCAAATGGCATTACCAGCCATTCATACAACCCCCCTTCCCCTCCACCCCCCGTGTCCTAAAGGTTGTCTTCCATTCATCCCATGGTCGAATTCGAATCTGATGATACCCACTCTTCAGATCAATCTTTGAAAATATAGCAGCTCCACTCAACTGATCTAACAAATCGTCCAATCTTGGCATCGGAAATCTGTACCTCACTGTAGTCTTGTTTAGTGCCGATTATCTTTACATATTCTCCAAGTTCCATCCTTCTTTGGCACTAACAAGGCTGGTATTGCACAAGGTCTTAAACTTTCTTGTATGCGCCCTTGTTCAAGTAACTCCTCCACCTGCCTTCTCAACTCTTCATGCTCCTTTGGACTCATTCTATAATGTGGTCTATGTGGTAACACAGCTGTCGGAACAAGATCAATCTGGTGTTGTACGTCTCTCAACGGTGGTAACTCTTTTGGTAATTCTTCAGGAAATACATCTTCAAATTCTTTCAACACTGACTTAACTTCCTCAGGAATTTCAACCGTTTTATTACTTTCGCATCCAATCAACAGAAATACTTCAGGCCCGTCCTCTACTTCTTTGACAAACTCCTTCAAAGATAACAGAGTCTTTAGTTCCTCGATTTCCTCCAACTTGCTTTCACTTTGTTGTCGCTTTTTAGGAACTAAAGTGATTCTAGTGTGATTGAACAAGAAACTACAGCAGTTAGTCCTACCATCGTGTTGCACGGCTCTATCAAATTGCCGTGGTTTTCCCAACATCAAATGACCTATATCCATGTCCACCACGTCACACCAAATTTCATACTTACACTTCTTTCCGATAAAAAAAGTTACACAAGCTTTTCGACTAACCTTCACTTCCCCACCTTCCCTCAACCAGGCTAATTTGTAGGGATTGGGATGCTTCTCTGTCTTTAACGCCAACTTATTTAAAGCTTCTGTAGAGATGATGTTATCACAACTTCCTGCGTCGCTAACAAACTTACAAACCTTTCCCAAAATAGTGCACGTCGACTGAAAAATATTACTCCTCAACCAGCTAGTCTCCACTTCCTACTTAGGCGTCAAGCAAGATCTCCTCATTATTAAAGAATATCCCTCGTCTTCCGTCAATAATTCTACTTCCTCCTCAACTTATGGTGAATTGGAGCATTCTATTTCTGCATCCTCATCCTCAAACTCAGCAACCATCGCTCGCTTCTTAGGCTTCGGGCATTCATTGCTCTTATGACCAAACTCCTAACAGTTATAACATTTGAAATTTTTGTTGACCTTAGTCTTAGCAACTTCATTGACAACAGGTTTACTAACAACCTTCGAAACATTAGTATTGCTACTAGCCCCTTTCACCCGATTGATCGAACTTGTAGGCGCACCACATCCTCTTTTACCTTGCTTCTCCCAAGCTAGAGCCTTCTGGTGTGCTTCGGCAACGGATCTTGCATCAAACATATTTACCATATCCTGATTTTGCATTCTCAATCCTCCAACAAATCTAGATGTCAACTGTTCCTTCGTTTCCATGATATCATTTCTAGCAATCAGTTGATAAAACTCATCTGCATAATCATTTACCGACTTTGTCCCTTGTCTCAAAATCTGTAAGCGTTGATACATTAGAGACTGATAATTATAAGGCAAGAAAGTAGCCTTCATCAACCTCTTCATCTTTTCTCATGAAACAATCATCGACTTTCCCATTCTTTCCCGTGTAAGTTCAGTTTGTTGCCACCATGCCATAGCACTTCCCCTCAATCGTGTAGCAACCAACTTAACTCTACGATGATCGGGTGCTTCCTTGAAGTCAATTTTTTTTTCAACATTTGATAACCAATCCAGAAACTCTTCCGCTATCATTCCCCCTTTGAATTCTGGAATCTCTGTTTTCATCCCCAACTCCCATCGAAGATCATCTTCGAAATCTCTATTTCGACTTCGTTCTTGGCTATGGTTTCGACAAGAGCTACTATCACCATCACTGGATTCCTCAAAATCTGACGTATGTGGATGTCGATTCTGACCATCAACATTTCTGCTACCACGCACGTTTCTTTCTACCGAAACTGATAGTTCTCTTCTTCCCCGATCCGATAGTGGTGACATTCTTCTCCTCTCGGAATCTGATGGCGAAATTCTATGACCACCTTGATTTGAACCTGGCGTTGCTCTTTGTCGAGTTTGATTTATATCAATCATGAGCCTTTCCAATCTACCAATTCCCTCATCAAACTTCTCATTGAGTTTATCACTAATTCGTTGCTCCATTTGTTCAGCATCTTCTCTTCGATACACATCTGCATCATTCTGATGACGATTAATACTTCTTGGAGGCATTGTCGAATCTTCAACAAATCCAAACGCACATTTCAACTAGCACAACTTTCAGTGATGCAAAATCTACGTACGAACTCCTAGCCCACGACTTGAATAAATCTCGCACAAACTTGAACAAGCTCATTTCTGGCTTTGGTACCAAATTGACGCAGTCTCGGAAGTAGATCTGAATCGGCGGTCAAATCTACCCAGGATCTAATGATGAATTGCGGAATTATTAATCAATGATACAAGATGAATTGATGATACCAAATGCCCAAATTCGTTGATCTCTCGAGATATCGGATTCTAGCTATCTTCAACACGTTGACGCGCACGACGCCGCGTTAGAAGATCTACGATTCTTCGACGTTGATCTCGCGCACGAAATTCCGTGAATCGGCTTCAAATTCGTTGATTCGAGCGCACTCGAATAACCGAAGATGGAGAAAGGAGTTCACACTCAACTTCCAATTTTAAATGAGGCATGAAGCGCTCAATAAAATTTTATTCAAAATCAACTACTTTTTACAATACCAACACACCCCTATTTATAGGGTTTACAACACACATTTAACGATTTACATCACAAGCACAACACAGCGAACTCACGACCTACACATAAAGCACATACGAGTTACAGCACATTCGAACTAAAATATACGAGTTACAATTGTTCGCGACTTACATCACAACGACATAGGAAACAAGCAGCGACTCAACACACTACAGTAGTGACGTCAGACTTCGGCAACGACCATGGGCGGAGCGACCTACGGCTTCGCATTTTGTTCGCAACATAGGGCGGAGCAATTCAGGGAAACCTCGCGACATAAATCAGTTCGTTTGTGACCTAGGGAATTGGTGATGGAGTTAGGTCGCGTAGCGACGTATGATGGATAAGTGATGGAGTTAGGTCGCGTAGCGATGTATGAAGGGTCAGTGATAGAGTTAGGTCGCGTAGCGACGTATGGCGGCCGTTCGCGATTCGAGATATGTTCGTTGACTCCTTTCTTCGTATGGCTTCATGCGCTGCATTAGGTACATTTGTTTAAAGATATATGATAAATGAATTGAATTTCACCTATTACGTGAGAAAGTGGTGGAAATACCATAAAATGAAAGTGCAATATTAATGAATCG
This sequence comes from Allium cepa, assembly GCA_030765085.1. Lineage (NCBI taxonomy): Eukaryota > Viridiplantae > Streptophyta > Magnoliopsida > Asparagales > Amaryllidaceae > Allium > Allium cepa. Next base: position 67,430,513 of record CM060942.1, read on the forward strand.
ATAAATTTTTATAGGTTTAATGTTCTTGCTGTAAATATCAAAATATATATCGTAAGTGTATGATATGTCAAAGTGACAAACAAAATATTTATTATTTAATAATTAAAAGATATTATAAATGAAACTAAGACCAGGATCTATACATATCATATTGTTATTTTAATTGTGCAAAAGAAAAAAGATATAACAAACAAAAATACGTTTTTTTATCCATTAATTAATATGAATCACGAACATAAATAACAAATTTTTTACATTTTTACAAAAACAAATTAAATGAAAATATTTATTATTTCAAAATTTAAAATAATCACAGACATTCCTTACCATTAATTTATTGTCTTTTAATAAAAGCAAATTTTTTAACGATAAAGTATTCATTAAAATGTAACAATATTAGAAAGAAAAAACGTTGGGCATATTGGAAATGATATAGCAATTTTAAAAAGAAATATTGTATATATGTTTTTTTGTAAGGAAATAACTTTAGTAATATAAAATTATACATATGTTTCATTGTATTAGAATACTAATTTTAGAAATGAATTATTTGTGCCCAAATGTAAAATAATGTAAAAGATCTAAGGATACTTGGTACATAACTATGGAAACATTGAACTAGATGTTGTTGAATGACTAATTAGTTTTACCATTTTCATCACTATATGTATGTATGTGTGTGTAAATATATAAACACACACATATGTAGGCATGTATGTATGTATGGTAAACACATTAATTGTCATTTTCTACAATTTATTAGACTAGTAAATAAATGTTAATTAATAGAATTTACGTTAAAAGTCTAAATTTGAGATCACTTAATTGATGTTAATATATGGACTTGGAAAGTAACATAATGGGAGAAAATTTGAGTGAATTATGTAAATAATTACGTATTTTTATCAAATGTTGCTATTTGAAACACAAAATTGTAGGACTGTAAGCAGTAATTGTAGTAATGATAAATTGTAGGGATTTGAAAAGAAAATAATCTGAGTGATTTAACGTGTGACGGAGGAATTTGTGAAACTAATAGAGGAGCGGAAAATTTCTTTACATTACTATTACTAATAGACAGATAGATAGGTTGATAGACAAAACCATATTCTGTTCTAATTAATTAATACCAGTATGTATGCCATGGTTCAATGGTACATTTTAATTAAAAGCTATAAGTTTGCAAATGTATCACTTTAAAAGGTTCAATGTTCATCATTAAAGGCAATAAAATTAAAACTAAAATGTATCTACTAAGAAAATGATGTAAGTGCACATAAAAAAGAGAAAAAAAATCATGCACCTCATATTATTCGAATTCATTTGGCAGGTCCAATGTTTTACCATCTTCTTGACATAGATTTTTGTCCCTTGTTAATTAAACATTAAAGAGGCGCGTGTTTCCCATGCTCTATATATTTCAAGTTTCTAGTATCTACAAGATGTACATGACAAATTAGAATAAGATATTTTGTTTTCAAAATGGTTAACACTTATGTTGTTTTGTTTCCTATTTTCCTCTTTTCTCTTGCAATTTTAGCATCTTCACAGGCTCCAGCACCTGGTGTGTTGCTACTTCTTTAATTTACACTACTTGAATGTTTGAATATGATGATATTTATGACGATGGTTGCTAATTGTAGGTGACATGACACCATTACAAAGGCATGTTTCATTTTTTGACAGAAACAAGGATGGCGTAATTTACCTTTCTGAAACATTTGAAGGTTGTGATCATTGTATTGTAGTAATTTAGTATTGTTAGAACTTATAAGTGACTTACTATTACATGTACTTATCTATTGATCATCGTTATTAGGTCTTCGGGCTATTGGATTAAATGCTCTTGTAGCTGCTCGTGATGCTACACTTATTAATGCTTTCAATAGTCCTAAAACTAGCGAGGTATGATATTCAGAATCAAATTTTGCTTTGTTTAGTGTGTCAGTTTGACTTCTTTTAGTCTTTGAATGTAGTTTACAAGTTCTATGTTCATTTTTTTGTTTGTGTTTTCGTAGTCAAATATGACAGATATTCGTCTTCCAGTGTACGTAGATAACATACACAAAGGAATTCATGGCAGTCACACTGGTACATACGATCCTCAAGGAAGGTACTGTTGCATCTTTATATCTTTGTATTTTCTTTTTTCCACGAAATAAGGACGTTGCAATGCATATGCTACAATTTTCAATTTTCTTCCTCTTTTTGATAGATGCATTATTTTATCTACAAAATGGCATCGTAGTTTAATCTCTAGCAAAATATTGAAAATAAGAACAAGAAAAAATAGGTGAAAAATAAATTTTCTCATATCCAGTATCTGGATGCGCCTCTAATGTTAACTGGTATTTTTGAAAACTAATACTGGAATTTCAAACTTTCATTTTGACTAAAAAGGGGAAAAAATAGTATATGTTTGGACATCATGAAATGAATATTATATTAGTCAGTGTTTTACTTTATCATGGACCTCAATTTGATGTTTTGTAGCACGATTACATAGGTTTGTTGAAGCCAAATTTGAGGAGATCTTTAAAAAGCATGCACAAACAAATCCAAATGCGCTGAGTGAAGATGAAGTAAATGAGATGCTCAAGTCAAATAAACAAGCTAATGATTTTGCAGGATCGTGAGTTCTTATCTTAATGCTGCTTATTTTCCTTTTAAACTTGAAAGTTGCAAAACCTAATATACATGTATATGCACACACACGCTCATTAATAACATTCTAGTTAACCTCGTTAAATTAATGAATGTTACAACTGAATAGGCAAGCAGCATCAGGGGAGTGGAAATTGTTGTACTCATTAGCAAAAGACAAGGATGGACTGCTGCAAAAGGAAGTAATAAGGTCTATTTATGATGGTACTTTGTTCTACAATTTGGAAAAGGCACATTCCAAAAAGAACAGAAGGTGAAAAGCCTGTAATATGGATGTCATATTTTTTATATTGTTGTCGTTTGTTTGTGGCCCTATGTAACAACAGTAATTGAATCGTCTCATGCTTATTAATAATCCAAAAAACAAAATTACAAAAATTTACCTTGTCTTTGCTATTAATTTAAGGGGGAAATAGCAACATATTATTTTATTTCGCACTGATATCATATTGCTATCAATGTTGAGTATGTTGTTTGGCACTGCAACTCCATCTACGATACTGATAAATAATTTATACACTTTCGACATTTAGTGAGTTGTGTGTAGACTAGTCAATGGATGATGTGTGATTCAGATAGCTATAAACCCGAAACAGTTAGTACAATCCATACCCATCGTCGATCTGTACCTATTGCGTATTCCAAACCTGTACTAGACACAACCCATTGGGTATTCGGGTAAATGCCTGGATACCCAACATGCCAAATTATATTACACCTTTAAAAATTTATGATGTTGTTCATGTCTTTTATAAAATAATGATACGACAGAAGCTTCATATATGACCAGTGCATGAACAAAATATTGCAAAACAAATGCATCTGTAGTAATGACACAAAGTAATAACTTATTATAAACCTTGATATGACAAATATTTTTTGGACTCAAGTATTTATTATATATAAAATACTAAAGACTGTTCTTCGTTTTAAAATTGATAGAAGCCACTTATAAAGCAAAATATAAAGTCGTTTACATTTTCATGGGTAGAGGTTTACTGCTGCAAGTGCCAAGTGTAACTATAACTGGTTATAACAATCATGAGACTACCATGTTTGAAATGTAATGACATTGTTGCCATGGCTTTTGTTTTTTCTTGTTGCTAGAAGTGAACTCTAATATTATTCGTGATGTTTTTGTCTAGATGAACACAAGGTTGCTCCAAATGTAGAAGTAGAACAATAATTACATGGGATACGAGAATGACTAAACAGTACTCAAAGAAAACAATAATCAGGCTCAATCCGGATTTGGGTATTGGCATCCAATCCCATACCGATAAAACCGATGCGAAATCAGATTGGGCTCCGATAGAAGCCGGCACCTTTAAAAAGCCCAATTATGTGAAATTTACTAAGTATCATTATTTATTATAATATCTCATTTTCTTTTTCTGTATTTTTGTACATTCATGATAAATAACACCTTTTGTCTATAAGACTTATTAGCATTTGCTTTAAGATTAAACATATAAATCAAAACAAAATTTATATTTGCTAACTGCTAGTTTGAAATTTCATATAGATAATCGATCAACGATGAGTGCATCATCTAACACAGAGTACAGTAAACAGCTGGTGTACTAATCATGTCCTCTAACCTTAAAATATCTATAAAGAAATGTCAAAAATATTAAAGATAAATTTTGGCTCACATCCCTCTTTACAAAAAAATTAGACGCACATCCCTCCGAATTCAGCATTATAATTTTAGTCTCTGCAATTTATGCCAAATCTAGTACTTCGATTAACGGCATAATTATATGTGAATTCTGCCTGACACAAGTTCACATCCCAGCTTTTCAAATTATCCTTCACAAGATATCTCAACAAGTTTCCAAAGATCTGTTCACCACTTTCGTTTGCTCATCCGTTTGTGGATGATGGGAGCTACTAAAATTCAGCTTAGTCCCAACCATCTTCCACAGACTCAACCAAAAATGACTTGGAAATCGAGTATCCCGATCAAAAACAATGGTCTTAGGTAGCCCATGTAGTCGATAAACCTCTTTAAAGAACAATTGAGCAACACGGACTGCATCGGCGGTCTTTTTACAAGCAACGAAATGTGCCGTCTTCGAAAATCTATCCACCACAACATATATAGAATCATTCCCTCATTGAGTTCTTGGCAAATCCAAAAAAAAATCCATGCTAACATCAACCCATGGTCTAGTAGGCACGGGCAATGGCATATACAATCCTGCATTCGTAGCTGTTCCTTTGGAAACCTGACATATGTGACATCTCTGCACAAATCTTTCAACTTCTTTCCTCATAGAAGGCCAAAAATATGATTGAGAAATCAACCGCAAGGTACGATCTCTTCCCACATGACCTTCTTCATGCAATTCCTTCACGATCTTCATTCGCGAACCGCACTCTGGTATACACAACCGATTTCCTTTGAATAGAAAACCATCTACCAACGCATACTCATCCGTCTTCCGTCTTCCCTTTCTCGACTTCATCTACAATCTTAGCAAAGTAAGAATCCTCAACAAACAATTCTGGAAATACATCAAACCCCATCACTTCAACACTCATCGTAGTCCACAAATGATTTCTTCTACTCAATGCGTCTGCCACACGATTTGTAACTCCCGATTTATGCTTTACAACAAATGTAAACTGTTGCAAGTATGCGATCCATGAAGAATGCCTGGCTGCAATCTTATCATGTCCCTGCAAATGTTTCAATGCTTCATGGTCAGTATACAACACAAACTCTTTATAAAACAAGTAGTGTCTCCAATGCTTTATGGCTTGGACAATTGCATAGAACTCCAAGTCATAGGTACTATATCTTTTCTTGGGTCTAGAAAGTTTCTCGCTAAAATAAGTAATTGGACGACCCTTTTGACTTAACACTCCACCAATTCCAACTTTAGACGCATCAATATCCAGCTTAAAGAGTAACTGAAAGTCCAGTTATCTAAGAATCGGCGTCGTAGTCAAAAGTGTCTTGATCTGTTGGAAAGCGGAATCAGCCTCTTTAGTCCACACAAACTGCTTTCCTTTCATACAATCTGTCACTGGTGTCATCACGCTACTGAAATATGGAATAAACCTTCGATTGAATGATGCTAAACCATGGAAACTTCTCACTTCAATTGCAGTCCTGTGTTGTGGCCAATCCTTGATTGCTTCAACTTTACCTTGATCCACATGGATACCTCCCTTGGACAACACATACCCCAAGAACAAAACATGGTGTGTCATGAACATGCACTTCTTTTTTGCCGTGTAAAATTGCTCCTGACGAAGTATCATCAACACTTCCTGCAGGTGTTGTAGATGTTCTTCTGTGCTTCCACTGTATATCAATATATCATCAAAGTATACCACCACGAACTTTCCAATACACGATCGATAGATCTGATTCATCACTCGCATAAAAGTACTAGGTGCATTCGAAAGACCAAATGGCATGACCAGCCATTCATACAACCCCCCTTCCCCTCCACCCCCCGTGTCCTAAAGGTTGTCTTCCATTCATCCCATGGTCGAATTCGAATCTGATGATACCCGCTCTTCAGATCAATCTTTGAAAATATAGCAGCTCCACTCAACTGATCTAACAAATCGTCCAATCTTGGCATCGGAAATCTGTACCTCACTGTAATCTTGTTTAGTGCCGATTATCTTTACATATTCTCAACGTTCCATCCTTCTTTGGCACTAACAAGGCTGGTATTGCACAAGGTCTTAAACTTTCTTGTATGCGCCCTTGTTCAGGTAACTCCTCCACCTGCCTTCTCAACTCTTCATGCTCCTTTGGACTCATTCTACAATGTGGTCTATGTGGTAACACAGCTGTCGGAACAAGACCAATCTGGTGTTGTACGTCTCTCAACGGTGGTAACTCTTTTGGTAATTCTTCAGGAAATACATCTTCAAATTCCTTCAAAACTGACTTAACTTCCTCAGGAATTTCAACCTTTTCACTACTTTCGCATCCAATCAACAGAAGTACTTTAGGCCTGTCCTCTACTTCTTTGACAAACTCCTTCAAAGATAACAGAGTCTTTAGTTCCTCGATTTCCTCCAACTTGCTTTCACTTTGTTGTCGCGTTTTAGGAACTAAAGTGATTCTAGTGTGATTGAACAAGAAACTACAGCAGTTAGTCCTACCATAGTGTTACACGGCTCTATCAAATTGCCACGGTCTTCCCAAAAAAAAATGACCTACATCCATATCCACCACGTCACACCAAATTTCATCCTTACACTTCTTTCCGATAGAAAAAGTTACACAAGCTCTTCGACTAACCTTCACTTCCCCACCTTCCCTCAACCAGGCTAATTTGTAGGGATTGGGATGCTTCTCTGTCTTTAACGCCAACTTCTTTAAAGCTTCTGTAGAGATGATGTTATCACAACTTCCTGCATCGCTAACAAACTTACAAACCTTTCCCAAAATAGTGCACGTCGACTGAAAAATATTACTCCTCAACCAGCTAGTCTCCACTTCCTACTTAGGCATCAAGCAAGATCTCCTCATCATTAAAGAATATCCCTCGTCTTCCGTCAATAATTCTTCTTCCTCCTCAACTTGTGGTGAATTGGAACATTCTATTTCTGCATCCTCATCCTCAAACTCAGCAACCATCGCTCGCTTCTTAGGCCTCGGGCATTCATTGCTCTTATGACCAAACTCCTGATAGTTATGACATTTCAAATTTTTGTTGACCTTAGTCTTAGCAACTTCATTGACAACCGGTTTACTAACAACCTTGGAAACATTATATTGCTACTAGCCCCTTTCACCCGATTGATCGAACTTGTAGGCGCACCACATCCTCTTTTACCTTGCTTCTCCCAAGCTAGAGCCTTCTGGTGTGCTTCGGCAACGGATCTTGCATCAAACATATTTACCATATCCTGATTTTGCATTCTCAATCCTCCAACAAATCAAGATGTCAACTGTTCCTTCGTTTCCATGATATCATTTCTAGTAATCAGTTGATAAAATTCATCTGCATAATCATTTACCGACTTTGTCCCTTGTCTCAAATTCTGTAAGCGTTGATACATTAGAAACTGATAATTATAAGGCAAGAAAGTAGCCTTCACCAACCTCTTCATCTTTTCTCATGAAACAATCATCGACTTTCCCATTCTTTCCCGTGTAAGTTCAGTTTTTGCCACCATGCTATAGCACTTCCCCTCAATCGTGTAGCAACCAACTTTACTCTACGAAGCTCGGGTACTTCCTTGAAGTCAATTTTTTTTTCAACATTTGATAACTAATCCAGAAACTCTTCCGCTATCATTCCCCCATTGAATTCTGGAATCTCTGTTTTCATCCCCGACTCCCATCGACGATCTTCTTCGAAATCTCTATTTCGACTTCATCCTTGGCCATGGTTTCGACAAGAGCTACTATCACCATCACTGGATTCCTCCAAATCTGACGTATGTCGATGTCGATTCTGACCATCAACATTTCTGCTACCACGCACGTCTCTTTCTACCGAAACTGATAGTTCTCTTCTTCCCCGATCCGATAGTGGTGACATTCTTTTCCTCTCGGAATCTGATGGCGAAATTCTATGACCACCTCGATTTGAACCTGGCGTTGCTCTTTGTCGAGTTTGATTTATATCCATCATGAGCCTTTCCAATCTACCAATTCCCTCATCAAACTTCTCATTGAGTTTATCACTAATTCATTGCTCCATTTATTAAGCATCTTCTCTTCGATACACATCTGCAACATTCTGATGACGATTAACACTTCTTGGAGGTATTGTCGAATCTTCAACAAATCCAAACACACATTTCAACTAGCACAACTTTCAGTGATGCAAAATCTACGTACGAACTCCTAGCCCACGACTTGAACAAATCTCGCACAAACTTGAACAAGCTCGTTTCTGGCTTTGGTACCAAATTGGCGCAGTCTCGGAAGTAGATCTGAATCGGCTGTCAAATCTACCCAGGATCTAATGATGAATTGCGGAATTATTAATCAATGATACAAGATGAATTGATGATACCAAATGCCCAAATCCATTAATCTCTCGAGATATCGGATTCTAGCTATCTTCAACATGTTGATCGCGCATGACGCCGCGTTAGAAGATCTACGATTCTTCGACGTTGATCTCACGCACGAAATTCCGTGAATCGGCTTCAAATTCGTTGATTCGAGCGCACTCGAATAACCGAAGATGGAGAAAGGAGTTCACACTCAACTTCCAATTTTAAATGAGGCACGAAGCGCTTAATAAAATTTTATTCAAAATCAACTACTTTTTACAATGCCAACACACCCCTATTTATAGGGTTTACAACACACATTTAACGATTTACATCACAAGCACAACACAGCGAACTCATGACCTACACATAAAGCACAGACGAGTTACAGCACATTCGACCTAAAATATACGAGTTACAATTGTTCGCGACTTACATCACAACGACATAGGAAACAAGCATCGACTCAACACACTACAGTAGTGACGTCAGACTTCGGCAGCGACCTTGGGCGGAGCGACCTACGGCTTCGCATTTTGTTCGCAACCTAGGGCGGAACAATTCAGGGAAACCTCGCGACATAAGTCAGTTCGTTTGTGACCTAGGGAATTAGTGATGGAGTTAGGTCGCGTAGCGACGTATGATGGATAAGTGATGGAGTTAGGTCGCGTAACGATGTATGAAGGGTCAGTGATAGAGTTAGGTCGTGTAGCGACGTATGGCGGCCGTTCGCGATTCGAGATATGTTCGTTGACTCCTTTCTTCGTATGGCTTCATGCGCTGCATTAGGTACATTTGTTTAAAGATATATGATAAATGAATTGAATTTCACCTATTACGTGAGAAAGTGGTGGAAATACCATAAAATGAAAGTGCAATATTAATGAATCGATAAATTTTTATAGGTTTAATGTTCTTTCTGTAAATATCAAAATATATATCGTAAGTGTATGATATGTCAAAGTGATAAACAAAATATTTAATATTTAACAATTAAAAGATATTATAAATGAAACTAAGACCAGGATCTATACATATCATATTGTTATTTTAATTGTGCAAAAGAAAAAAGATATAACAAACAAAAATACGTTTTTTTATCCATTAATTAATATGAATCACGAACATAAATAACAAATTTTTTACATTTTAACAAAAACAAATTAAATGAAAATATTTATTATTTGAAAAGTTAAATAATCACAGACATTCCTTACCATTAATTTATTGTCTTTTAATAAAAGCAAATTTTTTAACGACAAAGTATGCATTAAAATGTAACAATATTAGAAAGAAAAAACGTTGGGCATATTGGAAATGATATAGCAATTTTAAAAAGAAATATTGTATATATGTTTGTTTATAAGGAAATAACTTTAGTAATATAAAATTATACATATGTTTCATTGTATTAGAATACTAATTTTAGAAATGAATTATTTGTGCCCAAATGTAAAATAATGTAAAAGATCTAAGGATACTTGGTACATAACTGTGGAAACATTGAACTAGATGTTGTTGAATGACTAATTAGTTTTACCATTTTCATCACTATATGTATGTATGTGTGTGTAAATATATAAACACACACATATGTAGGCATGTATGTATGTATGGTAAACACATTAATTGTCATTTTCTACAATTTATTAGACTACTAAATAAATGTTAGTTAATAGAATTTATTTTACAAGTCTAAATTTGAGATCACTTAATTGATGTTAATATATGGACTTGGAAAGTAACATAATAGGAGAAAATTTGAGTGAATTTTGTAAATAATTACGTATTTTATCAAATGTTGCTATTTGAAACACAAAATTGTAGGACTGTAAGCAGTAATTGTAGTAATGATAAATTGTAGGGATTTGAAAAAAAAAAAATCTGAGAGATTTAAAGTGTGACGGAGGAATTTGTGAAACTAATAGAGGAGCGGAAAATTTCTTTACATTACTATTACTAATAGACAGATAGATAGGTTGATAGACAAAACCATATTCTGTTCTAATTAATTAATACCAGTATGTATGCCATGGTTCAATGGTACATTTTAATTAAAAGCTATAAGTTTGCAAATGTATCACTTTAAAAGGTTCAATGTTCATCATTAAAGGCAATAAAATTAAAACTAAAATGTATCTACTAAGAAAATGATATAAGTGCACATAAAAAAGAGAAAAAAAAATCATGCACCTTATATTATTCGAATTCATTTGGCAGGTCCAATGTTTTACCATCTTCTTGACATAGATTTTTGTCCCTTGTTAATTAAACATTAAAGAGGCGCGTGTTTACCATGCTCTATATATTTCAAGTTTCTAGTATCTACAAGATGCACATGACAAATTAGAATAAGATAATTTGTAACGACCCGCCGCCCTGACCGCCTCTAGTCGGTAATTAAACCAACTTGAAACGTTCAAAATGACGGATTGTTGTTCAGTTTATAGAGTTTAAACAGAATCAGCCACAGAATCGCAGAATAATCATAATATTATTCATAAATGAATTTTTCTTACATACATATATCAGAGTTTGTACAATGCATTAAGTTTTTATACAGCGGAATATATATCTTTTCTATAAAGTACAAGAAAAAATTTCTAGAAAAAAACTTTAGTGGAGTGCTTTCCCCAACTCTCTCTAACTTCACGGCCTGAAAATCTTCAAGCTGTAAAAGTACTCGGTCTGACCCGAGCGTTTATTGCAAAACACAAAAACACTCGAGTCAGGATTAATCTTTATTCAAGTAATTAAATTTGTAATGAACTGAATAAAATGGTAACAGAGATGACGAATCACATGAATCAATTTAAATCTATTATGGATTTTCACATTAACAACTTCAATTAAATTATTATTTTTCGAAATCTATCAATCCTGTATGGCTGCAGCACACACGTATATTTATACACATGTGCACTGCCTCGCCAACTCGTGTGCACCAAACAAAAGCACAATCTACAAATCATGTACAAGTCAAAGTGAGGTTGCACAAGTACAAATAATACACAGCAGCACAGTGCAATGAACAAGAAACACAAGTACAGGCAGCAGTCTCAAGTGACACAGTGCGAACAGCACTGTCAAAACAGGTAGTCAAGGGCAGAGACTCAGAAATGACAAAGACACGAAGACAAACAACAACAAGTGCAAGACCAGACGCAAAAGTAACACATCAGAAGTGAATAAGAACTCCACTGTGAACATGAGGACTGGAACAGCTACAAAAGTTCAAGGCTGAGACAATTTCGTGTTTTTCTAAGATAATGATTGTGCTTCTAATCTGGATCCAAATCTAGCTGTGTTAATATAAAACAAAATACCAAGCTTCATGCCAAATCTATTGAATATAGCAGAGGAGTATGAATGCTGATACTTAAAATTTGACCAAGATCATTGCTTATATGAAACTCATGTTAAGTCTTTTATATCATCTACTGTCATGATACTTAATGATTTGTCTTCTTCTAGTATTTCCATTCATATTTTTCCTGAAAACAAATACTTGAACCAATACACTCTTTTAAAGTAAATACCACGGCAAAGTAAATGCTATAGCCTGCACTTGACATGCACTCAGGCAAGTGAACAACAGTGTCAAGATAGTGTCAAGATGACTACTCCATGAAAATCAACATGAATGTATTCAAAGTGCACCAGTGATGCAAAGAAAATGGTAACAGTAAGACATTAAACCGCAAGCCCAAGTCAAGACGGGGCTACAGAATGCATTCAATTCTAAAACCAGGCAACAGTGAATAGGAAGGTATATATGAGCATGAAGACTAAACCAGGCAACATGCTGATGTAGGACATAGCAATTAAATGCAACAGGGCAATGTAAGGCATGCCAATTCCAAAAGAATCATGGGACGTATCAGGCAATTGAGGGGTGTGTACTTGAAATTTCCAAAGCAAATGAAACTAACAGTGAAATATGTACAAGTCCCCATGGCTATAGGGTATTATGCGAACAGGTTTTCAAGGCAATTGTGACTCATTTTCACAGCAACAGGCAGTGAAGGATGAACAGAGTCAAGGCAACAAATTATGGAAAATTCAACAGGTAAGGGATGAAGCACAGTCAGGATAACTACCAATATGGGTGCGTAACCAATTTCAAAGTTGCAGTTAATTTACAGTGAGCCCTGTTACAGAGGATGAACTATAAATTTGCAACCATGGAAACACAAAATTATTATCTCAATTCACGATCATTTATTATAAAACCAAATGCATACAGATCAGTACTTTACTGATCCATTACTGAAACACACATCACAGATATATTTAAGATTTTGATAGGGTTTACTTGTTGAGCCTGATACTCATTTTCTAGTTGAAGAAAGAAAAACTTCAAAACTTACTTCTAATTTTATTTCTGGCTCACTAGTGCAAGTTTTTAAACACCTTTCTCTTTTTTTTTTCTTGCTTTGCAATTCAATTTTTCCTTTTCAACAGAAGATGGCAGGGTAACTTAAAAGCTTTCACTGTAACTAAATGTTACAGGAAAAGAAAAAAAAGAACAAGGAAAACAGTGTTTTCCCAAGGAAAATCAAACACAAGCACACTATCCATTAAATTCGAAGCCATGGCATACATGCAGAGGTTCAAGCACAACAATCAACCCACAAGCCAAAACAACACACTTTCAAGCAAACACCAAAACTTTACTTTAAGCATCTGTTCTTATCAGTTTTAAAAACAAAATTCATAGTATCAGTTTTCAACAGTAAAAAAAACAATCACAAATAGCCTCTGTTCTTATTAGTTTAAAAACAAATATCAAATAGCATTTGTTCTTATAAATTTAAAAAAACAAATTCAGATAGCATCTGTTCTTAACAATTTAAAATCAAATTTACAAATAGCAATTGTTCTTATCAATTTAAAAACAAAATTTATACAGCATCTGTTCTCATTAGTTTAAAAACAAAATTGATAGCATCTGTTCTTAACAATCTAAATTAACATTTAAGTAGCATCTGTTCTCAACAGTTTAAAATTAAAATCAATAGCATCTGTTTTCATCAGTTAAAATCGAATTATCAGAGCAATTGATAGCAAATATCACCCAAAACATAGCATGCAACCAAGCAACTTATTCAAACAAATATAAAAACTTGAATTAAAACCAATCGTGAGCAAAGAACTCACCTTGACTCGAATCGAAATGGAGCAACGCAAATTAATCATCAGAAAACAAGCGCGACGAATTTTTGAGACGAAAGCCCTAATTTTTCGATCGAAGACGAAGAGAAGGGACGGTAGCCATTTTTTTTCTTTCGTTTCTTTTTTTTTCGTTTGAATGATTTTGTTTTCGGTTTCGAATGAATAAACAAAGGGGAACGCGTGATTTTGGGCATAGGTTTAGGCATGATTTTAGGCGTGAATTCAGACGAACTGTAATGTAACCACGTTCTTATTAAATGCAAAGTAATGGGGAAGGACAATGTACTCTTTTTTTTATTTTATTCATTTTTTATATATATATTTTTCTTATTTTCTTTCATTTTAAATCCAATTGTTTTGTTTAATTTTTTTTTTAGTAAATATATAAACGTTTTGCAGTTCAACTATCAATATCAATTTATAAATTTACATAAAAATAATTCGTAAATCCAAACTATATTTTTTTTTTCTCTAAGTTATTAGTTCGAATTTCAATTACAAATTAAATATTCAATTTAACTCCAAAGTTAAATTCAAATTCTATTCAACTTTAAATAAATTAAATTCTAAAATTTGATCGCCAATTTATTCTGATAATTTGAAATTCAAGTCAAACATCATTTAAATATTTAAAATAAATTAAATATTCACAAATTAAATTGTTTAAAATTGAGGATCGTTACAATATCCCCTACTTAAAAGAATTTCGTCCCGAAATTATAAGTTAGGAAAAACGATTGCTAAAATCTCACCGATATTTATATCCTACACAATTTTATCAAGTTTCAAACTCACAAATAATTATAGGATTCATTCCATTTATTTTATCTCACTAGTTTTGTTCATCAATTTCAATAATCAAGACACAAAAGTCTTTAACCAATTTTTTTGACTTACAAAACTCAAATTTTTGAACTTGAAATTTTTCATGCTAAATATTTGCATATTACATCATTTCCAAAGCTGTGTGCTTCCAAGATATTTTAAAAATCTTCTTCCTTAATTCATTACGTTAGAATTATGTAATTCTAATTTCAGACTATTGATTTTTTTATTTAAAGTTTGAAAATACTTGATAACTCGAAGTTTAACCAGTCCATCGTCGTTCTTACAGACATTAGGCATACGCTGGCCAGGCGCAAGACTAAAAATCTCCAAGTACTAAACATACTTGCTTCAACTCCCAGTGAAAATACTTTTTAAAAATTATTTTAAAAATGGATATGGAAAGCACGTTCCCCCATGGATCACAGTTTACCCGGCGGTTACGCTACTATCTCAGTAGAATCGCTTGTAACCTTAGATTTCTCATCACTCCTGAATTTCTCCATGGTTGTCGCCTTAGATCGCGGTCCACACGGCGGTTACGCTACTATCTCAGTAGAATCGCTCGTGGCCTTAGGCATCACGCCCCTCGAATTTCGCTTCGGTTTCCAGATCGCAGTTTACTCGGCGGTTGCGCCACTATCCCAGTGGAATCGCTTGTAACTGTAGGCATCACGCCCCACGAATTACGCCAGCATCAATTCACATAATCCCAAACACGATGATCCATCGTGGGGGATATCATATCAGTCCCAATGGACATTCCACTAATGGAATTCTACGTAGCTACGATTTCCAATGGACACTCCACCGAGTTCCAATCACCTTCACAAATAATAAATGGAAGGTACATTTCCATATACTCAGTTTTTAGAAAACATATGTCATATACATATAGTACTTCATTTCACATTTCGTACATATCATACCTATGTAAACCTACACAGGACTTTTCATAATAATGACTTTCTAAACTGATAGTTTTCGAATTATTATATTCACATATATAAGTTACGAAAACTTAATTCACATTCATCACAAATAGAGGATTCCAAATTTTCCATCACGTTTAAAATTTTCCTCTAAATCGATTTGAAAATTTAAGGTTATCTCAAACCTAATTCACATTCATAATCCAATTCATTATCGACTTCACATTCGATTTGGATTTCACGTTACATCGTCAATTCTCAACACATAATTGATGTCTACCGATATATACCTCTAAGCTCGTATGTCTCAGAGAAGGGTGTTAAGCTAAAAGAATAAATTCTCCGCCACCACAGATATATATTTAATAGAGATCAAATGCTATGTCATCAATTCACAATGTTAGACATACAATCCCAATCGACTATCCAAAATTCAAAGCTCAACTTATATTGTTTTTGGTGTCAAAGTTAAACTCAATTTTAACTCAAGATTCAATCTTTTTGAAAAATTTCCAAGTTGAACTAATTGTTCATATTTCTCAAAATAATATCTTTACAAGATATATAATTTTCCCACTTAGCCATTTGAAACAAATTTCAAATATTCATTTTTCAATTTATCTTCAAAAGATAATATTTCAAACCTTTCCTTTCATATTGGAAAACATTTCCATACATTAAATAATAAGTAATTCACAATTTCTTTTATTTTCAACTCTTTGAAAATATTCGATATACTTGAATCAAAATTAAGTATATATTTCACTCTTTAAGGAAATCATTCTTTTAAACACATTTATTTGAGTTAAAACGAATGTTGCGTAAAACATCGTTACGACAACTCAAAATCACTAGTATAGGGATTCGAATTTAAGATAGATATATAAATCCCAATACTATAAACAACATTTCCTTTCGGAAACCATTTACTATAACAACAATGTTATAGTCCACCATTTCCTTATTTTTCTCGAAAACGCCTATTTCAACAATGAATGTTGAAATCTATGTATTCGATACTTAATGCATTTTAAAACATCTTTAAAACTATTAACTTTTTCAATTTCAACTTCAACTTAATTCATAGTTTGAATTCCTCATACTTTTCATAATATTAGTTCTAAACCAATTTCAAACTTTTCAATATTAAGTTTTTCACTTAATTTAAATTTTCCGCACGTTTAAATTCAAATTCATCACTGAATTTATTAAACCTATTATGGATTATCATGTTGACAATTTCAAATTTGAAATTTAAATTCTATTTGAACTTTGCATTTGCTTTCTATTCCAAAAATAATCAACTAGTTCTTTAGTAAATTATTCATCGAATTGGTTCCATTAGATCTATATTTCCATATTAACTATTTTAGGCAATAGTTTTAAACTTGAAATATAATAATATCACTTCCCAAGATGCTATTTCATTAAAATATTTCCTCCGTACAAAATTTTACATAGCTTAATACTTTTAAAAGACGTACACAAAATATTGTGGATTACAAAGGATAGTATTACAAAATATATCGATTAGTTTAAGATTCAGAATAATTAAGGACTAACGACTTCTTGTCCGATAGTATGCATCTTTGCCAAACTTTCATCTTCGGATGACACTATTTCATGTTGTGTTAAAGGAGAATTAACACATTCAAAATCCACATGTCCCCAATCCTTACAGTTATTGCAAAAATATGAGATGTTTCCATCCTTATCTATCACCTTAGCACTTTTCGCTCTAGCTGGTCGGGCTATAGCTTGCTTTCCCTGCTGTCTTTCGGTGCAATTTCTGGCTATATGTCCAGTCTGACGACAATGGTAGCAGATTGTCAATCTATCGACGGGTAAATTGAGTACGCACTTTTTCCTTTTCACTTTAGGGCAATGACTAAGAAAATGCCCTTTCTCCCGACATTTAAAACACAAAATCTCCGTACGAGCGAATCGGTCATCCACATTCCTTTTCTTTCTTCTCTTTCGGCACTTAATGGCATAATGTCCCTTTTTATGACATCGATAGCAAATAACCTCATCATATGGACCAGGTGCTTGTCTTTCACTGAATCTCCTTTCAATTTCCGCACGTCTCGCTTCTGCTTCTCTACGAGCAATTGCTCTTTGTTCACGGCGTGCTGCTTTTTGTGCTTCGGTTTTCGCCATTATAATAAACAAGGTGTTTTCGAAGTTTCCTATCAATATTTGCAATTCTTATTAGCAGAGGTTGGATTATTCAATCATTTTACCTAAAACATATCTTTTTTATTCAATAATATATTCACTGTCCAAAATCGTGAATATACTTATCTATTCAATTCAGTGTTTCTACACTTTTATTTAAATGATTATCCACTGTCCAAAATCGTGGATAAAATTCCTAACCAACATTTACTTTAACAATATTTAACTTAAAGGATAATTCGCTGTCCAAAATCACGAATATATCTCCTTTAATAAGCTATAACAATTTACTTATCAAATTCAATTGATTTCGAATTTATAAACAATCTTCACAAACTCCATTTCTATTTATAAAACTTCAATTTATAAATCTTTTATTAATTCAATTCAATTCAATTTATATAACTCAGTTATATACCAAAAGTTCATATTATAAGTTAAATACTTATAATCCATTTATTTATTAACTCGTTCTTCAAAACAATTGAAATCAATTTCTCAAAAGAATTCAGAATCAAATTCTCAAGTTATAGTTCAATAATTCTCTTGGTTATAACCAAATTAAAATATCATTTATTTCACAATTACTATTTTGTAGATATTCACAATATTCGATTTAACCCAATTCATTAATTCACTTCACTTATATTTTTATTTTTCATAAGTCTCAATAATTCGATAATGGATTTCGAATGAGAAACTATCGCAATCCTAAATTTAGAGAGGGGAATTTTCGAAATAATTCTAACTTTCAAAATACCTTTCATTTTAAAGAAAACAATTTCATACTTCTTTAGATTTGAAAAACATTTTTCTTTAAAGTGGTTCTAGTAACTATTCATATTAAACATCATAAACTGAGCTTTGAGTAAACCAAAGCTCTGATACCACTTTTGTAACGACCCGCCGCCCTGACCGCCTCTAGTCGGTAATTAAACCAACTTGAAACTTTCAAAATGACGGATTGTTGTTCAGTTTATAGAGTTTAAACAGAATCAGCTACAGAATCACAGAATAATCATAATATTATTCATAAATGAATTTTTCTTACATACATATATCAGAGTTTGTACAATGCATTAATTTTTTATACAGCGGAATATATATCTTTTCTATTAAGTACAAGAAAAATTTTCTAGAAAAAAACTTTAGTGGAGTGCTTTCCCCAACTCTCTCTAACTTCGCGGCCTGAAAATCTTCAAGCTGTAAAAGTACTCGGTCTGACCCGAGCGTTTATTGCAAAACACAAAAACACTCGAGTCAGGATTAATCTTTATTCAAGTAATTAAATTTGTAATGAACTGAATAAAATGGTAACAGAGATGATGAATCACACGAATCAATTTAAATCTATTATGGATTTTCACATTAACAACTTCAATTAAATTATTTTTTTTCGAAATCTATCAATCCTGTGTGGCAGCAGCACACACGTATATTTATACACATGCGCACTGCCTCGCCAACTCGTGTGCACCAAACAAAAGCACAATCTACAAATCATGTACAAGTCAAAGTGAGGTTGCACAAGTAAAAATAATATACAGCAGCACAGTGCAATGAACAAGAAACACAAGTACAGGCAGAAGTCTCAAGTGACACAGTGCGAACAGCACTGTCAAAACAGGCAGCCAAGGGCAGAGACTCAGAAATGCCAAAGACACGAAGACAAACAACAACAAATGCAAGACCAGACGCAAAAGTAACACATCAGAAGTGAATAAGAACTCCACTGTGAACATGAGGACTGGAACAGCTACAAAAGTTCAAGGCTGAGACAATTTCGTGTTTTTCTAATATAATGATTGTGCTTCTAATCTGGATCCAAATCTAGATGTGTTAATATAAAACAAAATACCAAGCTTCGTGCCAAATCTATTGAATAGAGCAGAGGAGTATGAATGCTGATACTTAAAATTTGACCAAGATCATTGCTTATATGAAACTCATGTTAAGTCTTTTATATCATCTACTGTCATGATACTTAATGATTTGTCTTCTTCTAGTATTGCCATTCATATTTTTCCTGAAAGCAAATACTTGAACCAATACACTCTTTTAAAGTAAATACCACGGCAAAGGAAATGCTATAGCCTGCACTTGACATGCACTCAGGCAAGTGAACAACAGTGTCAAGATAGTGTCAAGATGACTACTCCATGAAAATCAACATGAATGTATTCAAAGTGCACCAGTGATGCAAAGAAAATGGTAGCAGTAAGACATTAAACCACAAGCCCAAGTCAAGATGGGGCTACAGAATGCATTCAATTCTAAAACCAGGCAACAGTGAATAGGAAGGTATATATGAACATGAAGACTAAACCAGGCAACATGCTGATGTAGGACATAGCAATTAAATGCAACAGGGCAATGTAAGGCATGCCAATTCCAAAAGAAACATGGGACGTGTCAGGCAATTGAGGGGTGTGTACTTGAAATTTCCAAAGCAAATGAAACTAACAGTGAAATATGTACAAGTCCCCATGGCTATAGGGTATTATGCGAACAGGTTTTCAAGGCAATTGTGACTCATTTTCACAGCAACAGGCAGTGAAGGATGAACAGAGTCAATGTAACAAATTATGGAAAATTCAACAGGTAAGGGATGAAGCACAGTCAAGATAACTACCAATATGGGTGCGTAACCAATTTCAAAGTTGCAGTTAATTTACAGTGAGCCCTGTTACAGAGGATGAACTATAAATTTGCAACCATGGAAACACAAAATTATTATCTCAATTCACGATCATTTATTATAAAACCAAATGCATACAGATCCGTACTTTACTGATCCATTACTGAAACACACATCACAGATATATTTAAGATTTTGATAGGGTTTACATGTTGAGCCTGATACTCATTTTCTAGTTGAAGAAAGAAAAACTTCAAAACTTATTTTAATTTTATTTCTGGCTCACTAGTGCAAGTTTTTAAACACCTTTCTCTTTTTTTTCTTGCTTTGCAATTCAATTTTTCCTTTTCAACAGAAGATGGCAGGGTAACTTAAAAGCTTTCACTGTAACTAAATGTTACAGGAAAAGAAAAAAAAAGAACAAGGAAAACAGTGTTTTCCCAAGGAAAATCAAACACAAGCACACTATCCATTAAATTCGAAGCCATGGCATACATGCAGAGGTTCAAGCACAACAATCAACCCACAAGCCAAAACAACACACTTTCAAGCAAACCCCAAAACTTTTCTTTAAGCATCTGTTCTTATCAGTTTTAAAAACAAAATTTATAGTATCAGTTTTCAACAGTAAAAAAAACAATCACAAATAGCCTCTGTTCTTATTAGCTTAAAAACAAATATCAAATAGCATTTGTTCTTATAAATTTAAAAAAACAAATTCAGATAGCATCTGTTCTTAACAATTTAAAATCAAATTTACAAATAGCAATTGTTCTTATCAATTTAAAAACAAAATTTATACAGCATCTGTTCTCATTAGTTTAAAATCAAAATTGATAGCATCTGTTCTTAACAATCTAAATTAACATTTAAGTAGCATCTGTTCTCAACAGTTTAAAATTAAAATCAATAGCATCTGTTTTCATCAGTTAAAATCGAATTATCAGAGCAATTGATAGCAAATATCACCCAAAACATAGCATGCAACCAAACAACTTATTCAAACAAATATAAAAACTTGAATTAAAACCAATCGTGAGCAAAGAACTCACCTTGACTCGAATCGAAATGGAGCAACGCAAATTAATCATCAGAAAACAAGCGCGACGAATTTTTGAGACGAAAGCCCTAATTTTTCGATCGAAGACGAAGAGAAGGGACCGCAGCCATTTTTTTTCTTTCGTTTCTTTTTTTTTCGTTTGAATGATTTTGTTTTCGGTTTCGAATGAAGAAACAAAGGGGAACGCGTGATTTTGGGCATAGGTTTAGGCATGATTTTAGGCGTGAATTCAGACGAACTGTAATGCAACCACGTTCTTATTAAATGCAAAGTAATGGGGAAGGACAATGTACTCTTTTTTTTTATTTTATTCATTTTTTTTATATATATATTTTTCTTATTTTCTTTAATTTTAAATCCAATTGTTTTGTTTAAATTTTTTTTTTAGTAAATATATAACGTTTTGCAGTTCAACTTTCAATATCAATTTATAAATTTACATAAAAATAATTCGTAAATCCAAACTATATTTTTTTTTCTCTAAGTTATTAGTTCGAATTTCAATTACAAATTTAATATTCAATTTAACTCCAAAGTTAAATTCAAATTCTATTCAACTTTAAATAAATTAAATTCTAAAATTTGATCGCCAATTTATTCTGATAATTTGAAATTCAAGTCAAACATCATTTAAATATTTAAAATAAATTAAATATTCACAAATTAAATTGTTTAAAATTGAGGATCGTTACATAATTTGTTTTCAAAATGGTTAACACTTATGCTGTTTTGTTTCCTATTTTTCTCTTTTCTCTTGCAATTTTAGCATCTTAACAGGCTCCAGCTCCTGGTGTGTTGCTACTTCTTTAAATTACGCTACTTCAATGTTTGAATATGATGATATTTATGACGATGGTTGCTAATTATAGGTGACATGACACCATTACAAAGGCATGTTTCATTTTTTGACAGAAACAAGGATGGCGTAATTTACCTTTCTGAACCATTTGAAGGTTGCGATCATTGTATTGTAGTAATTTAGTATTGTTAGAACTTATAAGTGACTTACTATTACATGTACTTATCTATTGATCATCGTTATTAGGTCTTCGAGCTATTGGATTAAATGCTCTTGTAGCTGCTCGTGATGCTACACTTATTAATGCTTTCAATAGTCCTAAAACTAGCGAGGTATGATATTCAGAATCAAATTTTGCTTTGTTTAGTGTGTCAGTTTGACTTCTTTTAGTCTTTGAATGTAGTTTACAAGTTCTATGTTCATTTTTTTGTTTGTGTTTTCGTAGTCAAATATGACAGATATTCGTCTTCCAGTGTACGTAGATAACATACACAAAGGAATTCATGGCAGTCACACTGGTACATACGATCCTCAAGGAAGGTACTGTTGCATCTTTATATCTTTGTATTTTCTTTTTTCCACGAAATAAGGACGTTGCAATGCATAGGCTACAATTTTTAATTTTCTTCCTCTTTTTGATAGATGCATTATTTTATCTACAAAATGGTATCGTAGTTTAATCTCTAGCAAAATATTGAATAAGAACAAGAAGAAATAGGTGAAAAATAAATTTTCTCATATTCAGTATCTGGATGCACCTCTAATGTTAACTGGTATTTTTGAAAACTAATACTGGAATTTCAAACTTTCATTTTGACTAAAAAGGAAAAAAAAATAGTGTATGATATTAGTCAGTGTTTTACTTTATCATGGACCTCAATTTGATGTTTCGTAACACGATTACATAGGTTTGTTGAAGCCAAATTTGAGGAGATCTTTAAAAGGCATGCACATACAAATCCAAATGCGCTGAGTGAAGATGAAGTAAATGAGATGCTCAAGTCAAATAAACAAGCTAATGATTTTGCAGGATCGTGTGTTCTAATCTTAATGCTGCTTATTTTCCTTTTAAACTTGAAAGTTGCAAAACCTAATATACATGTATATACACACACGCGCTCATTAATAACATTCTAGTTAACCTCGTTAAATTAATGAATGTTACAACTGAATAGGCAAGCAGCATCAGGGGAGTGGAAATTGTTGTACTCATTAGCAAAAGACAAGGATGGACTGCTGCAAAAGGAAGTAATAAGGTCTATTTATGATGGTACTTTGTTCTACAATTTGGAAAAGGCACATTCCAAAAAGAACAGAAGTTGAAAAGCCTGTAATATGGATGTCATATTTTTTATATTGTTGTCGTTTGTTTGTGGCCCAATGTAACAACAGTTATTGAATCGTCTCATGCTTATTAATAATCCAAAAAACAAAATTACAAAAATTTACCTTGTCTTTGCTATTAATTTAAGGGTTAAATAGCATCATATTATTTTATTTCGCACTGATATCATATTGCTATCAATGTTGAGTATGTTGTTTGTCACTATAACTCCATCTATGATACTGACAAATAATTTATACACTTTCGACATTTAATGAGTTGCGTGTAGACTAGTCAATGGATGATGTGTGATTCAGATAGTTATAAACCTGAAACCAGTTAGTACAATCCATACCCATCGTCGATCTGTACCTATAGGGTATTCCAAATATGTACTAGACACAACCCATTGGGTATTCGGGTAAATGCTTGGATACCCAACATGCCAAATTATATTACACGTTTAAAAATTTATGATGTATTGCATGTCTTTTGTAAAATAATGATACGCCAAAAGCTTCATATATGACCAGTGCATGAACAAAATATTGCAAAACAAATGCATCTGAAGTAATGACACAAAGTAATAACTTATTATAAACCTTGATATGACAAATATTTTTTGGACTCAAGTATTTATTATATATAAAGTACTAAAGACTGTTCTTCGTTTTAAAATTGATAGAAGCCACTCATAAAGCAAAATATAAAGTCGTTTACATTTTCATGGGTAGAGGTTTACTGCTGCATGTGCCAAGTGTGACTATAACTGATTATAACAATCATGAGACTACCATGTTTGAAATGTAATGAGATTGTTGCCATGGCCTATGTTTTTTCTTGTTGCTACAAGTGATCCCAACTCTAATATTATTCGTGATGTTTTTGTCTAGATGAACACAAGGTTGCTCCAAATGTAGAAGTAGAACAATAATTACATGGGATACGAGAATGACTAAACAGTACTCAAAGAAAACAATAATCAGGCTCAATCCGGGTTTGGGTATTGGCATCCAATCCCATACCGATAAAACTGATGCGAAATCAGATTGGGCTCCGATAGAAGCCGACACCTTTAAAAAGCCCAATTATGTGAGATTTACTAAGTATCATTATTTATTATAATATCTCATTTTCTTTTTCTGTATTTTTGTACATTCATTATAAATAACAACTTTTGTCTATAAGACTTATTAGCATTTGTTTTAAGATTAAACATATAAATAAAAACAAAATTTATATTTGCTAACTGCTAGTTTGAAATTTCATATAGATAATCGATCAACGATGAGTGCAATATCTAAGACGGAGTACAGTAAACAGCTGGCGTACTAATCATGTCCTCTAACCTTTAAATATCTATAAAGAAATGTCAAAAACATTAAAGATAAATTTTGGCTCACATCCCTCTTTACAAAAAAATTAGACGCACATCCCTCCGAATTCAGCATTATAATTTTCGTCTCTGTAATTTATACCGAATCCAGTACTTCGATTAACGGCATGATTATATGCGAATTCTGCCTGACACAAGTTCATATCCCAGCTCTTCAAACTATACTTCACAAGATTCTCAACAAGTTTCCCAAAGATCTGTTCACCACTTTCGTTTGCTCATCCATTTGTGGATGATAGTCGCTACTAAAATTCAGCTTAGTCCCAACCATCTTCCACAGACTCAACCAAAAATGACTTGGAAATCGAGTATCCTGATAAAAAACAATGGTCTCAGGTAGCCCATGTAGTCGATAAACCTCTTTAAAGAACCATTGAGCAACACGGACTGCATCGGCGGTCTTTTTACAAGCAACAAAATGTGCTATCTTCAAAAATCTATCCACCACAACATATATAGAATCATTCCCTCATTGAGTTCTTGGAAAATCCAAAACAAAATCCATGGTAACATCAACCCATGGTCTAGTAGGCACGGGCAATGGCATATACAATCCTGCATTCGTAGCTGTCCCTTTGGGAACCTGACATATGTGACATCTCTGCACAAATCTTTCAACTTCTTTCCTCATAGAAGGCCAAAAATATGACTGAGAAATCAACCGCAAGGTACGATCTCTTCCCACATGACCTTCTTCATGCAATTCGTTCACGATCTTCATTCGCGAACTGCACTCTGGTATAAACAACCGATTTCCTTTGAATAGAAAACCATCTACCAACACATACTCATCCGTCTTCCCTTTCTCGACTTCATCTACAATCTTAGCAAAATAAGGATCCTCAACAAACAAATCTGGAAATACATCAAACCCCGTCACTTCATCTCTCATCGTAGTCAACAAGTGATTTCTTCTACTCAATGCGTCTGCCACACGATTTGTAACTCCCGATTTATGCTTTACAACAAATGTAAACTGTTGCAAGTATGCGATCCATGAAGCATGCCTGGCTGCAATCTTATCATGTCCCTGCAAATGTTTCAATGCTTCATGGTCAGTACGCAACACAAACTCTTTATAAAACATGTAGTGTCTCCAATGCTTTATGACTTGGACAATAGCATAGAACTCCAAGTCATAGGTACTATATCTTTTCTTGGCTCTAGAAAGTTTCTCGCTAAAATAAGCAATTGGACGACCCTTTGACTTAAAACTCCACCAATTCCAACTTTAGACGCATCATTATCCAACTCAAAGTGTAACTGAAAGTCCAGTTATCTAAGAATCGGTGTCGTAGTTAAAAGTGTCTTGATCTATTGGAAAGCGGAATCAGCCTCTTCAGTCCATACAAACTGCTTTCCTTTCATACAATCTGTCACTGGTGCCATCACGCTACTGAAATATGGAATAAATCTTCGATTGAATGATGCTAAACGATGGAAACTTCTCACTTCAATTACAGTCCTGTGTTGTGGCCAATCCTTGATTGCTTCAACTTTACCTTGATCCACATGGATACCTTTCTTGGACAACACAAACCCCAAGAACAAAACACTGTGTGTCATGAACATGCACTTCTTTATTGCCGCGTAAAATTGCTCCTGACGAAGTATCATCAACACTTCCTACAAGTGTTGTAGATGTTCTTCTGTGCTTCCACCGTATATCAATATATCATCAAAGTATACCACCACGAACTTTCGAATAAACGGACGATAGATCTGATTCATCACTCGCATAAAAGTACTAGGTGCATTCGAAAGACCAAATGGCATGACCAACCATTCATACAACCCCCCCTTCCCCTCCACCCACCGTGACCTAAAGGTTGTCTTCCATTCATCCCATGGTCGAATTCGAATCAGATGATACCCACTCTTCGGATCAATCTTTGAAAATATAGCAGCTCCACACAACAGATCTAACAAATCATCCTATCTTGGCATCGGAAATATGTACCTCACTGTAATCTTGTTTAGTGCCGACTATCTTTACATATTCTCTAAGTTCCATCCTTCTTTGGCACTAACAAGGCTGGTATTGCACAAGGTCTTAAACTTTCTTGTACGCGCCCTTGTTCAAGTAACTCCTCCACCTGCCTTGTCAACTCTTCATGCTCCTTTGGACTCATTCTATAATGTGGTCTATGTGGTAACACAGCTCCCGGAACAAGATCAATCTGGTGTTGTACGTCTCTCAACGGTGGTAACTCTTTTGGTAATTCTTCAGGAAATACATCTTTAAATTCCTTCATCACTGGCTTAACTTCCTCAGGAATTTCAACTGTTTCACTACTTTCACATCCAATCAACAGAAATACTTCAGGCCCATCCTCTACTTCTTTGACAAACTCCTTCAAAGATAACAGAGTCTTTAGTTCCTCGATTTCCTCCAACTTGCTTTCACTTTGTTGTCGCTTTTTAGGGACTAAAGTGATTCTAGTGTGATTGAACAAGAAACTATAGCAGTTAGTCCTACCATCGTGTTGCACGGCTCTATAAAATTGCCACGGTCTTCCCAACAACAAATGACTTACATCCATATCCACCACGTCACACCAAATTTCATCCTTATACTTCTTTCCGATAGAAAATGTAAAGGCCCGAAAATCCGTTCTCCTTTAAGCTGGCAACATTCCACAACAGTCCAGCCAAAGAGGAACGAACCTCCAAATCTTTAGGTTTTAAGAAGAAGAAAGAAGTAGAAGAAGAGAGAGAAAGATAGAAGAAGCAGAAACAAACAACAGAACAGGAAACAATATCAGAATCTCACAATCGCAGCGGAACAACATATAATAGATAAATGAACATTCATTAAACAAAAGAACTATACATTTTATACATTACATCACATCATCAGAGAGTACAACAACAAAACAGCGGAAAAGAAATACTATAATAGTAATATACAACGCCATCCAAACTCGCCTCCAAATCTGCACAGTAACTCTCGAATCCAGAATAACCTGATAACCTAACTCTAGACTGCCCGTGTGGAAATTGGTGGGCACCCAGAGTTTAGGAAGGGAACAATAAACTCCAGGTCAGTCATGGGACTGGTGTGAGAACTCGAAATAGTTTATCTTTGGAAACAAACAAAGAAATAATTTTTTAAGTGAATTCGCAATGCTTTTTTTTAAAATGAAACTACCATAAGGCCTCCCGCCACACACATAATGCAAACGCAGAATTGGAGGAGATTTCTCCTTATGATAGTCAAAGATGCTTACTACGCAAAAATCAAATCATTTTTGATATTATTATTAGCGCATAGTGTAGAAAACAATTTCGAAAGTAGAATATAAATCCTAGCCAGCATACGACATTTCGTCGTATGCCTACTATAACTACCATGTTCAATAGCAGGTTACCGCCACATTCCATGGCAGGTTATACAACTAAAACCGTACAGGGCGTGTATTGTTTTGATTGGATTTCCAACAAATGGTCAGGCTAAGGAACTTCCTACTGCCACATGGGATCGCCTCTGGCGGGACGTCCCAAGAAACTAACGTTACGGTTAGATCTCTGCTAACACAAGGCCGGGTTACCTCTGTAACTAGGAACTACTACACAAATATGTCATCCCCCGGTCCTTTGGGACCTTTATCCGAGCGCTCGATTCCAATAACACCACACAGTAATAGATATAGTGTATCAACATGAGTAAGTATCTGGACTCTATACCATGATACCAACCTTTTCTAGAAGGAAATGACATACCCTAAAGGGCGCGACCCTCATAACCTTGCCGCATATTCCTGTTTCGACCATTTTCGGGGAGTGAGGCCTGACGAAGTCTCGTCCACAAAGCTACGCTTTGGCACAAAGCCATGCTTTGGGTCAACAGATGACCAAAGCAATGATCACAAAGATAAATGATCAAACAAATGATCCTATCACAAATGATCAACCAATGATCATCACACAGCAACACTCAGCATGCTACATTACCAGATTGGGAATATATTGCTGATAACCTTCAACTACATAACCTCTGAGCTCGTACGTCTCAGAGAAGGGTGTTAAGCTAAGAGAATAAATTCTACGCCACCAACAGAAATGTATTTGAAAAGAAATCTGCTTTATATCTCAAAATGTAATGTCAGACATGTAACCATACAAGTCTGTTCCGGGTTCGAACAGAACCGAAGGCACTTCCAAAGAAGCCCTTGCAATCCGGGTATTCACAATCCCGATAAAATTTCCCATCACAAAGGAAATCTCCATACCGTAGCTAACGATGCAGAGACAATCGATAGGTCATCCTATCGTTTTCACAAATACCCGTTCTTCAACACCGGTCTTCAAATGCTATCCATAACGACGTATCACATATTCGGAATGGGTTATACGACACAAAGGTCCTCTCCCGGCTAAACCGAATAGCGAGCGCTTATTTTAAAAATAAGTGTAGCATTCAATTTCAAACAATCACAACAAATACCATCCAAAGGTAAATACTGATAGTCGGTTATTTAATTATCAATATAGATGCGCAACATCACCAGATTCCAAATAATTTTCCAAATTATTTAATCCCAAAATTATCTTCACAAGATATATGTATACACCTTCCAAATAATTGCCCAATTTATTTGTTTTACTAAAATATCTTTACACGATAAAATTTCCACACTTCAACCATTTGAAAACCAATTTCGAATTACTTTCATCCTTTATACCCTTTGAAAAAAAATTCAAATCATCAAATAAATCCTTACCGATTTATTTTAAACGTACGTTCCCAATTCGTAAATTCATTTTCATACTTCAACATAAATCAATATTTATTTTTAAACAATTTCCCTTCCTTTATAAATTCCATAGTGAATTTAAATTCCAAATATCTACTAGTATACGATTCTCAAATCGAATTCAAAATATTCGCTTGCAATTAACCTTTAAAAGATAAATTCTCAAAAACGTTCCATCTGATATTGGAAAGCATTTCCATACTTATTTAAAAATAAGTAATTCACAAATTATATTTATTTTCAACAATTTGAAAATATTCAATATACTTAAATCACAGTTAAGTATATATTTCATTCTTTTAAGGAAAACATTCTTTTACTCACTTTTTATTTGGGTCAAAACGAATGTTGCGTAAAACATCGTTACGACAACCCAAAATCACTAGTATAGGGATTAGAAATAAAAATAGATACATAAATTCCAATACTAGACCAAATATTTCCTTTTGGAAACCATTTACAATAACAACAGTGTTATAGTCCACCATTCCCTTA
This sequence comes from Allium cepa, assembly GCA_030765085.1. NCBI lineage: Eukaryota > Viridiplantae > Streptophyta > Magnoliopsida > Asparagales > Amaryllidaceae > Allium > Allium cepa. The sequence continues at coordinate 67,460,741 of CM060942.1, forward strand.
TTTTCTCGAAAACGCCTATTGCAACAATGAATGTTGAAATCTACGTATTCATTTCCTTCTATTTTCTCGAAAACGTCTATTTCAACAATGAATGTTGAAATCCAAGTATTCGATACTTAATGCATTTTAAAGCATCTTTAAATCGTTTTAAATTCTATTTAAAACATTCCTTTCCCAAAACATGTCCATTTGACTTAATAGTATATTCATCGCTCAACATAGTGAATATAACTCCTTTAACAAATTCTATATTCAATATATCAAATTCCATTGATTTCAAATTTGTAAACGATGTTTATAAATTCCATTTCTATTAATAACTTCGTTTTAGAAATCTCTTTTATCCATCCAATTCAATTTATAAACCCAATTCCTATACCAAAGGTTCGTATTATAAGTTAAGAGCTTATAATCCATTTATTTACTAAACCGTTCTTTTACAACTTCACGAATTCTTAAATCTTATCACTGATAAGATTCCTTTATATTTTATAATAGTTTTCAACTTATAAAAGCCTCCTTATTAACAATTTCTACAAATATCCCCTTTAAATGTCCAAAATCCATTTTATAAATTAATTACTTATAAAACTTTTATTTTCAACATCTATTCATTTTTATAACTTTCACAACTTATAAATCTATAAATTCTAATGAAATTCATTTTATACATCAACTCAACACTTTATAAACTCGTTTCAGAATTCCAATAAATTTAATTCACAAATATCCATTTATAAAATCTTTTATATAAACCGATAATAATAATTATCCAAAATCCCAATTTAACCTTTTTTTCTTTTAAAAAAAAATCTATTTATTTTAAAAATTTCCTTTTAGTTATATTTCATAAAAATGTTAATTTTTTTTATAACATAAAAATTTATACGTTTATTTATTTTAAAATAAATCAATATGAAAATTTAATAAAACATATTCCTTGAAAAAGCACTTTTAAAAATCCTTTTAAATTCAAAATCGTTAATTTTAACTTTTAAAAATGAATCCGATGATGCACAGCATCGAATAGTCAATCACGGGGATAACATCATATATCGATATGGTAGTCAACAATCATCACAATATTTATAAACAAATAAATATTTGTGAGGAATCCAGTTGGATTCCTCCAACCTGTTTTCCTGCATCCACAGACGTTAGCACAATACCAATCCCGTTTCAAGATGGGATATCGCGGTATATGGGATTTTATAAAATATTATCCGCTTAATAGGCGGCGCAATTGGGTCTCATCCGCTATACGAGGCGGGAAATCAATTCCAATATATACATATGCCAATATATATATATATATATATTGCTATATATAGTATATCCTACTATATCTACTATCACAATCTAACAGCAAATCATCAATCAACATTAACTATTTAAAATTTTAAATCAAAACCGTTCGATTGAGTGAGGAGTTCTCACCTTGATTTTATTTCCAGTTTCAGCGTTCGTTTCGAATAAAATTAAACGAACGTTTAATTTTACCCGAAATTCAAACGAGCTCCAATCGACTCCAAACTGGTTGCATCGCGAAATGCTCGTCCATATGAAGCCAACGCCGCTTGTTTCGTAATTTTTCGACCTCGCATGACAAAGTTACACATATTTTAATATCACACATATTATTAAATCCATAAATCTGCATTTTCTTTTACAAAACCCTAACCAAAATCGTGGCCGTTGATTTCAACTTGGAGACATCAGGGATGCACGCGCGCTACACTGCTTCTTCTCCCAGGTCGCATTCGTTTCCCAAACCCATAGCCGCCCATCTAGGGTTTCGAACCCCAACCACCACGCTCGACCGTTCGTCGATCAACAACTTCCATTTCGTTCGCCATCATGAGAGCTACCCACGCCCTGAACAAAGTCGAGCTCGGCTATCACATGGCCTCAGAAAACGTGCTTAAACTCCAGGTCGACGCGGCCCCCTAGCGGCCACTCTGCTGCCCTAAATCCGATCACAATCGTTGGATATGTCAATCACACTGCCCTATACGAATCTCCAGTTGATAATTTCTTCAATTGAAACATGGATTGATCGATAAGTGGAGATGAAATTAAGAGAATTTCGGCCATTAAACATATAGGAGGCGGCTGGTGAATATCTCGTTAGGGTTTAGAAAGAAAAATTAATATATATATGTTATTAATATTATTTTAATAATAAAATTTCCAATTTAACAACTTATGCAAACGACCTCCAATCTACGCGTTCCGACAGGAGACCTTGGGGTTTTTCCGCGTTCCGGACGCAATGGAACAGGTTTTGGAAGCTAATTCCATCGTACGTGTGAGATACGGCCAATAAACGATCGATTTAAAATTAAACCGATTTAAACGATTTCTAGACGTTTTGGCTTGTAGCGGACAAACGATAATTCCGATCGACTTGAAATTTGAAATCTTAATAATATCATATTATATATCCGAAGAAACTAGTTTCGTTGAAATCCAAGACTGTTTGAAAAATGGCTATTTTAACTTGCTAAATTAATATTAAAACGATTTCGATGCGTTTCGAGCTGCCACGGTCAAACGACAACTCCGATCGCTACAAAAATTGAAATCCGATAGTAACTAACTATTACGGATCCAACGGAACTTGTTTCGTTCAATTCTGAGACTCTTCAAAAATTGGCTATTTTTCAGTCGATAATTAAATATTAAAATAATCAATTTTCACAAATTAACTCCAAATTCAGTTTTAAAAGTTCTATAACGTTTCTATAACTTCAATATGATAAAATGAAATTTCCTGAATCATTTTCAATCATATTTAACCCAATATTTAATTATTTCTGGCATTTCAACTATTATATTATCGATTTAATTATCCGATTAAATCCAAATATTCGAGAAATAAATTATTTAACTTCAAATTTCTACTTATTATCATTTAAAATCAATTAAATATTAAAATTTAAATTATCAAAAATTCTGGGTCGTTACAATCTTCCCCCCTTAAAAGAATTTCGTCCTCGAAATTGTAAGTTAAGGAGAATGATCCTAATCCGTTTATTTTTTTTTCCAAAACTAACAGTTTTATCAACTTTTTAACACAAATCTTTTTATTAAAGATTCACTATCATTTCAACTAGCTTTCCAACTTCAATTATAGATTTCAAACAACATTGTTTACTTAACAATTCAAATTTAAATTTAGATTCAAATTTTAAACTTTCAAAATTTCTCAAAAAAAAATTCTAACTCCCTAAATTTTAGAAAAATTTCACTAGCGTCTCCTTTGCGCGGCTAGCTCGGTACGACTACAAAATGGCACTACGGCCCCTCAGAATCAAAAAGAAAAGAGAAAGCCAAGTGGCTGGAGAAGGAAATCATCAAATCTCATACTAAAATTGAAATACGTACCTTTTTGTCGAGCAATTCAAATTTTTTAACTTCAAAATCAAAATCCCAATTCCATTATATACCTGTATATCCTGCTAGTAGTATCCAACTTCAACATTCAAACCATTTTGCCAATTCAATTACAAAACCTTTCAACATATGCATCATATACCCTTTTTAGTTTACTATTGAAGTTGCATATTCAATTTCATTCATTTCCAATTAGTTTACATTCACTAATTAAATCCACATTGGTTCACTTTCAACTCAAATCCAATTCAATTCTATTCGAATTCAATTACATAGCTTTCAATTGCGCTAATTCAATTTCATTAACACTTAATGAATTTATATAAAATCAACCAACAAGCAAATAGCAACCAATGTATATCCAATACAACCAAATTTCTTTATTTTACATACATTCAATTTGGTTTAACATTCAATTGATTTTCATTTAATTATTCAACTAGCTTCAAATGAATTTACACTTACATACATCATTCATATCAACTTACTTACATTCGATTGATTAACATTCAATCCATTCTTTAATTCAATTGCTAATTCTTTTTACAAATGAAAATTGAATTTCATTTATATAACTCAAGTCCACATTTTTAACGATTTCATTTCATTAATTCACTTACTTTGATATCAGCATCAATTCTTTCAACATTACTTAAGTTATATTCCATTTCAACTTCATTTACATTTACTTCCACTATACGACTTATGTTCACTTCTAATTTATTCCAAATTCTAAAGTAAATTCTATTCAACTTTTACTTAAGTCAAATTCATATCAACATTCAAATTCATATTTCATTTTACTTAACTTAATTGTTTAACCACTTCAATAATTGGTTTTACTTACCTTTTCCCATTCTATAAGTTATACAACTTATTATTCCACTTCCAACTCACATTATAAGTTCAAAACCCTTTTTCACTTATATTTATCAACTTCAAGTTGAATTTTAATTTCAAATTTGTTTATTACAACAAAACTTCAATTTTAAACTCATTATTGTAGCAAATCCATCACATAGAAACTCGAAAATGATACTGATGATGCTGCAGTCATCACCTTTATTATTTCCCAGTAACAATAGTGAATCCAGTGCTTTTAAAATTCTTTCAAAAATTTCCTTTTATTTATAAACTACATTTGTGAACCTTTTACTTATATAATTTCACTTCTCATATACATAAGATTATTTTACAATTGAAAATCATTCTAATTATAACTTCATACTTATAATTCATTAGCTTATACAATTATTCTTTTTACAATAGTCGTTTTCATTTAACTTATTCAAACAACTTTGATTGTCTTATATATATATATATATATATATTATTTACAACAACCAAGCAATCAATTATATACACACTTCAATAAATTTTTTTTGAAAAATTATTTTCTTTATATACAAAATATAATCAAGGTAAAATTATTCCATTTACCCAACTTAAATCAATATCGTGTCGAATTATTCTGCATAAGTGTTTAAAGATCCCTATCGATAGAGTTGTACAGACTATACCGACCAGAATCCATATACCACTCAACAAACCAATCATCACAATATAAAACAATTTTATATTCACTAACAAATACGCGCTCATATCTATTACTATACTTACACTCATTCTAGAGTACTACCGACTCTATCTCTAATGAGTAATACCCAACAGAGCCATGATTGTCGCTTAACCATGTGCTCTGATACCAAATGTAAAGGCCCGAAAATCTGTTCTCCTTTAAGATGGCAACATTCCACAACAGTCCAGCCAAAGAGGAACGAACTTCCGAATCTTTAGGTTTTAAGAAGAAGAAAGAGGTAGAAGAAGAGAGGGAAAGATAGAAGAAGAAGAAACAAACGACAGAACAGGAAACAATATCAGAATCTCACAATCGCAGCGGAACAACATATAATAGATAAATGAATTTTCATTAAACAAAAGAACTATACATTTTATACATTACATCACATCATCAGAGAGTACAACAACAAAACAGCGGAAAAGAAATACTATAATAGTAATATACAATGCCATCCAAACTCGCCTCCAAATCTTCACAGTAACTTTTGAATCCAGAATAACCTGATAACCTAACTCTAGACTGCCCGTGTGGAAATTGGTGGGCACCCAGAGCTTAGGAAGGGAACAATAAACTCCAGGTCAGTCATGGGACTGGTGAGAGAACTCGAAATAGTTTATCTTTGGAAACAAACAAAGAAATATTTTTTTTAAGTGAATTCGCAATGCTTTTTTTTTAAAATGAAACTACCATAAGGCCTCCCGCCACACACGCAATGCAAACGCAGAATTGGAGGAGATTTCTCCTTATGATAGTCAAAGATGCTTACTACGCAAAAATCAAATCATTTTTGATATTATTATTAGTGCATAGTGTAGAAAACAATTTCGAAACTAGAATATAAATCCTAGCCAGCATACGACATTTCGTCGTATGCCTACTATAGCTACCATGTTCAATAGCAGGTTACCGCCACATTCCATGGCAGGTTATACAACTAAAACCGTACAGGGCGCGTATTGTTTTGATTGGATTTCCAACAAATGGTCAGGCTAAGGAACTTCCTATTTCCACATGGGATCGCCTCTGGCGGGACGTCCCGAGAAACTAACGTTACGGTTAGATCTCTGCCAACACAAGGCCGGGTTACCTCTGTAACTAGGTAACTACTACACGAATATGTCATCCCCGGTCCTTTGGGACCTTTATCCGAGCGCTCGATTCCAACAACACCACACAATAATAGATATAGTGTATCAACATGAGTAAGTATCTGGACTCCATACCATGATACCACCCTTTTCCAGAAGGAAATGACATACCCTAAAGAGCGCGACCCTCATAACCTTGCCGCATATTCCTGTTTCGACCATTTCCGGGGAGTGAGGCCTGACGAAGTCTTGTCCACAAAGCTACGCTTTGGCACAAAGCCATGCTTTGGGTCAACAGATGACCAAAGCAATGATCACAAAGATAAATGATCAAACAAATGATCCTATCACATATGATCAACCAATGGTCATCACACAGCAACACTCAGCATGCCACATTACCAGATTGGGAATATATTGCTGATAACCTTCAAGTACATAACCTCTGAGCTCGTACGTCTCAGAGAAGGGTGTTAAGCTAAGAGCATAAATTCTCCGCCACCAACAGAAATGTATTTGAAAAGAAATCTGCTTTATATCTCAAAATGTAATGTCAGACATGTAACCATACAAGTGTGTTCCGGGTTCGAACAGAACCGAAGGCACTTCCAAAGAAGCCCTTGCAATCCGGGTATTCACAATCCCGATAAAATTTCCCATCACAAAGGAAATCTCTATACCGTAGCTAACGATGTAGAGACAATCGATAGGTCATCCTATCGTTTTCGCAAATACCCGGTCTTCAACACCGGTCTTCAAATGCTATCCATAACGACGTATCACATATTCGGAATGGGTTATACGACACAAAGGTCCTCTCCCGGCTAAACCGAATAGCGAGCGCTTATTTTAAAAATAAGTGTAGCATTCAATTTCAAACAATCACAACAAATACCATCCAAAGGTAAATACTGATAGTCGGTTATTTAACTATCAATATAGATGCGCAACATCATTAGATTCCAAATAATTTTCCAAATTATTTAATCCCAAAAATATCTTCACATGATATATGTATACACCTTCCAAATAATTGCCCAATTTATTTGTTTTACTAAAATATCTTTACACGTTAAAATTTCCATACTTCAACCATTTGAGAACCAATTTCAAATTACTTTCATCCTTTATACCCTTTGAAAACAAATTTCAAATCATCAAATAAATCCTTACCGATTTATTTTAAACTTACGTTCCCAATTCGTAAATTCATTTTCATACTTCAAAATAAATCAATATTTATTTTTAAACAATTTTCCTTCCTTTATAAATTCCATAGTGAATTTAAATTCCAAATATCTACTAGTATACGATTCTCAAATCGAATTCAAAATATTCGCTTACGATTTACCTTTAAAAGATAAATTCTCAAAAACGTTCCATCTCATATTGGAAAGCATTTCCATACTTATTTAAAAATAAGTAATTCACAAATTCTATTTATTTTCAACAATTTGAAAATATTCAATATACTTAAATCACAGTTAAGTATATATTTCATTCTTTTAAGGAAAACATTCTTTTATTCACTTTTTATTTCGGTCAAAACGAATGTTGCGTAAAACATCGTTAAGACAACCCAAAATCACTAGTATAGGGATTCGAAATAAAAATAGATACATAAATTCCAATACTAGACCAAATATTTCCTTTTGGAAACCGTTTACTATAACAACAGTGTTATAGTCCACCATTTCCTTATTTTCTCAAAAACGCCTATTGCAACAATGAATGTTGAAATCTACGTATTCATTTCCTTCTATTTTCTCGAAAACGTCTATTTCAACAATGAATGTTGAAATCCAAGTATTCGATACTTAATGCATTTCAAAGCATCTTTAAATCGTTTTAAATTCTATTTAAAACATTCCTTTCCCAAAACATGTCCATTTGACTTAATAGTATATTCATCGTTCAACATAGTGAATATAACTCCTTTAACGAATTCTATATTCAATTTATCAAATTCCATTGATTTCAAATTTATAAACGACGTTTATAAATTCCATTTCTATTAATAACTTCTTTTTAGAAATCTCTTTTATCCATCCAATTCAATTTATAAACCCAATTCCTATACCAAAGGTTCGTATTATAAGTTGAGAGCTTATAATCCATTTATTTACTAAACCGTTCTTTTACAACTTCACGAATTCTTAAATCTTATCACTGATAAGATTCCTTTATATTTTATAATAGTTTTCAACTTATAAAAACCTCCTTATTAACAATTTCTATAAATATCCCCTTTAAATGTCCAAAATCCATTTTATAAATTAATTAGTTATAAAACTTTTATTTTCAACATCTATTCATTTTTATAACTTTAACAACTTATAAATCTATAAATTCTAATGAAATTCATTTTATACATCAACTCAACACTTTATAAACTCGTTTCAGAATTCCAATAAATTTAATTCACAAATATCCATTTATAAAATCTTTTATATAAACCGATAATAATAATTATCCAAAATCCCAATTTAACCTTTTTTTCTTTTAAAAAAAATATATTTTATTAAAATTTTCCTTTTTGTTATATTTCATAAAAATGTTAATTTTTTTTATAACATAAAAGTTTATACGTTTATTTATTTTAAAATAAATCAATACAAAAATTTAATAAAACATATTCCTTGAAAAAGCACTTTTAAAAATCCTTTTAAATTCAAAATCGTTATTTTTAACTTTTAAAAATGAATCCGATGATGCACAACATCGAATAGTCAATCACGGGGATAACATCATATAACGATATGGTAGTCAACAATCATCACAATATTTATAAACAAATAAATATTTGTGAGGAATCCAGTTGGGTCCCTCCAACCTGTTTTCCTGCATCCACAGGCTTTAGCACAATACCAATCCCGTTTCAAGACGGGATATCGCGGTATATGGATTTTATAAAATATTATTCGCTTCATAGGCGGCGCAATAAGGTCTCATCCGCTATACGAGGCGGGAAATCAATTCCAATATATACATATGCCAATATATATAGATATATTGCTATATATAGTATATCCTACTATATCTACTATCACAATCTAACAGCAAATCATCAATCAACATTAACTATTTAAAATTTTAAATCAAAACCGTTCGATTGAGTGAGGAGTTCTCAACTTGATTTTATTTCCAGTTTCAGCGTTCGTTTCGAATAAAATTAAACGAACGTTTAATTTTGCCCGAAATTCAAACGAGCTCCAATCGACTCCAAACTCGTTGCATCGCGAAGTGCTCGTCCATTTGAAGCCAACGCCTCATGTTTCGTAATTTTTCGACCTCGCATGACAAAGTTACACATATTTTAATATCACACATATTATTAAATCCATAAATCTGCATTTTCTTTTACAAAACCCTAACCAAAATCGTGGCCGTTGATTTCAACTTGGAGACATCAGGGATGCACGTGCGCTACACTGCTTCTTCTCCCAGGTCGCGTTCGTTTCCCAAACCCATAACCGCCCATCTAGGGTTTCGAACCCCAACCACCACGCTCGACCGTTCGTCGATCAACAACTTCCATTTCGTTCGCCATCATGAGAGCTACCCACACCCTGAACAAAGTCGAGCTCGGCTGTCACATGGCCTCAGAAAACGTGCTCAAACTCCAGGCCGACGCGGCCCCCTAGCGGCCAGTCTGCTGCCCCAAATCCGATCACAATCGTTGGATATGTCAATCACACTGCCCTCTACGAATCTCCAGTTGATAATTTCTTCAATTGAAACATGGATTGATTGATAAGTGGAGATGAAATTAAGAGAATTTCGGCCATTAAACATATAGGAGGCGGCTGGTGAATATCTCGTTAGGGTTTAGAAAGAAAAATTAATATATATATATATATATATATATATATATATATATATATATATATATATGTTATTAATATTATTTTAATAATAAAATTTCCAAGTTAACAACTTATGCAAACGACCTCCAATCTACGCGTTTCGACAGGTGATCTTGGGGTTTTTCCGCGTTCCGGACGCAATGGAACAGGTTTCGGAAGCTAATTCCATCGTACATGTGAGATACGGCCAATAAACGATCGATTTAAAATTAAACCGATTTAAACGATTTGTAGACGTTTTGGCTTGTACCGGACAAACGATAATTCCGATCGACTTGAAATTTGAAATCTTACAATAATATCATATTTCGGATCCGATGAAACTAGTTTCATCGAAATCCGAGACCGTTTGAAAAATGGCTATTTTAACTTGCTAAACTAATATTAAAACGATTTCGATGCGTTTCGAGCTGCCACGGTCAAACGACAACTCCGATTGCTACGAAAATTGAAATTCAATAGTTTCTAACTATTACAGATCCAATGGAACTTGTTTCTTTCAATTCTGAGAGTGTTCAATAATTGGCTATTTTTCAGTCGATAATTAAATATTAAAATAATCTATTTTCACAAATTAACTCCAAATTAAATTTTAAAAGTTCTATAACGTTTCTATAACTTCAATATGATAAAATAAAATTTCCCGAATCATTTTCAATCATATTTGACCCAATATTTAATTATTTCTGGCATTTCAACTATTATATTATCGATTTAATTGTCCGATTAAATCCAAATATTCGAGAAATAAATTATTTAACTTCAAATTTCTACTTATTATCATTTAAAATCAATTAAATATTCAAATTTAAATTATCAAAAATTCTGGGTCATTACAGAAAAAGTTACACAAGCTCTTCGACTAACCTTCACTTCCCCACTTCCCTCAACCAGGCTAATTTATAGGGATTGGGATGCTTCTCTGTCTTTAACGCCAACTTCTTTACAGCTTCTGTAGAGATAATGTTATCACAACTTCCTGCATCGATAACAAACTTACAAACCTTTCCCAAAATAGTGCACGTCGACTGAAAAATATTACTCCTCAACCAGCTAGTCTTCACTTCCTACTTAGGCGTCAAGCAGGATCTCCTCATCATTAAAGAAAATCCCTCGTCTTCCGTCAATAATTCTTCTGCCTCCTCAACTTGTAGTGAATTGGAACATTCTATTTCTGCATCCTCATCCTCAACCTCAGCAATCATCGCTCGCTTCTTGGGCCTCGGGCATTCATTACTCTTATGACCAAACTCCTAATAGTTATAACATTTGAAGTTTTTGTTGAACTTGTGTGACGCCCCACCTCTATAGCCACGCTAGCTAAGGACACTACAAAGTAATGCCGTCAACTAACACGGAGAATAAGGCTGGTTGGGAGCGACCATCTATAGCCTTGCTCTTACTATCTATTGAATACATCGGCAATAAACATACCAAGCAGGTCGACATACCCAATGAATACTTAAAACAAAACCATAGGTGGTTTAAGGATCTATCAGAACAGAATATAACAACTCAAATGTAATATACATCACAGAACAGTAAATCATCATATACATATATACAGATACATAACAGAGTATACTAACTAATACATGTCAAGTGGTATAGCAAACCACAATATACAGACGAGTCAAAAAAATACATATCAGAGTTACTACAAAATAGGACTACACAAAAGCTATAACGAAAAGGAACAAGCTGAATAGTCCATGCGGAAGCAAAATAGGCTAAGTCCAAAAGCACCTAACCTTAAACAATTCGGTCTGACCCGAGTATAAAATACACGGATCAGTCTAGCTAAACAAATCAGTTAGATAAACTGAACAGCAATAAACCTGCAAGGTTACAAAGCATAATAGATATCTCTAAAAGAGATAACACCATCATCTAACGAAAGATGAATCACATAGAACAAGCCTCATATCATCGGCAACATATAGAAACAAAGGATAAGAATATCCAAAAGCAAGCCATAAAGGCAAACAACAAATACCGAGAAATACGAGTTCCACAAGGTAAACGCTATATTTCGTGTGGCTCCAAAGAACCAATACAGAAAAGCAATACCTAGGGAATATACATATAAATGAAACATCATGAGCGGTGGTGAAGAAACCACTCCGATATCTCTTGAGCGGTGGTGAAGAAACCACTCCGATATCTCTAGAGCGGTGGTGAAGAAACCACTCCAATATCTCTTGAGCAGTGGTGAAGAAAACACTCCGAAAGCAATACTAAAGGTAATCGACAACCCCAAATATCTTTCGAGTCAGGGCAAAGGACCAACTCCAAAAGCGATATTAAAGGCAACAAGCCAGAGGAGACAGTCCGAAGACACTATCCCAAAGACAGCATGTGTCACAAACTCCCAGAAAGGAATCCGAAAAGTGGTAACGTGAGTCCCATAACCACCCGTTCGCACTAAACGGTTTACTATCCATTAGTTAATTTCACACTCGTAGCAGTACAAAGTTCACCTCATATCCTCAGTAAACCAAACCCGAAGGTCAAAACGATCAATTGAATAGGTCGGGGATTAATCGAAAAGATAAACGCACAGATTCATGGTCCGTGTTTTGCCCAACCATTTAATCACCCTTCCACTTCGCTCGAAGTGCGAAATTGTGCATGTGTTTAAATAGAATTTATAAATTGGAGAAACGAGCTTTTAATATGATTAGAAAGATTATTTTATAAAAACCCATGGATGAAGTGAAAAATAAGTTATCAAAGTCAAAGAGGCAATAACAACCACTAAGAACCAATATGAATCAATAAAATCCGAAAAACCAATCAAAACGAACATAAATAGGCAAAGCAGGAAAACAGGAGCAGGTCAGTCGACTAAAATCCCTGTTCAGTCGACTGAAAATTGTCCAGAAAAATTTTGGGCTTCAGCTCAGTCGACTTAACAGAGGATCCAGTCGACTGAACCCCATTTCCTGCATTTCCTACTTATAACAAATGAAGTGCAAACTCTCCCAACTTTCAACCGGACGATCACGGACGTAAGGATTTACGCCAAGCGGCTACCCGGCCCTATAAGCACTTCAATGCATCACCAAAACATGATTAAAACATCAAAGTAAGGATCTCTAAAGAATTGAACCCAAAACACTAAAAATTTGGGTATTCACTAATTCAATCCAAACTAAAAGCAAGTGCATATGAACAAGTGCTAGGAATTCATACCCAACATCAATGAAATCAAGAGAAGTAGATGTGAGTTCAAAACTCACCTTTAACCCAAAAATAAGAAGATGGAGCTCAATAACAAGGAGAAGACCAACCAAACACTACTACAACCCAACAAGCTTCAATCTAAGAATAAAACACATATTTCCCAATTTAGGTTTTGGAGATTTTCTGAAATTGAAGAGGAGAAGAGTTGAAGAAGATGAAGAAGAGGTTACCTATGTCTTCTCCATGAATTTGGAGTAAGAATTTGGAGTTTGCAAATGGAACTAGGGCTTGCAAATTTCTATTTCTCTTTCCCTTCCACCATTTTCAGTTCTAGCTTAAGAAATGAAATGAAATGAGGATGAATGAAGAGAAGGGGTTGGGTTAGGGTATTAGTTAACTAGTGGGCTGAACCCAAACCCAAAACTCAATAGAAAAAGGGTCAAAATTTCTCAAACTCCAAGCATATCAAAGATTATACTCAAAAAGACCGCAAACGCCATTTTGGAACCAATGGAGGTAGTTTCGAGTTCCAATTCGGCCATTTGCAGAGAGTAGCTTTTCGGACCAAAAATCCGACTAACGACGTTATATTTAAATTAAACATTTAAATATCAAATCGTTAAATATGTGGGTTGTTACACCTTGGTCTTAGCAACTTCATTGACAACCGGTTTACTAACGACCTTGGAAACATTAGTATTGCTGCTAGCCCCTTTCACCTGATTGATCGAACTTGTAGGCGCACCACATCCTCTTTTACCTTGCTTCTCCCAAGCTAGAGCCTTATGCTGTGCTTCGGCAACGGATCTTGGATCAAACATATTTACCATATCCTGATTTTGCATTCTCAATCCTCCAACAAATCTATATGTCAACTGTTCCTTCGTTTCCATGATATCATTTCTAGCAATCAGTTGATAAAACTCATCTGCATAATCATTTACCGACTTTGTCCCTTTTCTCAAATTCTGTAAGCGCTGATACATAAGAGACTGATAATTATAAGGCAAGAAAGTAGCCTTCATCAACCTCTTCATCTTTTCTCATGAAACAATCATCGACTTTCCCATTCTTTCCCGTGTAAGTTCAGTTTGTTGCCACCAAGTCATAGCTCTTCCCCTCAATCGTGTAGCAACCAACTTAACTCTACGATGCTCGGGTACTTCCTTGAAGTCAAATTTTTCTTCAACATTTGATAACCAATCCAGAAACTCTTCCGCTATCATTCCCCCTTTGAATTCTGGAATCTCTGTTTTCATCCCCGACTCCCATCGACGATCATCTTCGAAATCTCTATTTCGACTTCGTCCTTGGCCATGGTTTCGACAAGAGCTACTATCACCATCACTGGATTCCTCCAAATCTGACGTATGTCGATGTCGATTCTGACCATCAACATTTTTGCTACCACGCACGTCTCTTTCTACCGAAACTGATAGTTCTCTTCTTCCCCGATCCGATAGTGGTGACATTCTTCCCCTCTCGGAATCTGATGGTGAAATTCTATGACCACCTTGATTTGAACCTGGCGTTGCCCTTTGTCGAGTTTGATTTATATCCATCATGAGCCTTTCCAATCTACCAATTCCCTCATCAAACTTCTCATTGAGTTTATCACTAATTCGTTGCTCCATTTGTTCAGCATCTTCTCTTCGATACACATCTGTAACATTCTGATGACGATGAACTCTTCTTGGAGGCATTCTCGAATCTTCAACAAATCCAAACACACATTTCAACTAGCACAACTTTCAGTGATGCAAAATCTACGTACAAATTCCTAGCTCTCGACTTGAACAAATCTCGCACAAACTTGAACAAGCTCGTTTCTGGCTTTGGTACCAAATTGACGCAGTCTCGGAAGTAGATCTGAATCGGCGGCCAAATCTATCCAAGATCTAATGATGAATTGCAGAATTAGTAATCAATGATACAAGATGAATTGATGAATTGATGATACCAAATGCCCAAATCCGTTGATCTCTCGAGATACCGGATTCTAACTATCTTCAACACGTTGAACGCACACGATGCCGCGTTAGAAGATCTACGATTCTTCGACGTTGATCTCGCGCATGAGATTCCGTGAATCGGCTTCAAATTCGTTGAGTCGAGCGCACTCGAATAACCGAAGATGGAGAAAGGAGTTCACACTCAACTTCCAATTTTAAAAGAGGCACAAAGCACTCAATAAAATTTTATTCAAAATCAACAACTTTTTACAATGCCAACACACCCCTATTTATAGGGTTTGCAACACACATATAAAGGATTTACATCACAAGCACAACACAGCCAACTCACGACCTACACATAAAGCACAGACGAGTTACAGCACATTCGACCTAAAATATACGAGTTACAATTGTTCGCGACTTACATCACAACGACATAGGAAACAAGCAGCGACTCAACACACTATAGTAGCGACGTCAGACTTCGGCAGTGACCTTGGGCGGAGTGACTTACGGCTTCGCATTTTGTTCGCAACCTAGGGCGGAGCAATTTAGGGAAACCTCGCGACATAAGTCAGTTCGCTCGTGACCTAGGGAATTGGTGATGGAGTTAGGTCGCGTAGCGACGTATGATGGATAAGTGATGGAGTTAGGTCGTGTAGCGATGTATGAAGGGTAAGTGATAGAGTTAGGTCGCGTAGCGACGTATGGCGGCGGTTCATGATTTGAGATATGTTCGTTGACTCCTTTCTTCGTATGGCTTCATGCGCTGCATTAGGTACATTTGTTTAATGATATATGATAAATGAATTGAATTTCATCTATTACGTGAGAAAGTGGTGGAAATACCATAAAATGAAAGTGCAATATTAATGAATCGATAAATTTTTATAGGTTTAATGTTCTTGCTGTAAATATCAAAATATATATCGTAAGTGTATGATATGTCAAAGTGGTAAATAAAATATTTAATATTTAATAATTAAAAGATATTATAAATGAAACTAAGACCAGGATCTATACATATCATATTGTTATTTTAATTGTGCAAAAGAAAGAAGATATAACAAACAAAAATACGTTTTTTTTTATCCATTAATTAATATGAATCACGAACATAAATAACAAAAATTTTACATTTTTACAAAAACAAATTAAACGAAAATATTTATTATTTCAAAAGTTAAAAAAATCACAGACATCCCTTACCATTAATTTATTGTCTTTTAATAAAAGCAAATTTTTTAACGACAAAGTATTCATTAAAATGTAACAATATTAGAAAGAAAAAACGTTGGGCATATTGGAAATGATATACCAATTTTAAAAAGAAATATTGTATATATGTTTGTTTGTAAGGAAATAACTTTAGTAATATAAAATTATACATATGTTTCGTTGTATTAGAATAGTACTTTTAGAAATGAATTATTTGTGCCCAAATGTAAAATAATGTAAAAGATCTAAGGATATTTGGTACATAACTGTGGAAACATTGAACTAGATGTTGTTGAATGACTAATTAATTTTACAATTTTCATCACTATATGTATGTATGAGTGTGTAAATTTATAAACACTCACATATGTAGGCATGTATGTATGTATGGTAAACACATTAATTGTCATTTTCTACAATTTATTAGACTAGTAAATAAATGTTAGCTTAAAGAATTTATTTTACAAGTCTAAATTTGAGAACACTTAATTGATGTTAATATATGGACTTGGAAAGTAGCATAATAGGAGAAACTTGAGTGAATTTTGCAAATAATTACATAGTTTTATCAAATGTTGCTGTTTGAAACACAAAATTGTAGGACTGTAAGTAGTAGTTATAGTAATGATAAATTGTAGGGATTTGAAAAGAAAATAATCTGAGAGATTTAAGGTGTGACGGAGGAATTTGTGAAACTAATAGAGGAGCGGAAAATTTCTTTACATTACTATTACTAATAGACAGATAGATAGGTTGATAGACAAAACCATATTCTGTTCTAATTAATTAATACCAGCATGTATGCCATGGTTCAATGGTACATTTTAATTAAAAGCTATAAATTTGCAAATGTATCACTTTAAAAGGTTCAATGTTCATCATTAAAGGCAATAAAATTAAAACTAAAATGTATCCACTAAGAAAATGATGTAAGTGCACATAAAAAAGAGAAAAAAAAATCATGCACCTTATATTATTCGAATTCATTTGGCAGGTCCAATGTTTTACCATCTTCTTGACATAGATTTTTGTCCCTTGTTAATTAAACATTAAAGAGGCGCGTGTTTCCCATGCTCTATATATTTCAAGTTTCTAGTATCTACAAGATGTACATGACAAATTAGAATAAGATAAATTTTTTTCAACATGGTTAACAATTATGCTGTTTTGTTTCCTATTTTTCTCTTTTCTCTTGCAATTTTAGCATCTTCACAGGCTCCAGCTCCTGGTGTGTTGCTACTTCTTTAATTTAGACTAATTGAATGTTTGAATATGATGATATTTATGACGACGGTTGCTAATTGCAGGTGACATGACACCATTACAAAAGCATGTTTCATTTTTGACAGAAACAAGGATGGCGTAATTTACCTTTCTGAAACAGTTGAAGGTTGTGATCATTGTATTGTAGTAATTTAGTATTATTATAACTTATAAGTGACTTACTATTACATATACTTATCTATTGATCATTGTTATTAGGTCTTCGAGCTATTGGATTAAATGCTCTTGTAGCTGCTCGTGATGCTACACTTATTAATGCATTCATTAGTCCTAAAACTAGCGAGGTATGATATTCAGAATCAAATTTTGCTTTGTTTAGTGTGTCAGTTTGATTCTTTTAGTCTTTGAATATAGTTTACAAGTTCTATGTTCATTTTTTTGTTTGTGTTTTCGTAGTCAAATATGCCAGATATTCGTCTTCCAGTGTACGTAGATAACATACACAAAGGAATTCATGGCAGTCACATTGGTACATACGATCCTCAAGGAAGGTACTGTTGCATCTTTATATCTTTGTATTTTCTCTTTTCCACGAAATAAGGACGTTGCAATGCATAGGCTACAATTTTTAATTTTCTTCCTCCTTTTGATAGATGCATTATTTTATCTACAAAATGGTATCGTAGTTTAATCTCTAGCAAAATATTGAAAATAAGAACAAGAAAAAATAGGTGAAAAATAAATTTTCTCATATTCAGTATGTGGGTTCACCTCTAATGTTAACTGATATTTTTGAAAACAAATACTGGAATTTCAAACTTTCATTATGACTAAAAAGGGGAAAAAAATAGTGTATGTTTGGACATCATGAAATGAATATTATATTAGTCAGTGTTTTACTTTATCATGGACCTCAATTTGTTGTTTTGTAACACGATTATATAGGTTTGTTGAAGCCAAATTTGAGGAGATCTTTAAAAAGCATGCACATACAAATCCAAATGCGCTGAGTGAAGATGAAGTAAATGAGATGCTCAAGTCAAATAAACAAGCTAACGATTTTGCAGGATCGTGGGTTCTTATCTTAATGCTGCTTATTTTCCTTTTAAACTTGAAAGTTGCAAAACCTAATATACATGTATACACACACACGCTCATTAATAACATTCTAGTTAACCTCGTTAAATTAATGAATGTTACAACTGAATAGGCAAGCAGCATCAGGGGAGTGGAAATTGTTTTACTCATTAGCAAAAGACAAGGATGGACTGCTGCAAAAGGAAGTAATAAGGTCTATTTATGATGGTACTTTGTTCTACAATTTGGAAAAGGCACATTCCAAAAAGAACAGAAGTTGAAAAGCCTGTAATATGGATGTCATATTTTTTATATTGTTGTCGTTTGTTTGTGGCCCAATGTAACAACAGTTATTGAATCGTCTCATGCTTATTAATAATCCAAAAAACAAAATTACAAAAATTTACCTTGTCTTTGCTATTAGTTTAAGGGTTAAATAGCATCATATTATTTTATTTCGCACTGATATCATATTGCTATCAATGTTGAGTATGTTGTTTGTCACTACAACTCCATCTATGATACTGACAAATAATTTATACACTTTCGACATTTAATGAGTTGTGTGTAGACTAGTCAATGGATGATGTGTGATTCAGATAGCTATAAACCCGAAACCAGTTAGCACAATCTAAACCCATCGTCGATCTGTACCTATAGGATATTCCAAACCGGTACTAGACACAACCCATTGGGTATTCGGGTAAATGCCTGGATACCCAACA
Source organism: Allium cepa (assembly GCA_030765085.1). Taxonomy (NCBI): domain Eukaryota; kingdom Viridiplantae; phylum Streptophyta; class Magnoliopsida; order Asparagales; family Amaryllidaceae; genus Allium; species Allium cepa. Next base: position 67,480,058 of record CM060942.1, read on the forward strand.
TGCCAAATTATATTATACGTTTAAAAATTTATGATGTTGTGCATGTCTTTTATAAAATAATGACATGCCAGAAGCTTCATATATGACCAGTGCATGAACAAAATATTGCAAAACAAATGCATCTATAATAATGACACAAAGTAATAACTTATTATAAACCTTGATATGACAAATATTCGTTGGACTCAAGTATTTGTTATATATAAAATACTAAAGACTGTTCTTCGTTTTAAAATTGATAGAAGCCACTTATAAAGCAAAATATGAAGTCGTTTACATTTTCATGGGTAGAGGTTTACTGCTGCATGTGCCAAGTGTAACTATAACTGATTATAACAATCATGAGACTACCATGTTTGAAATGTAATGAGATTGTTGCCAAGGCCTTTGTTTTTTCTTGTTGCTAGAAGTGATCCCAACTCTAATATTATTCGTGATGTTTTTGTCTAAAATGAACACAAGGTTGCTGCAAATGTAGAAGTAGAACAATAATCACATGGGATACAAGAATGACTAAACAGTACTCAAAGCAAAAAATAATCAGGCTCAATCCGGGTTTGGGTATTGGCATCCAATCCCATACTGATAAAATTGATGCGAAATCAGAAATGGCTCCGATAGAAGCCGACACCATGAAAAAGCCCAATTATGTGAAATTTACTAAATATCATTATTTATTATAATATCTCATTTTCTTTTTCTGTATTTTTGTACATTCATGATAAATAACAACTTTTGTGTATAAGAATTATTAGCATTTGTTTTAAGATTAAACATATAAATCAAAACAAAATTTATATTTGCTAATTGCTAGTTTGAAATTTCATACAGATAATCGATCAACGATGAGTGCATCATCTAACACGGAGTACAGTAAACAGCTGGTCTACTAATCATGTCCTCTACCCTTTAAATATCTATAAAGAAATGTCAAAAATATTAAAGATAAATTTTGGCTCACATCCGTCTTTACAAACAAATTAGACGCACATCCCTCCGAATTCAGCATTATAATTTTAGTCTCTGCAATTTATACCGAATCCAGTACTTCGATTAACGACATGATTATATGCGAATTTTGCCTGACACAAGTTCACATCCCAGCTATTCAAATTATCCTTCACAAGATATCTCAACAAGTTTCCCAAAGATCTGTTCACCACTTTCGTTTGCTCATCCATTTGTGGATGATAGGCGCTACTAAAATTCAGCTTAGTCCCAACCATCTTCCATAGACTCAACTAAAAATGACTTGGAAATCGAGTATCTCGATCAAAAATAATGGTCTCAGGTAGCCCATGTAGTCGATAAACCTCTTTAAAAAACAATTGAGCAACACGGACTGCATCGACGGTCTTTTTACAAGCAACGAAATGTGCCATCTTCGAAAGACTATCCACCACAACATATATAGAATCATTCCCTCATTGAGTTCTTGGAAAATCCAAAACAAAATCCATGCTAACATCAACCCATGGTCTAGTAGGCACGGGCAATGGCATATACAATCCTGCATTCGTAGCTGTCCCTTTGGAAACCTGACATATGTGACATCTCTGCACAAATCTTTCAACTTCTTTCGTCATGGAAGGCCAAAAATATGATTGAGAAATCAACTGCAAGGTACGATCTCTTCCCACATGACCTTCTTCATGCAATTCCTTCACAATCTTCATTCGCGAACTGCACTTTGGTATACACAACCGATTTTCTTTGAATAGAAAACCATCTACCAACACATACTCATCCGTCTTCCCTTTCTCGACTTCATCTACAATCTTAGCAAAGTAAGGATCCTCAACAAACAATTCTGGAAATACATCAAACCCCGTCACTTCAACTCTCATCGTAGTCAACAAATGATTTCTTCTACTCAATGCGTCTGCCACACGATTTGTAACTCCCGATTTATGCTTTACAACAAATGTAAACTGTTGCAAGTATGCAATCCATGAAGCATGCCTGGCTGCAATCTTATCATGTCCCTGCAAATGTTTCAATGCTTCATGGTCAGTATACAACACAAACTCTTTATAAAACAAGTAGTGTCTCCAATGCTTTATGGCTTGGACAATAGCATAGAACTCCAAGTCATAGGTACTATATCTTGTCTTGGCTCTAGAAAGTTTCTCGCTAAAATAAGCAATTGGACGACCCTTCTGACTTAACACTCCACCAATTCCAACTTTAGACGCATCAATATCCAGCTCAAAGTGTAACTGGAAGTCCAGCTATCTAAGAATCGGTGTCGTAGTCAAAAGTGTCTTGAACTGTTGGAAAGCGGAATCAGCCTCTTCAGTCCACACAAACTGCTTTCCTTTCATACAATCTGTCATTGGTGCCATCACGCTACTGAAATGTGGAATAAACCATCGATAGAATGATGCTAAACCGTGGAAAATTCTCACCTCAATTACAGTCCTGGGTTGTGGCCAATCCTTGATTGCTTCAACTTTACCTTTATCCACATGGATACCTTCCTTGGACAACACATACCCCAAGAACGAAACACTGTGTGTCATGAACATGCACTTCTTTGTTGCCGCGTAAAATTGCCCCTGACGAAGTATCATCAACACTTCCTGCAAGTGTTGTAGATGTTCTTCTGTGCTTCCACTGTATATCAATATATCATCAAAGTATACCACCACGAACTTTCCGATAAACGGTCGAAAGATCTTATTCATCACTCGCATAAAAGTACTAGGTGCATTCGAAAGACCAAATGGCATGACCCGCCATTCATACAACCCTCCTCCCCCTCCCCCCTCCCCCCGTGTCCTAAAGGCTGTCTTCCATTCATCCCCTAGGCGAATTCGAATCTGATGATACCCACTCTTCAGATCAATCTTCGAAAAGATAGAAGCTCCACTCAACTGATCTAACAAATCGTCCAATCTTGGCATCGGAAATCTGTACCTCACTGTAATCTTGTTTAGTGCTCGACTATCTTTACACATTCTCGAAGTTCCATCCTTCTTTGGCACTAACAAGGCTGGTATTACACAAGGACTTAAACTTTCTTGTACGCGCCCTAGTTCAAGTAACTCCTCCACCTGCCTTCTCAACTCTTCATGCTCCTTTGGACTCATTCTATAATGTGGTCTATGTGGTAACACATCTCTCAGAACAAGATCAATCTGGTGTTGTATGTCTCTCAACGGTGGTAACTCTTTTGGTAATTCTTCAGGAAATACATCTTCAAATTCCTTCAACACTGGCTTAACTTCCTCAGGAATTTCAACTGTTTCACTACTTTCATGTCCAATCAACAGAAATACTTCAGGCCAATCCTCTACTTCGTTGACAAACTCCTTCAAAGATAACAGAGTCTTTAGTTCCTCGATTTCCTCCAACTTGTTTTCACTTTGTTGTCGCTTTTTAGGAACTAAAGTGATTATAGTGTCATTGAACAAAAAACTATAGCAGTTAGTCCTACCATCGTGTTGCACGGCTCTATCAAATTGCCACGGTCTTCCCAACAACAAATGACATACATCCATATCCACCACGTCACACCAAATTTCATCCTTTTACTTCTTTCCGATAGAAAAAGTTACACAAGCTCTTCGACTAACCTTCACTTCCCCACCTTTCCTCAGCCAGGCTAATTTGCAGGGATTGGGATGTTTCTCTGTCTTTAACGCCAACTTCTTTATAGCTTCTGTAGAGATGATGTTATCACAACTTCCTGCATCAATAACAAACTTACAAACCTTTCCCAAAATAGTGCACGTCGACTGAAAAATATTACTCCTCAACCAGCTAGTCTCCTCTTCTTGCTTTGGCGTCAAGCAAGATCTCCTCATCATTAAAGAATATCCCTCGTCTTTCGTCAATAATTCTTCTTCCTCCACAACTTGTGGTGAATTGAAACATTCTATTTCTGCATCCTCATCCTCAACCTCAGCAACCATCGCTCGCTTCTTAGGCCTCGGGCATTCATTGCTCTTATGACCAAACTCCTGACGGGTATAACATTTGAAATTTTTGTTGACCTTGGTCTTAGCAACTTCATTGACAACCGGTTTACTAACAACCTTGGAAACATTAGTATTGCTACTAGCCCCTTTCACCTGATTGATCGAACTTGTAAGCGCACCACCTCCTCTTTTACCTTGCTTCTCCCAAGCTAGAGCCTTCTGGTGTGCTTCAGCAACGGATCTTGGATCTAACATATTTATCATATCCTGGTATTTCATTCTCAATCCTCCAACAAATCTAGATGTCAACTGTTCCTTCGTTTCCATGACATCATTTCTAGCAATCAGTTGATAAAACTCATCTGCATAATTATTTACCGACTTTGTTACTTGTCTCAAATTCTGTAAGCGCTGATACATAAGAGACTGATAATTATAAGGCAAGAAAGTAGCCTTCATCAACCTCTTCATCTTTTCTCATGAAACAATCATCGACTTTCCCATTCTTTCCCATGTAAGTTTAGTTTGTTGCCACCATGTCATAGCTCTTCCCCTCAATCGTGTAGCAACCAACTTAACTCTACGATGCTCGGGTACTTCCTTGAAGTCAATTTTTTTTTCAACATTTGATAACCAATCCAGAAACTTTTCCGCTATCATTCCCCCTTTGAATTCTGGAATCTCTGTTTTCATCCTCGACTCCCATCGACGATCATCTTCGAAATCTCTATTTCGACTTCGTCCTTGACCATGGTTTCAACAAGAGCCACTATCACCATCATTGGATTCCTCCAAATCTGACGTATGTCGATGTCGATTCTGACCATCAACATTTCTGCTACCACGCACGTCTCTTTCTCCCGAAACTGATAGTTCTCTTCTTCCCCGATCCGATGGTGGTGACATTCTCTCCTCTCGGAATCTGATGGCAAAATTCTATAACCACCTTGATTTGAACCTGGCGTTGCTCTTTGTCGAGTTTGATTTATATCCATCATGAGCCTTTCCAATCTACCAATTCCCCCATCAAACTTATCGTTGAGTTTATCACTAATTTGTTGCTCCATTTGTTCAGCATCTTCTCTTTGATACACATCTGCAACATTCTGATGACGATTAACTCTTCTTGGAGGCATTTTCGAATCTTCAACAAATCCAAACACATATTTCAACTAGCACAACTTTCAGTGATAAAAAATCTACGTACAAACTCCTAGCTCATGACTTGAACAAATCTCGCACAAACATGAACAAGCTCGTTTCTGGCTTTGGTACCAAATTGACGCAGTCTCGGAAGTATATCTGAATCGTCGGTCAAATCTATCCACGATCTAATGATGAATTGCGGAATTATGAATCGATGATACAAGATGAATTGATGAATTGATGATACCAAATGCCCAAATCCATTGATCTCTCGAGATACCGGGTTCTAGCTATCTTCAACACGTTGATCGCGCACGATGCCGCGTTAGAAGATCTACGATTCTTCGACGTTGATCTTGCGCACGAGATTCCGTGAATCAGCTTCAAATTCGTTGGTTCGAGCACACTCGAATAACCGAAGATGGAGAAAGGATTTCATACTCAACTTCCAATTTTAAAAGAGACGCAAAGCTCTCAATAAATTTTTATTCAAAATCAACTACTTTTTACAATGCCAACACACCCCTATTTATAGGGTTTACAACACACATACAAACGATTTACATCTCAAGCACAACACAGCCAACTCACGACCTACACATAAAGCACAGACGAGTTACAGCACATTCGACCTAAAATATACGAGTTACAATTGTTCGAGACTTACATCACAACGACATAGGAAACAAGCAGCGACTCAACACACTACAGTAGTGACGTCAGACTTCGGTAGCGACCTTGGGAGGAGCGACCGACGGCTTCCAATTTTGTTCGCGACCTAAAGCGGAGCGATTTAGGGAAACCTCGCGACATAAGTCAGTTCGTTCGCGACCTAGGGAATTGGTGATGGAGTTAGGTTGCGTAGCGACGTATGATGGATAAGTGATGGAGTTAGGTCACGTAGCGATGTATGAAGGGTCAGTGATAGAGTTAGGTCGCGTAGCGACGTATGGCGACCGTTCGCGATTCGAGATATATTCGTTGACTCCTTTCTTCGTATGGCTTGATGCGCTACATTAGGTACATTTGTTTAAAGATATATGATAAATGAACTGAATTTCATCTATTACGTGAGAAAGTGGTGGAAATACCATAAAATGAAAGTGCAATATTAATGAATTGATAAATTTTTATAGGTTTAATGTTCTTGCTGTAAATATCAAAATATATATCGTAAGTGTATGACATGTCAAAATGATAAACAAAATATTTAATATTTAATAATTAAAAGATATTATAAATGAAACTAAGACCAGGATCTATACATATCATATTGTTATTTTAATTGTGCAAAAGAAAGAAGATATAACAAACAGAAATACGTTTTTTTATCCATTAATTAATATGAATCACGAACATAAATAACAAAAATTTTACATTTTTACAAAAATAAATTAAACGAAAATATTTATTATTTCAAAAGTTAAAAAATCATAGACATTCCTTACCATTAATTTATCGTCTTTTAATAAAAGCAAATTTTTTAACGACAAAGTATTCATTAAAATGTAACAATATTAGAAAGAAAAAACGTTGGGCATATTGGAAATGATATACCAATTTTAAAAAGAAATATTGTATATATGTTTGTTTGTAAGGAAATAACTTTAGTAATATAAAATTATACATATGTTTCGTTGTATTAGAATACTACTTTTAGAAATGAATTATTTGTGCCCAAATGTAAAATAATGTAAAAGATCTAAGGATATTTGGTACATAACTGTGGAAACATTGAACTGGATGTTGTTGAATGACTAATTAATTTTACAATTTTCATCACTATATGTATGTATGAGTGTGTAAATTTATAAACACTCACATATGTAGGCATGTATGTATGTATGGTAAACACATTAATTGTCATTTTCTACAATTTATTAGACTAGTAAATAAATGTTAGCTTAAAGAATTTATTTTACAAGTCTAAATTTGAGAACACTTAATTGATGTTAATATATGGACTTGGAAAGTAGCATAATAGGAGAAAACTTGAGTGAATTTTGCAAATAATTACATATTTTTATCAAATGTTGCTGTTTGAAACACAAAATTGTAGGACTGTAAGTAGTAGTTATAGTAATGATAAATTGTAGGGATTTGAAAAGAAAATAATCTGAGAGATTTAAGGTGTGACGGAGGAATTTGTGAAACTAATAGAGGAGCGGAAAATTTCTTTACATTACTATTACTAATAGACAGATAGATAGGTTGATAGACAAAACCATATTCTGTTCTAATTAATTAATACCAGCATGTATGCCATGGTTCAATGGTACATTTTAATTAAAAGCTATAAATTTGCAAATGTATCACTTTAAAAGGTTCAATGTTCATCATTAAAGGCAATAAAATTAAAACTAAAATGTATCCACTAAGAAAATGATGTAAGTGCACATAAAAAAGAGAAAAAAAAATCATGCACCTTATATTATTCGAATTCATTTGGCAGGTCCAATGTTTTACCATCTTCTTGACATAGATTTTTGTCCCTTGTTAATTAAACATTAAAGAGGCGCGTGTTTCCCATGCTCTATATATTTCAAGTTTCTAGTATCTATAAGATGTACATGACAAATTAGAATAAGATAAATTTTTTTCAACATGGTTAACAATTATGCTGTTTTGTTTCCTATTTTTCTCTTTTCTCTTGCAATTTTAGCATCTTCACAGGCTCCAGCTCCTGGTGTGTTGCTACTTCTTTAATTTAGACTAATTGAATGTTTGAATATGATGATATTTATGACGACGGTTGCTAATTGCAGGTGACATGACACCATTAAAAAAGCATGTTTCATTTTTGACAGAAACAAGGATGGCGTAATTTACCTTTCTGAAACAGTTGAAGGTTGTGATCATTGTATTATAGTAATTTAGTATTATTATAACTTATAAGTGACTTACTATTACATATACTTATCTATTGATCATTGTTATTAGGTCTTCGAGCTATTGGATTAAATGCTCTTGTAGCTGCTCATGATGCTACACTTCTTAATGCATTCATTAGTCCTAAAACTAGCGAGGTATGATATTCAGAATCAAATTTTGCTTTGTTTAGTGTGTCAGTTTGACTTCTTTTAGTCTTTGAATATAGTTTACAAGTTCTATGTTCATTTTTTTGTTTGTGTTTTCGTAGTCAAATATGCCAGATATTCGTCTTCCAGTGTACGTAGATAACATACACAAAGGAATTCATGGCAGTCACATTGGTACATACGATCCTCAAGGAAGGTACTGTTGCATCTTTATATCTTTGTATTTTCTCTTTTCCACGAAATAAGGACGTTGCAATGCATAGGCTACAATTTTTAATTTTCTTCCTCCTTTTGATAGATGCATTATTTTATCTACAAAATGGTATCGTAGTTTAATCTCTAGCAAAATATTGAAAATAAGAACAAGAAAAAATAGGTGAAAAATAAATTTTCTCATATTCAGTATGTGGGTTCACCTCTAATGTTAACTGATATTTTTGAAAACAAATACTGGAATTTCAAACTTTCATTATGATTAAAAAGGGGAAAAAAATAGTGTATGTTTGGACATCATGAAATGAATATTATATTAGTCAGTGTTTTACTTTATCATGGACCTCAATTTGTTGTTTTGTAACACGATTATATAGGTTTGTTGAAGCCAAATTTGAGGAGATCTTTAAAAAGCATGCACATACAAATCCAAATGCGCTGAGTGAAGATGAAGTAAATGAGATGCTCAAGTCAAATAAACAAGCTAACGATTTTGCAGGATCGTGGGTTCTTATCTTAATGCTGCTTATTTTCCTTTTAAACTTGAAAGTTGCAAAACCTAATATACATGTATACACACACACGCTCATTAATAACATTCTAGTTAACCTCGTTAAATTAATGAATGTTACAACTGAATAGGCAAGCAGCATCAGGGGAGTGGAAATTGTTTTACTCATTAGCAAAAGACAAGGATGGACTGCTGCAAAAGGAAGTAATAAGGTCTATTTATGATGGCACTTTGTTCTACAATTTGGAAAAGGCACATTCCAAAAAGAACAGAAGTTGAAAAGCCTGTAATATGGATGTCATATTTTTTATATTGTTGTCGTTTGTTTGTGGCCCAATGTAACAACAGTTATTGAATCGTCTCATGCTTATTAATAATCCAAAAAACAAAATTACAAAATTTAACTTGTCTTTGCTATTAATTTAAGGGGGAAATAGCATCATATTATTTTATTTCGCACTGATATCATATTGCTATCAATGTTGAGTATGTTGTTTGTCACTACAACTCCATCTATGATACTGACAAATAATTTATACACTTTCGACATTTAATGAGTTGTGTGTAGACTAGTCAATGGATGATGTGTGATTCAGATAGCTATAAACCCGAAACCAGTTAGCACAATCCAAACCCATCGTCGATCTGTACCTATAGGTTATTCCAAACCGGTACTAGACACAACCCATTGGGTATTCGGGTAAATGCCTGGATACCCAACATGCCAAATTATATTACACGTTTAAAAATTTATGATGTTGTGCATGTTTTTTGTAAAATAATGATACGCCAGAAGCTTCATATATGACCAGTGCATGAACAAAATATTGCAAAACAAATGCATCTGTAGTAATGACACAAAGTAATAACTTATTATAAAACTTGATATGACAAATATTCTTTGGACTCAAGTATTTATTATATATAAACGACTAAAGACTGTTCTTCGTTTTAAAATTGATAGAAGCCACTAATAAAGCAAAATATAAAGTCGTTTACATTTTCATGGGTAGAGGTTTACTGCTGCATGTGCCAAGTGTAACTATAACTGATTATAACAATCATGAGACTACCATGTTTGAAATGTAATGAGATTGTTGCCATGGCCTTTGTTTTTTCTTGTTGCTAGAAGTGATCCCAACTCTAATATTATTCGTGATGTTTTTGTCTAAAATGAACACAAAGTTGCTGCAAATGTAGAAGTAGAACAATAATCACACGGGATACGAGAATGACTAAACAGTACTCAAAGCAAACAATAATCAGGCTCAATCCGGGTTTGGGTATTGGCATCCAATCCTATACCGATAAAACTGATGCGAAATCAGATTGGGCTCCGATAGAAGCCGACACCATTAAAAAGCCCAATCATGTGAAATTTACTAAATATCATTATTTATTATAATATCTCATTTTCTTTTTATGTATTTTTGTACATTCATGATAAATAACAACTTTTGTCTATAAGACTTATTAGCATTTGTTTTAAGATTAAACATATATATCAAAAAAAAAATTATATTTGCTAACTGCTAGTTTGAAATTTCATATAGATAATTGATCAACGATGAGTGCATCATCTAACATGGAGTACAGTAAACAGCTGGTGTACTAATCATGTCCTGTAACCTTTAAATATCTATAAAGAAATGTCAAAAATATTAAAGATAAATTTTGGCTCACATCCCTCTTTACAAAAAAATTAGACGCACATCCCTCCGAATTCAGCATTATAATTTTAGTCTCTGTAATTTATACCGTACCACTCGGCCAAAAATTCCTTGTCATGAACAATTTAAGTTGCAATATTAAAAACATGATATATTTCTGTCGGTTTATCAGATTTTACTTTTGTTTTTGCCAATAAATCGTAAATTTTATTATCTTTTTATTAAGATTCATATAATATGTGATGACAAATTTTTTAAATTTTCAGCACCAAATATTTTCCAGGCCAAACAACATGGCAAATATTTGCATATTTGCGTGGTGACATTTTTTTTTTCAACAGTTGTTGCTAGGCAACTTGGCAAATATTTTCTAGGCAATATGGCAAATATTTGCATATTTGCCATGCAACATGACCAAGATATTTGTTAGCCAACATGACAAATCTGCAAATTTGCTAGGCAACAAAAAAGATTTTCTTCAGTGGTTGCCACGCGACAAGACAAATATTTTCTAAGCAACACGACAAATATTTGCATATTTACGGCAAATATTTTCCATGCATCATAACAAATATTTGCCCCTGAAAATAATTTTTTTTGTCAAAACATATTATAGATGAATCTTAAGAGAAAAATAATTAAATTTATTATTTAATGGTGAAAACGAAATTGAAATTCGATAAATCAATTGTTTCAAGTATTGCAAATTAACTTCTCATTATAACATATAGTTGTTTGGGTGGTACAGTATAGATTATAGGGATCAAAATTATATTGTTGAATTTGAATGGGGAAAACATACATTAATTTTGGAAATTAGGGACGTGTCCCTAATTTCCAAAATATTAAATACACAAATAGAATGTTTCGTCATTTAAGATATGGTTCAGATACTTATTATATGATAATCCCATTGTCGCCAAAGAGTGGCGAATGGAAGTGTTACGCCATCAACAATGAAGCAACAGTGATGCCACCGCAAGTAAAGCTCATTCCACAAGCCTACCCTTCCGTAGGAATCGTCCTACCACAACTATTTCCTCCTTCCGTCGAAGTTCTTCCTATCGTAAGCGTTGTTCTTCCACAATCTTATTGTTGTCGTAAGTGTTGCTCGGTCCACTACTGTGGCATCCTCCTCCGGCATACTTTCCTCAAATTGTACCTCTTCCCTCCGCATGCATATTGCTACCGCCTTCCACAAGTGTCGCTCCTTCATACTCCTCCGCGTCAATTCAAATAAGTACCATTCCACGGCGACACTAAAGCTCAACAACGATGAAGGGATTCAACATGCCTTCACCTACTTTCCACCAGCATCATACCATATCAACCCCCTTCCAACAATATCGAAAGAATTCAAACAAGCGGTATTGATAGGGTATTAAGTCAACATCCACAAATACTTTGTTGTCAACAGTGACGAAGAAGTCAATTCAAGCAAGGTGAAAGCATTATATAAGACTCATAAAGCCTCTTTAACACCTACGCCAAGCTCCTTTCGACAATGTCGACACCAATCATTACGGCACCATGGAGGTGGAAGGGCCTGGACCCGCATCCATAAATACGACCCTGAGGGCCCATGTTTTGATCAAGTTTTCTTTCCCCAAATCACTTCTTCTAATCAAGTTCTCTTAAACCCTAAATAAATTTAAGGGATCTTAGTGACTTGTAATTTGTGTAATTTATGCATAAGAAATAAAGATTGATTGCTTCTTCAAACATGACTGACTTTAATACTTGCGGTAGGGTCACATATAAGAAAATATTGGCTTACCAAGCTTCACTAAAACTTCTACTTGAGCACCTTCTCATCTCCACATTTTGGGGTGTTAGACCATATTGTGGTTTAACATTTTTGATGCTAAAAGGAGGGCTAGAACCTTCGATTACTTTTCCAAAACTACTATTCGTTATCCCTAGTTATCTAACCATACCAAGTCTATCTTTAGTTATTATGATGAATAACTGTGTCAAAAGATCATAACAAGGGTCCTTTGAACCTCGGAACTAATTCCACTTTTCAACTCAGCAGTGACCCTCGACATTATGAAGAGCAAGTACTCAGATTCAAGGCACTGCAAATCATAAATAATAAGAAACAAGTAAACTTGTATGATCTAGACAATTGGAGTATTAATCCATTCACATTGACCATACACCAATTTTTTCATTAGGAGGAGAGTGTACCAAGAAAGACAATCTGTTTGTAAAAATGAAGAAAGCCATCCATTTTTGTGCTAAAGGAACCATATTTGAAGAAGAGACGAGGGCTGATTACTATATATTTGCTAGAAAATGGCATAAGATCACGGGTGGCTCATTAACCCCAAATAAAGTTCGAAGAGCTTTAAAAAGAAAGCCTGTTATTGAAAAAAAAAAGAGCCTTAACCAAGCAGCGAACGGGCTAAATACCAGTCTAGGAAGATGGCCTTCAAATCGAAGCTTCCAAAAGATTGAAATTTCATTACATCATTGGAAAATATCTATTTCTTGACCAAGAGTGAGTTCAATTATTGGCCATAACAAAAGAAAAGGTCTAATTTTGAATGGAACCTTGGAGAGTCATACTGTTACTACCATACGACCAATGGACACAATAACAATCAGTGCAAGAAACTAAAAGGAATGATTATTAGCCACTTTAGATAGTGCAAGCTCAATAGCTTTGTAAAAATATCTTAAATGAATTCAATAATAAAGGCCATTCGAATAAGTAAATCTACATGGATGGGAGTAAGATTCTTCTCAAATTTGAAAACCACCTAAGATGGTAGAAAGCCATTGATCGCGCCAAGATGACCAGATCAAAGCACCTCCTAGAGGGCGGTTAGAGTAACCCTTTAGCCACGCCAGAAATGGCCAGGCTAAAGCATATGCAACCCCTTGATCACGCCTATGTGGCCAGGTCAAGGCACCTCCTAGAGAGAGGATGGAGTAAGCCTTTAGTCCCTGCCTAAGACGGCTGGGTCAAAGCACAGACCAGTCTTCACTCCCGCCTATAACACTTGTTTGAAGCACCTTCTAGATGGAGAACGGAATAAGCCTTTGGTCCCCACCTAAGATGGTCGGCTCAAAACACCGAATCAACCTTCATTCCCACCAATAAGGCCTATTTAAAGTGCCTCCTAGAGGGAGGTTGGGTAATTCTTTGGTCTTGCTTGATCAAAGCTAACCAAATGCACCGGATGACTTGATGCATCACCTCAGATGGTGGTAAGGGGTCAAATTAATGGATTAACAACATCCTTAGCCTAAATAGTGGCATAAATCAAAGCCCGAGGAGTGGCATAGAATGAAGGATTAAAACATCCAACGCCTAGAAGGTGGCACAAATCATAGGAATGAGACATCCAAAGCCCAATGCATGGTGCAAAACAAAGAAATCAAATATTTAAAGCCCGAAGAGTGGCATAGGATAAAAGACTTATCCTATTATTTCCAAATGATTATTTATGGACTTCTTTTAGGATTCTACTAAATGAGATCTCTGGAGAATATTCTCGTCTAATTAAATGTTGCTGAATTTACAGAACCGCTAAAGAGTAGGTTCAAGAAAAACAATAGGAATTTGGTTTAGAACTACAAACGAGGTAATATCCATTCAATTTACAAAATCATTTACAAAATATGTTATACAATGTTTCAAGATACAAGTACAAAAAGATTAAAATATTTTGTGGCTCAAAGATCCAGTGCTATCTCATATAAATTTTTAGAAATTAAGGGATCAACAATATGGCGAATAGCTTCGCAAAGGATCCCTTAAGCTTCTTCTCCTTCGTCTTGTGTATTGGCAACATCAGTAGACTCAATGTGAGTGTTCAAGGCGTAGCTGTAAGCTTTATTGGATCTCTTAATGGTCTTGTTTTGACTTTCCATCTGGGCAATTTGCTTTTTGAGGAAATATTTCCCGCGCTCAAGTTTTTCAACCTTGCCCTCATAATTCATGAAGTGTTGAGATATCTTTTCTTCCTATTGCTTATTCAAGTGTTGCATGATTTTGAATTTAACCTTCCTACACCGTTAACCGACTACTTTTTCATTCAAGCCTGGAGGAGAGTTTATCATAGAAGGAAATTAACGGATTGCTAGGAAGCGAGATCTTGTTGTCCTTCCAACATTAGGAATGGCAGGAGCAATCAGTGGGTTAAGATTCGGAATGCTTTATCCAACAATGCGTTATAATGATTTACAATGATCTTGACTATCTGATAGCTCTTTTTTCGGGTTTCTTATTTGTTGATAAAGCTTTGCTATCTCATTATCGAAATCAAATAAAGGATCTTACATAATTTGGTGCTTTAAGCCTGAAATTATTTCATCCTTTTTCTTGGATTCTGTTTCCAATCCAGTGATATGTTCGTTAAAACCTCCAACAATCACTCTTTGAAGTAGGAACTTCCTATTTCATTCCTACACTTTCGAAAAATTTGGGAGTTGGATTGTAGAGGCAACTTTAGAAGAACTCCATTGTTCGAAATCGGCAACCAACCTATTCTTAAAATCAATCAGTTGAGAATGAGAGTTTGTAAGGGCAGCCACGATTGTTAAATGTTCTTCCTATTCAAACTAAGCAAAAATAAGAATTAGCATATGAAAAACCATTTCTTTCATTATGCCAACAAGGGTTACAACATAAAGTGAACAAGGTTAAAATTACATAACTCTCCTACCAAAGGTAGGTCATAATCACAACTATATCTTATAATATTCAAAGTTTTGAAACGACATTTTTAACCTTGTCAAAAGATTTAGCCGATAAAGTGTGTGATGCCTTGAAAGGATCCTTGCTTACTTCTAGAGCAAAAACATGGGGAAATCCGCTCTAGTCTCATTCCCCAACTGGAGGACTATCGCGACCGCGTATCAGTTTTGTATTATAAGTTCAAATTTACCTTAGTAACTTTTCCTTTTCTTCACCTGAAATTTCAAAGTGAAATTGAGGGTACTATATGTAAATCTCTAAGAAAACAATATCTTGCCAACTTCGATGTTTAGAGAAGTGAGGATTTTTCAGAAAAATCTCTTCTTAACTTGACATATTTACTCAAAATATCTTTGAAAAGCAGCCTGCTCGAAAGGAGTTTGTTCTGTATCACATAATGAATTAAAACTAAGAATAAGAAAACTAAAACAGTATAATTCATAGGGAAAATCCATATTACAATCTTATTTATAGTTCATAAAAAACAGATCTATTCACAAACTCAAAAATAAATCTATTCTTGTCGTCCTTAAGTTTTCAAGAGGTAGTGAACAAGGAATAGAGTGTATTCTCGCAAGGTTCCAGCACTCCCTAGGGTAGGGATCAGATTTGAACTCATACAAATATCTTGTGATGACCCGAAATTTCGGGCAATATCAATTTAATAGTTTGTATTAAAAATTAAATTGATTTGATAATTTCGTTGATAAAATTTGAATTGATTTAATAATCTAATTAAATAAATATTTAATTGGTGAAATTTATCTTTTAAAAAGCTAATAAAATGTTTTCTATTTATAATATATATATATATATATATTGTAAATAGAAAAGCTTGGTTTGAATTTAATAAATAAAATCTTGTTTTCAAAATCTAATATATATTATGGAAATTTGGAAATTTGGAAATTTTGATTTAAATTTAACATAAAGATTTTCAAAGCTATTAAATAAATAACTATATTGTTTTAAATTGTTAAAGTAAATTGTTTAAAATGATTCTGGCTTAAGTTTAAATTTAAATTAACTAACAAAAGGTTTATTTTATTTCTTTTTAAATATAGCTTGATAATATAAGTAATTTATTAATAAAGAGATAATTTCTTTTATAAATTATTTTCATTTGATAAACGGGTTATTTTCAAACAATAATAATAATGTTATATATGTGTGTGTGTAAATATAGATTTTAAGTAGAATATTATTTTCAAATTGAAATGCTGGTTGTTTAAAAATATATATCAATTGATTTTTAAACTGATTTTAAATTGTATTTAAAAATTGAATTAAATTTATATTTGGGTTCCAAAAGAGTTGATATATCTATATATATATATATATATATATATATATATATCTTAATACATAGATTTTGGATTTAAAAGTATGACATAAATGATTTTGTATAAATATAGTTTGTTTTATTCTATTTCTTTAAAAAGGATTCTTATTTATATAAATTAAAATAAGTATTTAGTTATTAGGAAATTAATTAATAAAAACTTTATTCACATTTATAAATTTATTTTGCATGTAAAATTACAAATGTAAGTTAGTAAATCAATATAAGCACATGTGTTAACAAGCTAATTAAGGGAGATGACAAGTGTCATTAAATTTAGTTTTTTTTTTAAATTTTTAAATCATTTCATTTTATATAAGCATTTGCCTTCTTCCTTTATCCTTTTCTTTTTCTCATTTTCATTCCTAAACTAAAGAAAACTTCTATGTTGAAACTCATTAAATCTAAAAAAAATATGAGAATCAAAACAAGAAATCCTTCCATCTCAAAAACAAATCAAATCATAATGCAAATCTAAAACCCTGTAACTGTTTCAAATCTAGAGCAAGCCTATTCATTTTCAAGAGCAAGCCTATAACATTTCCATAATGGAATCTGAAACAATATCAAGTGCATGAAGTTTATAAATCAAGCACTAAAGTTTCTAACAAGCAATTCAAGTTTTAACTCAATCAAAGGCATTTCAGCACTCAAGTTTTAAAAAGCGTCAAAAGGTGTTTTTCAAAATGAAGGCTCTGTCTTCCTTCTTCAATTCCGGTGAGTAACTTCAATTTTAAAAAAAAATTAAGTATGTAAATTTAGTTGCATGCTTGTTAATATGAAATGAAATGTATTGAATGATATCTGCTATGTATATATTCATGTATGGTATGCATGTTGCTTTCTTTAGAGTACTTTCTGCTTATACCTTTCAGTTTTCCAGTTTTGATTTAAAAATTCAAACCTTTTGATCTTGACTCTGTTTAAAGTTAAGATTCAAATGAAACTTGTTTGTTACATGATAAAGTAAAGTTTAAAATTTATTCAAATTGAAATAATTTTTATTGACCCTGGAACAACAGAGCAAAATTTTTATAAAGTAAAAATTCAAACTTCTAAATTCATAAATTCAGGAACATCAATTGAATCCTTAAACCAAAACATGAATTTTAAAACCAAAATCAAGATTTTTAGTAATAGGAGTTAAGTGTAGTTCTTGTTTGAACTGGAAATGGTAAACTGTGATTTTCTGGTGATCTCTATGATCAAAGAGGTCGGGATTTTCAATGATGTTAGTGGAGTGATCGTAGATGATAGGAAAGCTGGTAGGAAGAAGATCAGAGCATGGTGAAGGTGGTGTTGAGGTTTTGGGTTTGGAACCCAATTTTTTAACTAGGCTTGGTTAATTAATCACCACGGCATTTGGAGTTGATCGAGTTCAACAAGATTTTTGGTGATTATAGCATGGTAGTTGGCGAATGTGTGGTCGGAGTTGCTGTCACTCTGGTGGCCGGAGATGTGGGAACAAGGCATTTCCAAGTGAGGTGGTGTTTCCTGTATCTTGTTCTAGGTTTGGGTTTTTAAACTCGAATTTGATTTCGAGTTTGTAACATCAATGTGATGATCGGATTCTGGTGAGAGGATGGCAGCCATCTTGCTCGATAGTGTAGTGTTGACCGGAGATGGACGGAGGCACCGTACATGTGCACGGTGCACTGTGGATTTCTGGTAAAGTTTTGGTTTGGATAGAATGGTAGTCTCGATTTTTTCTCGAAGTAATTAGGTTTTTGCTCGAAGAAGTTTGGGTTTGGACTCGAAGTCATTTAGTTGATGGCTCGGGTAATGTTTGGTTGCAGGATTTTAACCTGTTCTGTTTTTAAATTTAAAAATGAAGTTTAAATGTAAAGTAAAGTTTGAAATAAGGTTTAAATATGGATTTAAGATAGTTTGAATCTTAGTTTTAAAATGATTTAAGTTTTTGGAATTTAAATGGTTTTCACATCTTTTAAGTGTTTGAAGTGTATTTGGTTTGAATTTCAAAATGAAATTTTAAATTGTAAAGTAAAGTTTTTAATCATAGTTTAATCTGGAATAAAATTTAATCTGTATTCCAGTTTTGAAATTAAAGGAAGTTTTTGAATTTGAATTGTTTTAAACAACTTTGAATGGTTAAAGTATATTTTAAATTGATTTGAATTTGGAATGAATTTGATTTAAATTTTTTTAAATTTTTTTGGTAAGACAAGTATTTCTTTAAACATGTGATTTTAAAGGTTTTTAAATTTGGTTTTAAACTTTGTTAAAAGTTAATCTGTATTCATTTTAAATCTTAAATTTAAAATGAAATTTAAAAGTTAATTTAAAAGTAAATTGTTTTTAAATGCTTTGTTAATGATAATTTGATCGTTAATAAGAAAAATGTTTTATTTTTAAGATAATTAAGATTTAATGATTTGTAATTAAAATGCATAATTAACTTATTTAATTAATTAATGATTTGGATTAATTAAATAAGTAATTAAAGGTTTAAATTAAATAATTAAGGTTTAATATTAATTATTTAGGAATAATTAATTGAGGATTATTAATTACATTAGATTAGAATATTAATTAATAATTAAAGATTAATTAATCAAGTAATTTTAAAGATTAATTAAGCTACAGTTAAAACTTAATTGATTGAATAATTAGGATTGATTAATGGATTTTTAAAAGATAAATCAATTTGTAATACATATTGATTAATGTAAGTATAATTACTTAAGAAAAGTAATTAATGTTAATAAAGGTCATTAACTTGAGATTATTTAATAATTAATTAATGTGATTAATTATAATAATTAATTAGATTAATTAATTTAAAGATGATCAATTTGGAATTGTTTAAGTCTAATTGCTTAAGGGAAGTAATTAAGGAATTAATTACTCAATGTAGTTAATTGAGTTTAATGTGACTAGTTAAGTTAACTAATTAAGTATAATTAATTTAAGTTAATCACTGATTGATTTGTTAATATAATTACTTAATGTAATTAATGAAGTGTAATTACTCAGTGAAGTAATTAACGGTAATTAGTAAATGTAATTAACGGAAGATGATTTAAGAATGAAAGTACTTCGGATTAAATTACTTTGTATAATTAATCAAGGGATTAAATAAGGAGTAATTAATTTATTTGATGAAGTAATTAAGGGTAGTTAATTATTGAATGTGATTAATAAAAAGTGATTAATAAATGTGGTTTAATTTAAGATTAATTACTTAATGCAATTAATTTAAATAGAATATTTAATTAAAACGTAATTAGGGATCATTAATTTATATAACTAATGATGTAATTAAGGGTTGATTAATTAAGACTAATTAATCAATGATAAGTGATTAAAGAGTAATTAATTAATTAAGGATTAATGTAATTAATTATGGTTAACTAATTTGTGAAGTAATTAAAGGTTAATTATTGTATTTGGTTAAGTATGATTAATTTATGAAATTAATTAAAGATAATTATTTGAATGCAATTAAAGGATAATTAATCAAGGATGATTAATAAAGGTGAATAATTAGAGGATAATCAATTAATTAATTTGTAATTAATTAATGGTTTAGTAAGCAGGATTTATTGAATGTGTTAATTAATTTAGTTCACTTTAAATTAATTAGAGATGGAAGTAATTAATTTAATTCATGTAAATTAATTATAGATAGTGATTAATCCTTGCTTATGTATGAATGGACGATATTGATTTGCCTTGAATGGTTTGAGATCTCAGTTATGAGATAAGTAATACTGTGTGATATGGATGCTTTGGCTAAAGTATAATGCTAATATGGATTATCTATTTGTGATGATTGTATGGATTATCTTTTTATAGTGATAATGTAGATTATCTATGTGTAATGAAAAAGTGAATTATCTATGGTCGATCTGTGAATTATCTATTTGTGTGTATATAGATAATAGAATTGAATTATTTTAAACTGTAAAACAACTTGGACCTAAAAATGGCGTTTTGGATTTCGATGAGACCGAGATCGGGTTTTCGGATTTGGATATCCAAAAACAACATCGATCCAAATTAACTATAGGTCGTGAATCTCAAGTGAAGATGAAGATTCAGAGTGCAAGGGTTATTTTCATTAACTGTGAGGGTGATTCCAAAATGAGTGTAACGAGATAATGCCTTCGATTTCATTCAAACCCAGAAAGAACTTGTATGGATTGAATGCTTTAAGAACATCGTCAGGTGGATGATGAGAATTCTAAGTGATATGTCCTAATTAAGGTAGTCGTTGCCTCAAGCCTCATCAACCAGGAATGGCTAAAACAGGGAAGGTGCAGGAAGGCTAAGTGGGTCATAACCAAGTAGGACGAGGTTCATCCCTGTCAAGATGTCCCTTTTATTTCGGTTGTGTGGTGCGGTTGCTGATCACAACTGTGGGGTTGTCTTGTTCGAAACTGTTCAGTAAGGAATGGTTTCGGTCTTGTGTTGTAGGGGATTGGGAGTAATCCTCGGTACGGTGATCTTGGCCCCGTACTGTGACGGGCGGTACCCCAGTAGCCATGCCATTGATGGAAACCCATTCTTCCTACGTGCCCTTACGATTTTGATTTTATTACCCACTTTTATGGCTAGTAGCTGGAATTTAATGAATGTAACAATTTCGGCTATTTTCTATTTACTTGAAAATCCTAGACCCTATTATAATATCACTGGATTTCCTATCAAATGTTTTGGTTAGCGTAAAGTAAAAACATACCCATGTTTATGTGTAGGAAGTCTTATGTGATACCCTTTTGTTTTCAAAGGTTTTTTCAAAATTAAGCAACCTTAACCTGTTATTCATACCAGACCCATGTCTGACTCGGAGTTTATTTCTATTTTCTTAAACTCTTTGGTACTCAAATTTTATGAGTAGCCAAGGGTTCAGGTTAGCTTTGACGAATTATGGAGGAGCAATGGAGCAGGAGGTTTTAGCGCTGTAAATATATATAGTGTTCCACTGTGTTGGTATCTCTGAGTGGTTTCTTTGTATTTTATTGAGTTGTAAAAACTAGGCAGGTGTTTATAACTGTCTAATATGTGATGTATTATCTGTGTAACTCTGATAATTATTGTATACTATGTAATACTTATGTAATACTTATGTTATTAATATAATTTATTCATTCCGCTATTGAGATTCTGATGTTGTTCTTTCTTTCTTCTGTTTCTTTTCTCTTTTCTATCCTTTTCTTTCTTCAAGATGATGCGACTTTCTGTTGAGAAAGAGTCGGGTCGTCACAATTGGTACCGGAGCGCTTGATTGAGTGAATACCTAGGCTTTTGAGTTATTTTCTTTCTTGAGAGAGCGTACTTGTAATTTGCATACATATACATATACATATACATATACATGTACATATACATATACATATACATATACATGTACATGTACATATACATATACATATACATATACATATACATATACATATACATATACATATACATATACATATACATACATATATATATATATATCTACCTATTTGTTGGGTGACCTGTTCGGGTTTTCCAACAAAAGTTATAAAGGTAGATGGGGTTGTGGTGTGTGTGACACGACTATCAATGGTTGGAGTTTGAATGTTTGAGGTTGAACGTGGATCTGTCGAGACTGTAGACCCAATAACATCTCGAGCATGCTTTGTTGTGGTATAAGGATTTCATCAATATTTGAAGGAAACCTTTTAAAGGTTCGGAGTCCATCTTTGAAGTTGGATGAGTAGAGTTTGGATCTGTCGGTTGTGCAAAAGCAAGTGATGGTATCTTGGCAACCTCAGGAAGTAGTAGCTGTGTGATGAGATGCAGTGACTATGGATGTTCCCGAAGATGTTTTCTTTGGAACAAGTTTAAGGAAGTGTGTCTGCTTTGGTGACGTGGCTGAGTTCAGCAGGATGTTTCTATTTGGTTGAGGTCCGAGTTTCTCGAAGAGCTTTGGATAAGGAATTCTTTGGCATCTGTGTTAGCAGTGTAGCTCGGAGTGTTCTATGTGCCGGCAAGGAGATATTTTGGCTTAGAAGTTTTCTGGAAGAGGAGTTCAGAAGCAGCAGTGTCGATTCTTTTCTTCGATGGATTGGTTAGATTAGTGTAAGCTGTTCTGAATGGTAAAGAGTGAACAGTTTCTTTAGAATTAGGCTGGGTCTATTGCAAAAGTGACTTGCGATAGTTTGAGTGTTCTCTTAAGTTATCTGAAATTTTTCTGGATGCCTTCAGGGAAGTTAGAGGTTTGTCCACATCTGGAGATTGAGTATTCTTATCAACTTGGATTCTAGGAGTGATTTCCGATGGTTCAGCCTAGTTGAAGAATGGTTCCTACAGAGAGGGTTTGGTAAAGCAGCGCAGGTTTTGTAGAACTTCTAAGTTTTTTTTCTTTATGGATCTGCTGAACCATATTTCTGGGATGGGTTTTCCAGTTTGTGCTTGTGTTCATCATCAGTATTGTTATCTACTTCAGATCAGAGTTGTGCAGCGGAAGTAGTTTGGGAGTGAATCTGTCTTGTCTTTTCTTGATAAGAGAAGTAAGTTTAGTCTTCTGATGTTTGTAGAGTATAGTTGGTGTTCTTGATCATTTGTTGATCTTAAGGAGATTATTTTTGATGGGTTTTTTTGGTCCAGTTTGTTTCTAGAGGCATCAGCGAAGGTTGAGCTGATCAGGAAGAATGTAGTTAGCCCAGGATCGTCCGAAGAGTTTTGTGGATAAGAGACAAAGGAATTTGGGTTCCGGAGTCGGAGATTTGACTTTGGATAAGATTTCTCCGATGAAAGGAGCTATAAGTTTTGGGTAAGGCTGGGAAGCTAGCTCCGAGGTATTTTGGAGCTTTTCTGTTTTCTCGTGAGAATAAGTGTTTGGTCTACCGAACTGAATTGCTAGTTTGGATAACTGGAATTCAATATGTTTCACGTATCTTTGAGGGAGTACGTGTATGATCCATCTCTGGTTGTAGAACCAGCAGCTCAGGAGATTTGGTTGTTGAGTCAGAGTTGTTTGTGGTCTAATATCAAGTTTAGTTTTGTACATCTAGATGAGCAAGGGCTCTGTAGATTAGCAATATTGATTGTTTGGATTCTGCAAAGCGAGTATCCCGGTATACATACTTGGGAAACTCTAGGAAATTCTATCCATAATTTTGTCTGGATAGTTAGATTTGTTTATTTGAGTGAATTGGTTGCTATGGTTTTTAGCATATGGTTGATAGTATATGCTTGTGGCTTAAATTAAAATCTTTAATGAGATTATTAAATTACCTTTGCTTTTAAATTTCTGGGACGAAATTCTTTTAAGATGGAGGAATGTGATGACCCGGAATTTTGGGCAATATCAATTTAATAATCTGTATTAAAAATTAAATTGATTTGATAATTTTATTAATAAAATTTGATTTTTTTAATAATCTAATTAAATAAATATTTAATTGTTGAAGTTTATCTTTTAAAAAGCTAATAAAATGTTTTCTTTTTATAATATATATATATATATATATATATATATATATATATTGTAAATAGAAAAGCTTGGTTTGAATTTAATAAATAAAATCTTGTTTTCAAAATCTAATATATATTTTGGTAATTTGGAAATTTTGTTGCAAATTTAACATAAAGCTTTTCAAAGCTATTAAATAAATAACTATATGGTTTTAAATTGTTAAGGTAAATTGTTTAAAATGATTTTGGCTTAAGTTTAAATTTAAATTAATTAACAAAAGGTTTGTTTTATTTCTTTTTAAATATAGCTTGATAATATAAGTAATTTATTAATAAAGAGATAATTTCTTTTATAAATTATTTTAATTTGATAAATGAGTTCTTTTCGAACAATAATAACAATGTTATATATATATATATATGTAAATATATATTTTAAGTTGAATATTGTTTTCAAATTGAAATGGTGGTTATTTAAAAATATATATCAATTGATTTTTAAATTGATTTTAAATTGTATTTAAAAATTGAATTAAATTTATATTTGAATTTCAAAAGAGTGGATATATATATCTTAATATATAGATTTTGGATTTAAAAGTATGACATAAATGATTTTGTATAAATATAGTTTGTTTTATTCTATTTCTTTAAAAAGGATTCTTATTTATATAAATTAAAATAAGTATTCAGGTTTTATGAAATTAATTAATAAAAGCTTTATTCACATTTATAAATTTATTTTGCATATAAAATTACAAAACTAAGTTAGTAAATCAATGTAAGCACATGTGTTAACAAGTTAATTAAGGGAGATGACAAGTGTCATCAAATTTTTTTTTAATCATTTTAGTTTATATAAGCATTTGCCTTTTTCCTTTCTCTTTTTCTTTTTCTCATTTTCATTTCTAAACTAAGAAAAATTCTCAGTTGAAACTCATTAACTCTAAAACAAATCTGAGAGTCAAAACTAGAAATCCTCCCATCTCAAAAACAAATCAAATCATAATGCAAATCTAAAACCCTTAAACTATTTCAAATCTGGAGCAAACCTGTACATTTTCAAGAGCAAGCTTGTAACATTTCCATAATGAAATCTGAAGAAAGATCTAATGCATGCAGTTTACAAATCAAGCACTAATGTTTTCAAACATGCAATTCATGTTTTAACTCAGTCATAGGTAATTCAGCACTCAAGTTTTAAAAAGCATCAAAAGCTGTTTTTCAATATGAAGGCTCTGTCTTCCTTCTTAAATTCTGATGAGTAACTTCACTTTTAAAAAAATTAAGTATGTAAATTTGGTTGCATGCTAGTTAATTTGAAATGAATATGTATTGTATGATATCTACTGTGTATATATTCATGTATGGTATGCATGTTGCTTTCTTCAGAGTACTCTCTACTTATACCTTTCAGTTTTCCAGTTTTGATTTAAAAATTCAAACCTTTTGATATTGACTCTGTTCAGATTTAAGATTCAAATGAATGATAAAGTATAGTTTAAAATTTATTAAAATTGAAATAAGTTTATATTGACTCTGGAACAAAAGAGCAAAATTTGTATAGAGTAAAAATTCAAACTTCTATATTCATAAATTCAGGAACATCAATGAATCCTTGAACCAAAACATGAATTTTAAAACTAAAATCTAGATTTTAGTAATAGGAGTTAAGTGCAGTTCTTGTTTGAACTGGAAATGGTAAACTGGATTTTCCGGTGATATTTATGATCGAAGAGGTCGAGATTTTCAGTGATGATAGTGGAGTGATCGTAGATGATAGGAAAGTTGGTAGGAAGAAGATCGGAGCATGGTGAAGGTGGTGGTTGAGGTTTTGATTCTGGAACCCTAGTTTTTAACTAGGCTTGGTTAATTAATCAACACGGCATTTGGAGTTGATCGAGCTCAACAAGATTTTAGGTGATGATAGCATGGTAGTTGGCGAATGTGTGGTCGGAGTTGCTGTCACTCTGGTGGCCGGAGATGTGGGAACGAGGCGTTTCCAGGTGAGGTGGTGTTTCCTGTATCTTGTTCCTGGTTTGGGTTTTTAAACTCGAATTTGATTACGGGTTTGTAACATCGATGTGATGACCAGATTCCGGTGAGAGGATGGTCGCCGTCTTGCTCGATGGTGTGGTGCTGAACGGAGATGGTTGGTGGCACCGTGCATGTGCATGGTGGACTGCGGATTCTGGTGAAGTTTTGGTTTGGATAGAATAGTAGTCTCGAGTTTTTCTTAAAGTAATTAGGTTTTTGCTCGAAGCAGTTTGGGTTTGGACTCGAAGTCATTTACGTGATGGCTCGGGTAATGTTTGGTTACAGGTTTTTAACATGTTCTATTTTTAAATTTAAAAATGAAGTCCAAAAGTAAAGTAAAGTTTAAAACAAGGTTTAAATCTGAGTTTAAATTTGGATTTAAGTTAGTTTGAATCTTAGTTTTAAAATGATTTAAGTTTTTGGAATTTAAATGGTTTTAACAACTTTTAAGTGTTTAAAGTGTATTTTGGTTTGAATTTAAAAATGAAATTTTAAATTGTAAAGTAAAGTTTTTAATCAAAGTTTAATCCGGAATAAAATTTAATCTGTATTCCAGTTTTGAAATTAAGGAAGTTTTTGAATTTGAATTGTTTTAAACAACTTTGAATGGTTAAGTTATATTTTAAATTGATTTGAATTTGGAATTAATTTTATTTAAATTCCTTTAAATTTCTTTTGTAAGACAAGTATTTCTTTAAAATGTGATTTTAAATGTTTTTAAATTTGGTTTTTAAACTTTGTTAAAAGTTAATTTGTATTCATTTTAAATCTTAGATTTAAAATGAAATTTTAAAGTAAATTTTAAAGTAAATTGTTTTGAAATGCTTTGTTAATGATAATTTGATCATTAATAAGAAAAATGTTTTATCTTTAAGATAATTAAGATTTAATGATTTGTAATTAAAACGGATAATTGACTTATTTAATTAATTAATGATTTGGATTAATTAAATAAGTAATAAAAGGTTTAAATTAATTAATTAAGGTTTAAGATTAATTATTTAGGAATAATTAATTAAGGACTATTAATTAGAGAAGATTAGAATATTAATTAATAATTAAAGGTTAATTAATCAAGTAAGTTTAAAGATTAATTATGTTACAGTTAAAACTTAATTAATTGAATAATTAGGATTAATTAATGAATTTTTAAAAGATAAATCAATTTGTAATTCATACGGATTAATGTGAGTATAATTAGTTAAGAAAAGTAATTAAAGAATCGTTAGTAATTAATGAAGGTCATTAACTTAAGATTATTTAACAATTAATATGATTAATTATAATAATTAACTAGATTAATTAACATAAAGATAATCAATTTGGAATTGTTTAAGTCTAATTACTTAAGGGAAGTAATTGAGGAATTAATTACTCAATGTAATTAATTGAGTTTAATGTAACTAGTTAAGTTAACCAATTAAGTTTAATTAATTTAAGTGAATCACTGATTGATTTTTTTAATATAATTACTTAATGTAATTAATGAAGTGTAGTTACACAGTGAAGTAATTAATGGTAATTACTAAATGTAATTAATGGAAGATGATTTATGAATGAAAGTAATTTGGATTAAATTACTTTGTATAATTAATCAAGGGATTAATTAAAGATAATTAATTAAGAAGCAATTAATTTATTTGATGAAGTAATTAAGGGTAGTTAATTACTCAATGTGTAACGACCCACCATTCATCTCTATAGAATGACGCATCATTAATAAGAAAGAAAGGGATAAAAAAGAGAAAGAAAGAGAAGAAAGAAGAAACAACATCAGAATCTCAACAGCAGAACTAATAAATTATATTAATAACACAAGTATTACATAGTATACAACAATTATCAGAGTTACACAGATTATACATCACATACTAGACAATCATAAATACCTGTCTAGTTATTACAACTCAATACATCTCAGTGAAAACACAGAGATACCAAACACAGCGGAACACTATATATCTACACGCTGAAGCCTCCTTCTCCATTGCTCCTCCATAATTTGTCAATGCTAACCTGAATCCCTTAGCTACTTGTAAAAATTTGAGTACCCATGAGTTTAAGAAAAACAGAAATAAACTCCGGGTCAGACATGGGTCTGGTGTGAGTAACTGGTTAAAGTTTTTTAACTTTGAAAAACCTTTGAAAAGAAAGGTATCACGTAAGACTTCCCACACATAAACATGGAAAAGTTTTTACCTTACGCTAACCAAAACATTTGATAGGAAATCCAGTGATATTATAATAGGTCTAGGGTTTTCAAGTAAATATGAAATAGCCGAAATTGTTACATGATTAAATTCCAGCCACTAGCCTAAAATTGGGTATGTAACGACCCAAAATTTTCTAATCCGAAAATTCTAGATAGTTATGAAAAAGAAGAAAATGATAGAAGAAGAAGAACAGAAACATCAACAACTCACATTCGCAGCGGATAAAATATAATAATAAATAATAATAGCTTACAAAAGAATACTATATATACCGATTACATTTAATATACATCAGAGTTCTCATTACATACAGTCATTGAATATTTACAATCATCAAGTCTCAGATTAACAATAACATAAATACAGCGGAAAACTCTCAACGATGTTGCCATCCAGCTCGCCTCCTGATCTCCAAAACGTACCTACCTGAAAATCTGTAATACTCGGTCTGACCCGAGCATTACACCAAAGTGACACCCGGGTCAGGCTGGAAACCAGCGTGAGTAAACCCATCTAACATGTAGTACCAAACAAACAACTTATATAAACCCGGGGTAACTTTTATTAATTTAACCAATTCACAATTTGCTATAGACAATGCTTATTTCACATATAACTTTCTAAGTACCAAAACATAAATAAAATAATCCAATTCACTTAAATCATTTCATTCCAGACTATTGATTTCATACAACAATTTATTTTTAATCCAAAGTGGTTTCGGTTATTTCCGAATACCCGGTCCTGGTCTCTTCGAAACTCATGTTATCAAAATCTAAGTTATTCACATGAAATACACAACATTTCATATCAAAGATATTAACTCATCCAAAATATCCAATACCATCCAATCATCCATAAGCAAAGCTTATTCACACAAATCAATTCAATTGATTCTAATTGAATTTCAAAACTCAATCACTTAGATTTCTTCACTACATTAATTAATTCTGAATCAATTAATTAGGCAACCCATCATTTTTCATCTTAATTAATCATTCTGGATTAATTATCTTTCAATTTCATTCAAGTAATTGTCTTTAATTAATTTCACAAGATTAATTATTCTTAACCCAAAATTAATTACTTCACAAAGTAATTAACTATAATTAATTACATTAATCATTAATTATTATTAATGATTTTTCATCAATCGATTAGTACTGATAAATTGATCTTAACTAATAAATCTTTAATTTCGTCATTGGTTATATAAATTAATGATTTCCCATTTACATTTTAGTTTGTCCAAATTTAATTTAATTACAGTAAATAATTAATTATTAATCAATCCACAATATTAATTACTTTTGATTTATCTAACCCTGTAATCATCTACATTTTTATTTACTTCTTCAATGAATCAATTACTCATTAATTAAGCACCTTAATTAATCACTTGATTAATTTCACAAAGTGATTATATTTTATTAATTACATTTAGTAATTACTTGTCAAACCATCCAATGATTATTCTGAATTACTTACACTTAGTTAATTAAATTAAAACTTAATTAATTAATTCAAACCCTTCATTACAAAATTTATTAACCTGAATCATTATTTAATTGAATTAGTTAATTATCCATTCTAATTACCCCACTAATTAAATGAATCACAATAATAAGTCTTGATTAACATTAAATGAAAACATTCTCTTATTTATGACTTGAGTTTAAAACCATTTAAAGCCCAAATACTTTGAGTCAAACCACAATTAACTCGAGAACCAACCAAAACCAAAATCACATCATCATCAGTGTACATCCAATTAATTCAATCAATTATTTAAATTTAACCATTTAAATTTAAATAATAACACCCAAAAACGTGAGATTTACTCACCTTTGATTTTGCTTTGCAATCCACTCAATCACGACTCGTTTTCCATGATTTTCAAACCTTGAACACGTATTAAATGATTTTATAAATATTCAAACAATTTGGACAAATCAATTTCTATTTCATAAATTTCATTTTACCTAATAAGTCAATTTCAAACTAATTCCCTATTTATAAAATATTTTCTAGTTATCAATAATTATATAAGTTAACTAAATAAATTGATTCCCATTTTATTAATTTAATTTAACTAAATCTTTACTTAGACGAATAATTAAAGTTTCCTAAACTAATTTCCTCTCCCTCCCCTCCTTTTATTTCCTACATATGTTTTCCAATCCGAATTAATAATGGTTCATACCTAAATTTCAAAGTCCGTCGCTATAGTAGATAAAAAATAAATCTTTTTCTTCACGTACATATGTGTTATATAAAATTAGGGAAATAAAAATAAAACAAAAACTGATAGACCTCACCTCTACCACCATTCCTCAGCTCGATACGCCGCCATCAACGGCCACAACCCCTTGCCTCAACAATTGCCAGCACCACGTCGCCTAAACAGCTCCGCCATCTAATTTGCCATCGTCGCAAATTACTCCAGTGCTACAACCAAGCCTCGAAGCTGACGCACAAGCACTCGTCCATGCCTCCAACTCGCAATCGATCAAACCAAAACCACGCCCTACTGCTGCATCCCGTGAGTTTCCAATTCGAACTTCCCTCGCTGAAACTCGATGTCGCTTCCCAAATTTCACGGCCACTCCTCACCAGTTCATGGAGTCGCAGGCGCCGCCGTGAACGCGAGCTCGAGCGCCGCCCCTAACACACCTCTTCGATTCACGAGAATTTTATGCTCACATTCGATTTGGGTTCAGACGGTTTCGGCCATGATTTGTTTTTTTTTTAAAACAAAAAAAAATTCGATCTGTTTTAGAATTAAAGAGGGGACGCGAATGATATGTATGAGGGATAGCTTCTCGTGTACGCGTTATAAAAAAAATCTCTGACTATATGTACTTTAAATTCATTATATTATAAAACTTCCAAACCGTCCCGTTAATTGCTATTAAATTTCGAACTCCTCTTAAGGAATGCCGCTAGACGATTATAAAGGTTCACCCGTATTCTGAACACGATGGAACGCGTTTCGGAAGTTTATTTAATCGTATGTGCGAGTTACAAAAGAAAACGATCAAATTTCAATTGAATCGATTAAAATAGTTCTAAGTGTTTCGAGCCGCGAGAGTCAAACGACCACTCCGATTGCTACGGAAATTGAAACCCGATAATAACTAACTATTAGGATCCAATGGACCTGGTTTCGTTGAATTCCGAGACCGTTCCTTGGAAGGCTATTTTTAAATTCAATTCAGCCGATAAAATTTCAAAACTGAGCAAATCACCTTCAAATTAAATTTCAACCATCCTATTATCTCAGTATCATAATTATAAATTTTATAAGCCTTCAACTTATTTTAAACAGGCTTGAAACTTCAGGATTCAACAATTTACCCAATTTTCAATTATTAAAATAAATATTTAAATTATACAATTTCAATGATTTCATTATCAAGTAAATATTGATATCTTGAATTCAAGTTAGAATTAACTTTTAAATATTTTAAAGTCGATTAATTATTCCAATTTAATTCGTTAAAATTTCCGGGTTGTCACATTCCTCCCCGCTTAAAAGAATTTCGTTCCTGAAATTATTAGTTAGGAAGAATGGACCCATACCCGTTTACTTTTTCTCAAAACCCACAATTCAACATCCTACCAACTATCGTTTATTAAAGACCCACTATCACATCAACCAACTTCCCCAAACCTCCTATAATTTCAAAAAATACCCTTTTTGTTTAAACCCTTTTTGTTTAATCATCTAATTACAATTTAAAACCTAATTTAGATTATCAAAAAAAAATTCTCAAAATTTTTCTAACCCTCTAAATTTTCGAAATTTTTTGCCAGCGTCTCCTTTGCGCGGCTAGCTCAGTACTACTACAAAAGACCTCTACGGGCTCCCAAATACCAAAAGAAAACAAAAGCCAAGGGGCTACATCAAAAACCCAATCCAATTTCATCCAGAAATTTAAACACATACCTCTTTGTCGGGCAATTCAATTTTATCTTTTGGAATCAAATCCAATTTTTTTTTCCCTTTTTCATACCTGCATATCTTACCAAGCAATAACATCCAATTGTAACTTTTTAATCATTTTATACATTTCCTCACATATGTTTCGTACCTATTTCAAATTAGTCTTTCCCATTTTCGTATGAATTCAACTCATTTCAATTTTGAATATTAACGTTTTATTTTTCATTTATAACTGAGTTTTATTAGTTCCATCTACTAATCCATTTCATTTTCATATTTAAATTCGTTCAATTGCTTGATAAAAATTTTCTCAAAAATTTCAAATATTTTTCTAACTCCCAAAATTTTCGAAAATTTTTGGCAGAGTCTCCTTTGTACGGAGGAGCTTTTGCAATTTGACAAGAGATATAAATATATATACATCGACCCACACGGTCGGAAAAAGCAAAAACTGTTCATATTTCCTATTTTTATTGCGTAGGCGTACCTTATTTAGCATTTTAAGCGAGAAGCTTATTAATTTAAGCAATTAGCGCATTCCAAACCAGCCAAACGGCCTCCAGGTACCTGTACTTACTCAATTTAAACATATAATTACTATATATATGAAGTTTATAACATTTCTTTTACTCAAACAACTATAACACTTCAATTCTAAAGGAAATGCATTCAAAATAACTTCTATGAGCAATTTATATATTTTCAAAACTAATTCAATTGCTTTCAACAAATTTATATACAATTTCATTCAATTACAATGGTTTGCAACTCAATTTTTATAAACCATTGATTTTTAGTCCAAACAAGCTTATATTCAATTCAATTAATTCTAAAACCAATTTATTTAATCTCTATCAACTCATATGAATTTAATTATTTTTGAACATGCCAAACAACAATTATTTTATAAAATTTTGATGATATTTGCTTGATAGAGTATTTAATTTGAGCTTATAACTACTTTTAAATTAATTTCACTCATTCTATAAGTAATTCCATTACAATTTTTTTTTCCACTACCATACATATACCTTTCATTTCATTTCCAATTTATCCATTTAATATTTAACTCAATTAACCCATTTTAAATTTTTAATTTACTTACCTAATTCGTTATCGAATTTATTTTATCAATATAAGGTCATTCTCAATTTATTTCTATTCACTTGGGTTTTGTTTTACAACTCAAACCATTTCTATTATAATCACTTCTCTTATATCCAATTTACTTACAAATTTCATTAAATATTATTCAAATCACCCTTGAATTTTATTTGTAAGTCAACCATCACATTTTCAATCCAACTCTATTTTATTTGCATTTTATAGCATCTTCACTTATTCAATTCATTATCAAATCCAGGTTGAATTCTATTTACAATTCTACTTCACTACCAAGTTCCATTATAAATTTACAACCATTTGTTTACCCAAGTTAAATTTTATTAACATACTCAATCAAACAATTATTTAACCAATTAACTTATTTCCAATTTCTAAATCAATTACAAAAATCACTTCATTAAAAAAAATTTAAACTTTTTTTTCCGAGTTCAAATTTTTGTCTTCCATATTTCTAGCTTGGATTTATTTCATCTTTCACAATTCCAACACCTTTATTTTAAAAATTTAAAAATGCCTTTAAATTTAGATAATACTATTTAAAATAGATTTTAATAAAAATACTTTTATAACTCGATGTCTCAACTAGTTCATCCTTGTTCTCATAGAAATTCAGTCATACGTTGATCGGGCGTAGGACTGAAAATCTATAAGTACTTGGTAAGCCCGTTTCCAACACTCAGTGAAAATATTTGGAAAATAATGTTATTGGAAATATCGCAAACAGTTTTTTTGAATATAACAGAAATATCTTGGTGAGAATGCTTTGGAAATCATCACCCCCATCCATGGTCACAGTTACATCCCAGGGTTACGTTGCAGTCGCAGCAAAAGTCCACGTAACTGCAGGCTCGCCGCGGCCTCTCGATTACGCCATGGATCCCACACAACAGATCACAGTTACATCCAGGGTCACGTTGCAGTCGCAGCAAAAGTCCTTGTAACTGCAGGCTCTCTGCGGCCTCTTGATTACGCTATCGAAATGAAACCTCTCCACTCCTACATAGGTCGCAGTCTGCCGATATAAAATCAAACACAGACCGTTGGCTCTCAGCGGCACACACGACCTTCGCTATGTGGTATACCATAGTGTCGCAGTCTACCGATATAAAATCAAACACAGACTGTTGCCTCTCAGCGGCACACACGACTTACGCTATGGTATACTCTACTCATAATCCTCAAGAACTAGTTTTGTCCGGACACCTCACAGGATCAACTTTAGAACCCCCGGGCTCAAGGCAGCACCACTCGGTGGCACTCTTGAGAAGTTCATTTCAAGGGAGTGCTTTTTTCCCCAGAGCCATCATCAAAATATTTTAAACTATACACATATAGTATCTTTCAAATCATACACCTAGTACGAATCTCATAAAAATCTCCTTTACACAAAATCGATTATCCCAAAACCGATGATTCTCAAATCAGGCTTTCCAAATTAAACATTGATTTTGCCCCAAAATCAAAAGCCTTTCAAAATCCAAAGGTTCTCAAAACCTTTTCCAAAATCCTCATAAGATCCTTTATATATAAATTCAAAAATATATATAATTTTTAAAACTTTGGATCATTTCAAACTTGTATAAAATCCCTTTTATACTTCAAACACTTCCAAAATCCTTTTTCTTCCAGCAATAGATTCAACAAGGCGAGAATATATAACAAAGAGATAACTTTGTCTACCCAAAATCAAATATTCAAATTTGATTACTCTTCGAATATCAATTTCCTTTCTATTCATATTCACTTAAATTTTCATTCACTTATTCACATTTGCCTTAATCCCCATTTGGATTATAACCTCAGTTCTTATCCCAGTTGAGTATTTAAATCAATAACAGTTTGAACCCCAACCAGTTTATTTTTAGAAAATAGCTTGAAAATTTTAAAAATAGATAAGTAGTTGAAAAATAATCAATAGTCTGCAAAATAGTTGTAGAATAGTTGACTAATTGTAAAATGGTTGGAAAATAATTAAATAGTTATAGAAATCTTAGATAATTGCAAAATAGTTGTAAATTAGTAATTAATGTATAACATAGTCAAATAAAACAAGTATAAAATAATTTGGCTTTTAAGAAAGAAAAGTTATCCAGCTTGGAAAAATAAGTTTATAACAAAACAAGTTATATTAAAAATAGTCCAGAGTCAAAATTGTTCACCTCACCCAACAATTCAATTTAAATTACCACTCCTATTTAAATTGACCCGATTTCAATAACTCCAATTTCCATTGGACTTAATTCATTCCCAACTCAATTGAATTAATTTCCAATTTCTTTCCAACTTCCAATCAAATTCCATTTGATCTTAAACCAATCCCACTTTAATTTTAATTCTAAATTATTCACATAAATCTGCACTAATATCAATTGAACTCTCTTCAAGTTCAATACCCTTTTCAAGTTAATCCAATACAAATTTCCCATTTGAATTTTAAACTTGTACAACTTTAATTATAATTTAAATTTTACAACTTCTATTTATAATCAATTACATTGACATTTTGCTTTTAACTTGGAGTTATACATTTTATTTATCCAATATATTTTTATTATTCCATAAACATTTTAATCAAGATCCCAGAGTTTAAACAAATTTCCAAAATTTCAATATCACCTTAGAATTCAACTATACAAAACTCTTTGGCAATTTCATTTATCCCTTAGAATTTCAAATCCAAACCCAGTTCACAAACAATTCCAATTAAAAATAATTTGGTAGCAATTTCTCTTCTAGAAACTCAAAAATGAACATCGATGATGCTGCAGTCATCACCGACGTTATTTTCCAGTGACCGAAAGAGTTCAATGCTTTATCTCTTTAAAAAAACATCTCCAAATATTTTTAATTTCAAATCTCCCAGATTTCAAATTCAACACAAATTTTTTTTCTTTTTAAATTATACTATTATTTCTCCAAAACCTTTGGAAACCACTTCCAAATCCAAAGGAATTTTAAATTTTCCCAAAAATTTCAAATTTCCAATCCATCCAATTCATATTTGAATTTACTCTGGAATTTTCATCTTACCTTATTTTCAAATATTCTCTGAAATTTTATTTCAACTCATAATCTCATTTATTTATGAAGTTTATTTCAATTTATAAATTACATTTGCCATCTATATTTTAAATTCCATTTTGTTATATAAGTTTATTCTTCAACTTTGGTTGTAATTTCAATTTTGTCGTATTTTATAGTCCTTCTTAACTTAATTCCAATAATTTAACAACCAATCGCCTAAATATTTATTAGTAGGAAATATTGCTTTATATATCAAAATATACTTTTATATAAAATCATTTAAAATCATTATATAAGAAAATAACAAGTACGCTCTCATATAAGATATATATATTCAACTCATTATAGAGTACTACAGACTCTATTTAATGAGTAATGCCCACCAGAGCCAAGGTTTTCGCTTAACCCTTCAGCTCTGATACCAACTGTAACGACCCGAAATTTTCTAATCCGAAAGTTCTAGATAGTTATGAAAAAGAAGAAAAAGATAGAAGAAGAAGAACAGAAACATCAACAACTCACATTCCCAGCGGATAAAATATAATAATAAATAATAATAGGTTACAAAAGAATACTATATATACCGATTACATTTAATATACATCAGAGTTCTCATTATATACGGTCATTGAATATTTACAATTATCAAGTCTCAGATTAACAATAACATAAATACAGCGGAAAACTCTCAACGATGTTGCCATCCAGCTCGCTTCCTGATCTCCAGAACGTACCTACCTGAAAATCTGTAATACTCGGTCTGACCTGAGCATTACATCAAAGTAACACCCGGGTTAGGCTGGAAACCAGCGTGAGTAAACCCATCTAACATGTAGTACCAAACAAACAACTTATATAAACCCGGGGTAACTTTTATTAATTTAACCAATTCACAATTTGCTATAGACAATGCTTATTTCACATATAACTTTCTAAGTACCAAAACTTAGATAAAATAATCCAATTCACTTAAATCATTTCATTCCAGTCTATTGATTTCATACAACAATTTATTTTTAATCCAAAGTGGTTTCGGGTATTTCCGAATACCCGATCCCGGTCTCTTCGAAACTCATGTTATCAAAATATAAGTTATTCACATGAAATACACAACATTTCATATCAAAGATATTAACTCATCCAAAATATCCAATACCATCCAATCATCCATAAGCAAAGCTTATTCACACAAATCAATTCAATTGATTCTAATTGAATTTCAAAACTCTAACACTTAGATTTCTTCACTACATTAATTAATTCTGAATCAATTAATAGTCAACCCATCATTTTTCATCTTAATTGATCATTCTGGATTAATTATCTTTCAATTTCATTCAATTAGTTGTCTTTAATTAATTTCACAAGATTAATTATTCTTAACCCAAAATTAATTACTTCACAAAGTAATTAACTATAATTAATTACATTAATCATTAATTATTATTAATGAATTTTTCATCAATCAATTAGTACTGATAAATTGATCTTAACTAATCAATCTTTAATTTCGTCATTGGTTATATAAATTAATGATTTCCCATTAACATTTCAGTTGTCCCAATTTAATTTAATTACAGTAAATAATTAATTATTAATCAATCCACAATATTAATTACTCTTGATTTATCTAATCCTGTAATC
Organism: Allium cepa; assembly: GCA_030765085.1. NCBI lineage: Eukaryota > Viridiplantae > Streptophyta > Magnoliopsida > Asparagales > Amaryllidaceae > Allium > Allium cepa. The sequence continues at coordinate 67,518,008 of CM060942.1, forward strand.
TTCTACATTTTTATTTACTTCTTCAATAAATCAATTACTCATTAATTAAGCACCTTAATTAATCACTTGATTAATTTCACAAAGTGGTTATATTTTATTAATTACATTTAGCAATTACTTGCCAAACCATCCAATGATTATTCTGAATTACTTACACTTAATTAATTAACTTAAAACTTAATTAATTAATTCAAACCCTTCATTACAAAATTTATTAACCTGAATCATTAATTAATTGAATTAGTTAATTATCCATTCTAATTACCCCACTATTTAAATGAATCACAATCATAAGTCTTGATTAACATTAAATGAAAACATTCTCTTATTTATGACTTGAGTTTAAAACAATTTAAAGCCCAAATACTTCGAGTCAAACCACAATTAACTCGAGAACCAACCAAAACCAAAATCACATCATCATCACTGTACATCCAATTAATTCAATCAATTATTTAAATTTAACCATTTAAATTTAAATAAAAACACCCAAAAACGTGAGATTTACTCACCTTTGATTTTGCTTTGCAATCCACTCCATCTTGACTCGTTTTCCATGATTTTCAAACCTTGAATAAATATTAAATGATTTTATAAATATTCGAACAATTTGGACAAAACAATTTCTATTTCATAAATTTCATTGTACCAAATAAGTCAATTTCAAACTAATTCCCTATTTATAAAATATTTTCTAGTTATCAATAATTATATAAGTTAACTAAATAAATTGATTTCCATTTTATTACTTTAATTTAACTAAATCTTTACTTAGATGAATAATTAAATTTTCCTAAACTAATTTCCTCTCCCTCCCTTCCTTTTTTTTCCTACATAAGTTTTCCAATCCGAATTAATAATGGTTCATACCTAAATTTCAAATTTCGTCGCTGTAGTAGACAAAAAATAAATCTTTTTCTTCATGTACATATGTGTTATATAAAATTAGTGAAATGAAAATAAAACAAAAACTGATAGACCTCACCTCTACCACCATTCCTCAGCTCGATACGCCGCCATCATCGGCCACAACCCCTTGCCTCAACAATTGCCAGCACTACGTCGCCTAAACATCTCCCCGTCTAATTTTCCATCGTCGCAAATTACTCCAGTGCTACAACCAAGCCTCGAAGCTGACGCACAAGCACTCGTCCATGCCTCCACCTCGCAATCGATCAAACCAAAACCACGCCCTACTGCTGCATACCGTGAGTTTCCAATTCGAACTTCCCTCGCTGAAACTCGATGTCGCTTCCCAAATTTCGCGGCCACTCCTCACCAGTTCATGGAGTCGCAGGCGCCGCCGTGAACGCGAGCTCGAGCGCCGTCCGTATCACACCTCTTCGATTCACGAGAATTTTATGCTCACATTCGATTGGGGTTCGAACGGTTTCGGCCATGATTTATTTTTTTTTTAAAAACAAAAAAAAATTCGATCTGTTTTAGAATTAAAGAGGGGACGGGAATGATATGTATGAGGGATAGCTTCTCGTGTACGCGTTATAAAAAAAATCTCTGACTATATGTACTTTAAATTCATTATATTATAAAACTTCCAAACCGTCCCGTTAATTGCTATTAAATTTCGAACTCCTCTTAAGGAATGCCGCTAGACGATTATAAAGCTTCACCCGTATTCTGAACACGATGGAATGCATTTCGGAAGTTTATTTAATCGTATGTGCGAGTTACAAAAGAAAACGATCAAATTTCAATTGAATCGATTAAAATAGTTCTAAGTGTTTCGAGCCGCTAGAGTCAAACGACCACTCCGATTGCTACGGAAATTGAAACCCGATAATAACTAACTATTACGGATCCAATGGAACTGGTTTCGTTGAATTCCGAGACCGTTCCTTGGAAGGCTATTTTTAAATTCAATTCAGCCGATAAAATTTTAAAACTGAGCAAATCACCTTCAAATTAAATTTCAACCATCCTATTATCTCAGTACCATCATTATAAATTTTATAAGCCTTCAACTTATTTTATACAGGCTTGAAACTTCAGGATTCAACAATTTACCCAATTTTCGATTATTAAAATCAATATTTAAATTATATAATTTCAATGATTTCATTATCAAGTAAATATTGATATCTTCAATTCAAGTTAGAATTAACTTTTAAATATTTTAAAATCGATTAATTATTCCAATTTAATTGGGTTGTCACAGGGTAATACAATCAAAACCGATAGCACTTATTGGATTTTGGATTCCATACAATAGCAGGGCTACTGGTGTACCGCCCATCACAGTACGTGGCCTAGATCACCGTACCGAGGATTTCTCCCAATCCCCTGCAACACAAAGCTGGAACCATTCGTTAATGAACAGTCCCGAACAAGACATCCCCGCAGTTGGTGCGCATATCCAACTTCCCACTAAGCCGAATAAAAGGGACCTCTAGACAGAGGAAAATCTAGTCCTACTTGGGCAAAACCCACTTAGCCTTGCTGCACCTCCTTTGTTTTATCCATTCTCGGTTGATGAGGCTTGAGGCTATGATTACCTTTAGAGAACACATCTCATAGAATGCTCATCATCCACCTGACGATGTTCTGAAAGCATTCAATCCATACAAGTTCATTTCGGGTTCGAACGAAACCGAAGGCATTACCTTGTTACACTCATTTTGGAATCACCTTCAGAGTTAACGACAATAACCCTTTCACTCTGAATCTTCACCTTCACTTGAGATTCACGACCTATCGTTAATTTGGATCGATGTGGATTTCGGATATCCAAATCTGGAAACTCGATCCCGGTCTCATCGAAATCCAAAACGTCATCTTTTAGGTCCAAGTTGTTTAAAGCTTAAAATAATTGAATTCTATTATCTATAACACACAGATAGATAATCCACATACCACAATAGATAATCATCATTATCATCACAAAAGATAATCCCTATAATCATTATCAAAAGATAATCCACATTATCATCAAAAACAGATAATCCGTATTATCATCATAATGCAACCAATGCATCCATATCACACAACATTACTTATCTCATTTCTGAGATTTCAAACCATTCAAGGCAACCAGTATCATCCATACATAAGCAATGATCACACCATCTATAATTAATTTAAAATGAATTAAATTAATTACTTCCATCTCTGATTAATTTAAAGAGAATTAAATTAATTACTTACATCAATATAAATCTTGCTTACATAACTATTAATTAATTACAAATTAATTAATTAATTATTCTCTAATTAACCACCTTAAGTAATCACCCTTGATTAATTATCCTTTAATTACATTTAAGTAATTATCCTTTAATTAATTTCACAAATTAATTATTCTTAACCAAAACAGTAATTAACCTTTAATTACTTAATTAATTAATTAACCATAATTAATGTAATTAATCCTTAATCAATTACATTAATTAGTTACCCTCAATCACTTATTATTGATTAATTAGTCTTAATTAATCAATCTTAATTACATCATTAATTATATTAATTAATGATCCTCAATTAAATTTAAATTAAATACTTATTTAAATTAATTACATTAAGTAATAAATCTCAATTAAACTATAATTATTTATTACCTTTGATTAATCATATTCAGTAATTAACTACCTTAATTACTTCATCAAATTAATTACTCCTTAACTAATTTGTTTAATTAATCCTTTGATTAATTATACAATGCAATTCAATCCAAATTACTTTCACTATTAAACCATAATCCACTAATTACATCCAGTGATTATCATTAATTACTTCACTAAGTAATTATACTTCATTAATTTCATTAAGTAATTATAACAAATCATCTAGTGATTAAAATTAATTAAACTTATTTAATTAATCTAAACTAATCACATTAAACTCAATTAATTACATTAAGTAATTAATTCCTTAATTGCTTCCATTAAGTAATTATATTTAACCAATTCACAAATGATTATCTTAAATTAATTAACCTAATTAATTATTAAAATTAATCATATTAATTAATTGTTAATAATGTTAAGTAAATGACCATCATTAACTATTAACCATTCTTTAATTACTTTTCTTAAGTAATTAACTTACATTAATCATTATTAATTTCAAATTAATTAATCTTGAATATCTAATTAATTAACCTTTAATTATTTAATTAATTAAGTGTTAACTGTAACTTAATTAATTCATAATCACTTAATTAATTAACCTCTAATTATTAATTAATTTTCTAATTAATAATTCTTAATTACAAATTAATTATCCTTAATTAATTAATCTTAATTAATTAATTTTAAACGTTAATTACTTATTTAATTAATCCAAATCATGAATTAAATTAATTATCACTTTAATTCCTTAAAAATTTAATGAATTACAAATCATTAAATTCAAATATACGTTAAGATCAAACTTTGTTCTTAATAAGGATCAAGTTATCATTTACAAATTATTTTAAATCAATTTACTTAAATTTCCTTTCAAATATCGTTTTAAATTTAAGATTTAAAATGGATACAAATTATCTTTAACAAAGTTTAAAACACATTTCAAAAACCATTCATTTCACAAGTTAAAGATGTACGCATTAATAAAGAAGTTTAAAAGGATTTAAAACCAAATTCATAATTAAATTACACCCTTAACATTCAAAATTATTTAAATCATTTTAAATTTAAAACTTTCCTTCAATTTAAAACTGGAATGCATATTTAAATTTGAATTCAAATAAATCTTTAGATTTTAAAACTCTACTTACATTTTTAAACTTTATTTTAAAAATTCAAACTACTTAATCATTTTTAAAGTATTTAACAATTCAAGTTTAAAGTCTTAATTTATTTTAAAACTGAGATTTAAACTTAAATTTGAATTCCAGAATTTAAACTTGGATTTAAATTTAGTTTAAACCTTTGCTTTTCATCTTAAAACTTCAGTTTGAAATTTTTAAACAAACATTTTGAAATTTTACTTTTAACTCATTAAATTTGTTCAAAATAATTTATTTTTATTTAAAAAAAAACATTCTTAAATTTCAAACTAGGACACAAAAGTTTATTTGGATCCTTATCTCAAAATCTGGTTTAAACTTTATTTTAAAACTGATTTCAAATTCCAAAATCCGTTTTAAAATTTTTATAACAAACATTACAGGTTTCAGCTTAAAACCTGTCACAAATATCAAACCCGAGCCACCCCAAATTCCTGCTTCGAGACAAATCAATCCCATCTTCGAGCAAACTACCCAAAATCACGAGTAAAACTCGAGTACAATCTTCAGCTCAAACCAACAACCAACAACATCCATACATGAGCACCGTGCACCTGCAAACCTTTCTTAATTGATCCGATCAACATCGACGATCTTCCCCTATCGACGAACAACTCCTCACTCCATTCTGATCATCACATCGCTCACATACAACACGAATTTGAATTTGAGTTCAAATTTTACAACCTCGAACAGAACAGAACAACCCCCACCAAACCCGTCAACGCTTCATCCACGGCCCTCCGACCACCAGTAATTCTACATCACCGGCCATAGTCTCGTCTACGACCAAGCTTTCAACTCCTAAAACCTAGATGAACTCGATCACCCCTACAGCCCATGCCGACCCAATCAGGTTGCATAGTTAAAACTAGGGTTACAAGAGAAATTCCACCACCAATGTTCCACAGTGATTTGCCTCCTCTTCTACCATTTTTCCTCTACTCACCGATCACCCATCCACCACCAGAAGAAAGCCCGACCCCTAAAATAAAATAGATCACCAGAAACCACCAATTTTCCATTTTTTGTTCATCACAGAACTGCACGCTCCTCCTCAAACTATAAATTATGATTTTAGTGTTGAAATTCATGTTTTGCTTTGTGTTTTCACTTTATAATACTGAATTCATAATTTACATAGTTTGAGTTTTTCACTTTGTATAACATTCACTGTTGTTTATTTATATTCCATAGACACTCAGACTTGAAATTTAGTTTAAATAAGTTTTTAAACATTAATCCATAATAAATCAAACAACTTTATTTTGTAAACTAAGTCCTAACAACAATTTTTTGAAAAGGAAACGAATTTAAATCCAAAACAGGAAACTAGAAATTGAAAATAAAAAATATTCATATGAGAATAAACACGCATACGGCAGATTGCATTTTCATATATACATACTACAATATTTATCACAGAAATAACATGAAACCATATTCATTCTTAAGTTAAAAAAAATAGATGTTACTCACCTGTTTAAATTGGATGACAGAGCCATTATTTTGAAAAAAAAAGCTTTGAACTTTTAAAATTGGAAAATTTCTTTGCTTTAAATCTTGAATTGCTTGATGAAAGCTTGAGTTGCTGGAGCTTTAAAAACTTGATTTTTTAAAAGGAACTACATGCATGCAGCTACTTAAATTTCAGATTCTAAAGAAATGCAGGCTTCAGATTTTTTTTAGATGGTGACAGGTTTGCTTGCATGTTTGCAAAAGTTACGGGTTTGCTATGCATTTTTGAAGAAGAGTTCAGATTTTTGATTTGAACTTGCTTTGCGTGCTACAGATTTATAGGGTTTTGAAAATTTGCAGGTAAATGATTTGTTTTCTAGCTTGAGGAGCTTGATATGGAAATGAAATTACAGTCTTATGAAAATTATAGATGGTTTGTATGCTTAAAGATGTGCATGTTGAGATTGGAAGTGGATTACAGGTTTAAAAATGAAGATGAAATTTTCAAGCTTTGCTCTTGAATTGCTTTTATTTTCTTTGTTTACAAATGAGATTAGGAAAAGAAAAAGAACGAGAGATGTTTGTTTATATAACTTAAATTATGGTTTAATAAAAATCAAAGAAAAATAAAATTAAAACATGACACTTGTCAAAACTCTTGTTTATTTATTTACACTTGTTTAAAACAACTTAACATACATTCGTCTTTTTTAAGTAATTAGTATTTATTAAATGTTAATTAGTATTTAGTTAGATGTTAATTATAAAATAAATGTAAGCTTGTATTAATTAGTTAGTTAATATATACTTATTTACATGTAGATAATTTTGAAATGAATAAATCCAATTTATAAAATAAAGGTTTATAAAAATATTTTAAAATCCAAAACAATTAAAAATATTTATACATTAAATTTCAAAGCTTTTAAATTCAAATTTAAATCATATTCTATTATTAAATTTTGAAATCAGTTATATATATACATATATAACTACATGATTCAGTTTTGAAAAACAAACTATTTTTATTTAAAATCTATTTGTTAAAAACAATACATTATTATATTTTGAAAATAACAAATTTGATAACTTTAAATAATTTATAGAAGAAATTACTTATTTTATCACACTATATTTAAAAAGGAACTCAAAATAAACCTTATTGTTAGTTTATTTAAATTTAAACTCAGAATCAATTTAAACAAATTAAATTTTTATCTTAACAATTTAAAACCATATATTATTTATTCAATAACTTTTAAAAGTTTAACTTTAAATAAAATCATAATTCCCAATTTACCAAAGATAAATATATTTAGAAAATAAGATTTATTTATTTATTAAATTTAAAACAAGGTTTATCTATTTACAATATATACATATTCTATATACATTATAAATAGAAAACAATTTCTTAGCTTTTAAAAAATAAAAACTATCAGTTAAATATTTATTTTAATTGGATTATTAAATTAATTCCAATCTTATTAACAAATATTATCAGTTTAATTTTTAATTCAGATTATTAAATTGATATTGTCTAAAATTCCAGGATATCACATTCCTCCTCCCTTAAAAGAATTTCGTCCCCGAAATTTAAAACAAAGGTAATTTAATAATCTCATTAAAGATTTAATTTTAAAACATAAGCATATATCAATGATATGCTAACAACCATGGCAACCGATTCATCCAATCAAACAATCTAACTATCCAGACAAAATTCTGGAAAGAGTTTCCTCGAGTTTCCTTGGTATAAATATCGGGATACTCGCTCTTACAGAATCCAAACAAGCAATACTACTAAGCTACATAGCTCTTATTCGTCTAGATTCGCAAAACTAGACAGCATATCAAACTACAAACGAGTCTGACTCAACAACAAAACTCCTGAACTGCTGGTATCAAAACCAGAGATAGATCATACACGTACTCCCTCAGAGATACGTGAAACATATCGAATCCTAGTTATCCAAACTGGCAATTCAATCCTGAGAACCAAACACTTATCCTCACAAGAACACAGAAAAGATCCAAAACATCTCGGAGCTAGCTTCTCAGTCTTACCAAAACTTATAGCTCCTTCGATCAGAGAAAACTTAACTAAAACCAAATCTCCGACTCCGGAATCCAAATTCCTCTGTCTCTTATCCACAACAATTCTTCGGAAGATCCTCGGCTACCAACATCCTTCCTGATCAGCCCAACCCTTGCTGATGCCTCTAGAAACCAACAGAACCAAAAACAACCCTGCATAATGATCTCCTCAAGATCAACCAAAACCAAGAACACAAACTCTACTCCATAAACAGCAGGAGACTAAACTAACTTCCCCTATCCGGAAAAGAAAAACAGGTGCACGCACCAATCTGGCCTCAGATCCTGAAAACCATCCTATAGGAACTTTCCAATCCAAAACACTGCAACTTTCAGTTGCTTCCACTCTCAAATAGCTACCACCTTGCTTCCGCTGCACAACTCTGATTTGTAGTAGAAGAAAATGCTGATGAAGAACATGAGCACAAACTGGTCAACACATCCTAGAAATATGGTTCAACAGATCCATACCAAAAAAACTTAGAACTTCCACCAAATCCAGAGCTGCTTCATCAAACTCTATCTCTAAGAACCATCCTTCGACTAAGCTGAACCACCGGTTCCACTCGTGGAATCCTAGTTGATAAGAAAACTCAATCTCCAGATACAGACAAACCCCTAACTTCCCAGAAGACATCCGAAAAATCAATGACAACCTAAGTGAACACTCAACTATCGCAGGTCACTTTTGCTTTCAACCCAAACCAATTTCCAAAGAAAAAACTGTCCCCTCTTTTCCCAACAGAACAGCTTACACTGGTCTAACCAATCCATCGAAGAAATAGATCCACTCCGCTACTTCTGACCTCCACCTCCAGAAAAACTATTCAGCCAGAAAACTTCCTGCTAACAAAGAATTCTCCGAGCTGCATCGCCGACACAAATGCCAAAAACTTCCTAATCCAAAGTTCTTCAAGAAACTCGGACTTCATAGTCAACCAGAACATCCTGTTGAACCTAGCCAGAACAACGAAGCAGACACACTATCCTAAACTTGTTCCAAAGAAACATCTTCGGACACAATCCATAGTTACTGCATCTCATCACGCAGCTGCTACTTCCTGAGGTATCAAGATACCATCACTTGCTTCTGTCCAACCGAAAGATCCAAAATCAACTTATCCAATCTTCAAAGATGAACTCCGAACATCAATAGGTTTCCTTCAGAGATCGATGAAATCTTTACGCTCTGCACAACTTACTCGAGATGGTATTAGGTCTACAGTCTCGACAGATACACTTCCAACCTCAAACATCAGACACCAACCATGGTAGTAATCGTGTTACACACACCACTACCTTATCTACCTTTATATCTAATATTGGAAAACTTGAACAGTTAACCCAATAGATAGGTAGAAATAGATAAATATATATAAATATACTTAAAATTACAAATATGCTCTCTCAAGAAAAGACCACTCCAAAGCTTATGTATTCACTCAACCTAGCGCTCTGATACCACTGTAATGGCCCGCCATTCATCACCACAGAATGACGCATCATTAATAAGAAAGAAAGGGATAGAAAAGAGAAAGAAATAGAAGAAAGAAGAAACAACATCAGAATCTCTACAGCGGAACGAATAAATTATATTAATAACATAAGTATTACATATTATACAATAATTATTAGAGTAACAAATTATACATCACATACTAGACAGTTATAAACACTTGTCTAGTTATTACAACTCAATACATCTCAGAGAAGACCCAGAGATACCAAACACAGCGGAACACTATATATCTACACGCTGAAGCCTCCTGCTCCATTGCTCCTCCATAATTCGTCAAAGCTAAGCTGAATCCCTTGGCTACTTGTAAAAATTTGAGTACCCAAGAGTTTAAGAAAAACAGAAATAAACTCCGGGTCAGACATGGGTCTGGTGTGAGTAACAGGTTAAAGTTTCTTAAATTTGAAAAACTTTTGAAAAGAAAGGTATCACGTAAGACTTCCCACACATAAACACGTAAGACAGGGGAAAATCTCGTCCTACTTGGGCATGACCCACTTAGCCTTGCTGCAGCTCCGCTGTTTTAGCCATTCTTGATGAGGCTTGAGGCTACGATTACCTTTGGAGAACACATCTCTTAGAATGCTCATCGTCCAGCTGACGATGTTCTGAAAGCATTCAATCCATACAAGTTCGTACTGGGTTCGAACGAAACCGAAGGTGTTACCTCGTTACACTCATTTTGGAATCACCCTCAGAGTTGACGACAATAACCCTTGCATTCTGAATCTTCATCTTCACTTGAGATTCACGACCTATCGTTAATTTGGACCGATGTGGTTTTTGGATATCCAAATCTGGAAACCCGATCCAGGTCTCAACGAAATCCAAAACACCATCTTTTAGGTCCAAGTTGTTTAAAGTTTAAAACAATTCAATTCTATTATCTATATACACACAGATAGATAATCCACGTACCACAATAGATAATCATCATTATCATCGCAATAGATAATCCCTATTATCAATATCAAAAGATAATCCATATTATCATCAAAAATAGATAATCCATGTTATCATCATAATGCAACCAATGCATCCATATCACACAACATTACTTATCTCATTTCTGAGATTTCAAACCATTCAAGGCAACTAGTATCATCCATACATAAGCAATGATCTGTAATCACACCATCTATAATTAATTTAAAATGAATTAAATTAATCACATCCATCTCTAATTAATTTAAAGTGAATTAAATTAATTACTTACATCAATATAAATCTTGCTTACATAACTATTAATTAATTAGAAATTAATTAATTAATTATCCACCTTAATTAATCACCCTTGATTATTTATCCTTTAATTACATTCAAGTAATTATCCTTTAATTAATTTCACAAATTAATTATTCTTAACCAAAATAGTAATTAACCTTTAATTACTTCATTAATTAAATAACCATAATTAATTACATTAATCCTTAATCAATTATATTAATTAATTACCCTTGATCACTTATCATTGATTAATTAATCTTAATTAATCAATCTTACTTACATCATTAATTATATTAGTTAATGATCCTCAATTGAATTTAAATTAATTACTTATTTAAATTAATTACATTAAGTAATAAATCTCAATTAAACCATAATTATTAATCACCTTTGATTAATTATATTCAGTAATTAACTACCTTAATTACTTCATCAAATTAATTACTCCTAAATTAATTTCTTTAGTTAATCCTTTGATTAATTGTACAAAGTAATTCAATCCAAATTATTTTCACTATTAAACCATCATCCGCTAATTACATCCAGTAATTATCATTAATTACTTCACTAAGTAATTATGCTTCATTAATTTCATTAAATAATTATTATCAAATCATCCAGTGATTAAAAATAATTAAAATTAATTAATTAATCTAAACTGATCACATTAAACTCAATTAATTACATTAAGTAGTTAATTCCTTAATTACTTCCATTAAGTAATTATATTTAACCAATTCACAAAGGATTATCTTAAATTAATTAACCTAATTAATTATTAAAATTAATCATATTAATTAATTGTTAAATAATCTTTAGTTAATGACCATCAATAACTATTAACCATTCCTTAATTACTTTTCTTAAGTAATTAACTTACATTAATCATTATTAATTTCAAATTAATTTATCTTGAATATCTAATTAATTAACCTTTAATTAATTAAGTGTTAACTGTAACTTAATTAATTCATAATTACTTAATTAATTTACCTCTAATTATTGATTAATTTTATAATTAATAATTCTTAATTATAAATTAATCATCCTTAATTAATTGATCTTAATTAATTAATTTTAAGCCTTAATTACTTATTTAATTAATCCAAATCATGAATTAAATTAATTATCCATATAATTCCTTAAAAACTTAATGAATTACAAATCATTAAATTCTAATTTACTCTAAGATCAAACTTTGTTCTTATTTATCATTTACAAAGTATTTTAAATCAACTTACTCAAATTTACTTTCAAATATCATTTTAAATTTAAGATTTAAAATGAATACAAATTATCTTTAACAATGTCTAAAACACATTTCTAAAACCTTTCATTTCACAAGTTAAGGATGTACCCATTAATAAAGAAGTTTAAAAGGATTTAAAACCAAATTCATAATTAAATTACACCCTTAACATTCAAAACTATTTAAATCATTTTAAATTTAAAACTTTCCTTCAATTCAAAACTGAAATACATATTTAAATTTGAATTCAGATAAATCTTTAGATTCTAAAACTCTACTTACATTTTTAATCTTTGTTTGAAAAATTCAAACTACTTAATCATTTTTAATGTATTTAACAATTCAAGTTTAAAGTCTTAATTTATTTTAAAACTGAGATTTAAACTTAAATTTGAATTCCAGAATTTAAACATGGATTTAAATTTAGTTTAAACCTTTGCTTTTCATCTTAAAACTTCAGTTTGAAATTTTTAAACAAACATTTTAAAATTTTAGCTTTAACTCGCTGAAGTTGTTCAGAATAATTTATTTTTATTTTAAAAAAAACATTCTTAAATTTCAAACTAGGATACAAGAGTTTATTTGGATCCATATCTCAAAATCCGGTTTAAAATTTATTTTAAAACTGATTTCAATTTCCAAAATCTGTTTTAAAATTTATATAACAAACATTTCAAGTTTTAGTTTAAACCTGTCACAAATACAAAGCTCGAGCCACCCCAAATTCCTGCTTCGAGACAAATCAATCCCATCTTCGAGCAAACTACTCAAAATCACGAGTAAAACTCGAGTACAATCTTCAGCTCAAACCAACAACCAATAGCATCCACACATGAGCACCGTGCACCTACTCACCGTTCTTGATTGATTCCGATCAACGTCGACGATCTTCCCCCATCGATGAACAACTCCTCACTCCATTCTGATCAACACATCGCTCACATACAACTCGAATTTGAATCCGAGGTCAAATTTTACAACCTGGAATAGAACAGAACAACCCCCACCAAACAGGTCAACGCTTCATCCACGGCTCTCCAACCACCAGTGATTCTGCATCACCGACCACAGTCTCGTCTACGACCAAGCTTTCAACTCCTAAAACCAAGATGAACTCGATCACCCCTACAGCCCGTGCCGACCCAATCAAGTTGCCTAGTTAAAACTAGGGTTACAGGAGAAATTCCACCACCACTGCTTCCACATTGATTTTCCCACGCTTCTACCATTTTTCCTCCACTCACCTATCACCCATCCATCACCAGAAGAAAGCCCGACCCACAAAATCAAATAGATCACCAGAAACCACCAATTTTCCATTTTCTGTTCATACAGAAATGCACCCTCCTCCTCAAACTATAAATTATGATTTTAGTGTTGAAATTCGCGTTTTGCTTTGTGTTTTCACTTTATAATACTGAATTCATAATTTACAAAGTTTGAGTTTTTCAATTTGTATAACATTCACTTTTGTTTTTTTATATTCCAGAGACACTTAGACTTGAAATTTAGCATAAATTAGTTTTAAACATTAATCCACAATAAATCAAACAAATTTTGTTTGTAAACCAAGTCCTAACAACAATTGTTTGAAAAGGAAATGAATTTAAATCCAAAACAAGAAACTAGAAATTAAAAACAGGGAATGTTCATATGGGAATAAACATGCATACAGCAGATTACATTTTCATATATACATACTACAATATTTATCACAGAAATAACATGCAACCATATTCATTATTATGTTTAAAAAAATAGATTTACTCACATGTTTAAATTGGAAGACAGAGCCATGGTTTTGAAAAAAAACTTTGGACTTTTAAAACTGGAAAATTTCGTTGCTTTAAATCTTGAATTGCTTGATGAAAGCTTGGGTTGCTGGAGCTTTAAAAACTTGATTTTTTAAAAGGAACTAGATGCATGCAGCTGCTTAAATTCCAGATTCTAAAGAAATGCAGGCCTCAGGGGTTTTTTTTTTTTGAGATGGTGTGACAGGTTTGCTTGCATGTTTGCAAAAGTTACAGGTTTGCTATGCATTTTTGAAGATGAGTTCAGATTTTTGATTTGAACTTGCTTTGCATGCTACAGATTTATAGGGTTTTGAAGATTTGCAGGGAAATGATTTGGTTTCTAGCTTTAGGAGTTTGATATGGAAATGAAATTACAGGCGTAAGAAAATTATAGATGGTTTGTATGCTTGTACATGTGCAGGTTGATACTGGAAGTGGATTAAAGGTTTAAAAATGAAGATGATATTTTCAAGCTTTGCTCTTGTTCTCGAATTGCTTTTATTTTCTTTGTTTACAAATGAGATTAGGAAAAGAAAAAGAATGAGAGATGTCTGTTTATATAACTTAAATTATGGTTTAATAAAAATCAAAGAAAAATAAAATTAAAACAAGACACTTGTCAAAACTCTTGTTTATTTATTTACACTTGTTTAAAACAACTTAATATACATACATTTGTCTTTTTTAAGTAATTAGTATTTATTAAATTTTAATTAGTATTTAGTTAGATGTTAATTATAAAATAAACGTAAGCTTGTATTTAATTAACTAGTTAATATATACTTATTTATATGTAGATAATTTTGAAATGATTAAATACAATTTATAAAATAAAAGCTTATGCAAATATTTTAAAATCCAAAATAATTAAAAATATTTATACATTAAATTTCAAAGATTTTAAATTTAAATTTAAATCATACTCTAAAATTAAATTTTGAAATCAATTTATATATATACATATATAACTACATGATTCAATTTTGAAAAACAAACTATTTTTATTTAAAATCTATTTGTTAAAAACTATAAATTATCATATTTTGAAAAAAACAAATTTGATAACTTTAAATAATTTATAAAAGAAATTGTTTCTCTATTAATAATTTACTTATTTTATCACACTATATTTAAAAAGGAATTCAAAATAAACCTTATTGTTTGTTTATTTAAATTTAAACTCGGAATCAATTTAAACAAATTAAATTTTTATCTTAACAATTTAAAACCATATATTATTTATTCAATAACTTTTAAAAATTTAACTTTAAATAAAATCATAATTGCCAATTTACCAAAGATATATATATTTCGAAAACAAGATTTATTTATTTATTAAATTTTAACAAGGTTTATCTATTTACAATATATACATATTCTATATACATGATAAATAGAAAAAAATTTATTGGCTTTTATAAAATAAAAACTATCAGTTAAATATTTATTTTAATTGGATTATTAAATTAATTCCAATCTTATTAACAAAGATTATCAAATCAATTTAAATTTTAAGTCAGATTATTAAATTGATATTGCCTAAATTTCCAGGATATCACACTCCTCCCCCCTTAAAAGAATTTCGTCCCCGAAATTTAACACAAAGGTAGTTTAATAATCTCATTAAAGATTTAATTTTAAAACACAAGCATATATCAATGATATGCTAAGAACCATAGCAACCAATTCATCCAATCAAACAATCTAACTATCCAGACAAAATTCTAGAAAGTATTTCCTCGAGTTTCCCAGGCATAAATATTGGTATACTCGCTCTTACAGAATCCAAACAAGCAATACTACTAAGCTACAGAGCTCCTACTCATCTAGATCCACAAAACTAGACAACATATCAGACTACTAACGAGTCTGACTCAACAACCAGAGATACGTGAAACATATCGAATCCTAGTTATCCAAACTGGCAATTCAATCCTGAAAACCAAACACTTATCCTCACAAGAACACAGAAAAGATCCAAAACATCTCGGAGCTAGCTTCTCAGTCTCACCAAAACTTATAGCTCCTTCGATCCGAGAAAAGTTAACCAAAACCAAATCTCCGACTCCGGAATCCAAATTCCTCCGTCTCTTATCCACAAAAATTCTTCGGATGATCCTGGGCTACCAACATCCTTCCTGATCAACCCAACCCTTGCTGATGCCTCTAGAAACAAACAGAACCAAAAATAACTCTAACAATGATCACCTCAAGATCAACCAAAACCAAAACCAAGAACACAAACTCTACTCCACAAACAATAGAAGACTGAACTTACTTCTCCTTTCTGGAAAAGAAAAACAGGTGGACTCACCAATCTGGCCTCAGATCCTGTAGGAACTTTTCAATCCAAAACACTGCAACTTTCAGTTCCACTCTCAAATAGCTGCCACCTTGCTTCCACTGTACAACTTTGATTTGGAGTAGAAGAAAATACTGATGAAGAACATGAGCACAAACTGGTCAACACATCCCAGAAATATGGTTCAACAGATCCATACCAAAAAAACTCAGAAGTTCAACCAAATCCAGAGCTGCTTCATCAAACTCTATCTCTAAGAACCATCCTTCGACTAAGCTAAACCACCGGTTCCACTCATGGAATCCTAGTCGATATGAAAACTCGATCTCCAAATACAGACAAACCCCTGACTTTAAAAAAAATTGAAGTGTGTGAATTTGGTTGCATGCTAGTTAATTTGAAATGAATATGTATTGTATGATATCTGCTGTGTATATATTCATGTATGGTATACATGTTGCTTTCTTCAGAGTACTCTCTACTTATACCTTTCAGTTTTCCAGTTTTGATTTAAAAATTCAAACCTTTTGATATTGACTCTGTTCAATGTTAATATTCAACTGAAACTTGTTTGTTACATGATAAAGTATAGTTTAAAATTTATTCATATTGAAATAAGTTTGTATTGACTTGGAACAACAGAGAAAAATTTGTATAAAGTAAAAATTCAAACTTCTAAATTCATAAATTCAGGAACATCAATTGAATTCTTGAACCAAAACATGAATTTAAAAACTAAAATCAAGATTTTAGTAATAGGAGTTAAGTGCAGTTCTTGTTTGAACTGGAAATGTAAACTGGGATTTTCTGTTGATCTTTATGATGAAAGAGGTCAGGATTTTCAGTGATGATAGTGGAGTGATCGTAGATAATAGGAAAGTTGGTTGGAAGAAGATAAGAGCATGGTGAAGGTGGTTGTTGAGGTTTTGAGTCTGGAACCATAGTTTTTAACTAGGCTTGGTTAATTAATTACCAAGGCATTTGGAGTTGATCGAGTTCAACAAGATTTCGTGTGATGATAGCATGGTAGTTGGCGAATGAGTGGTAGGAGTTGCTGTCACTCTTGTGGCCGAAGATGTGGGAACGAGGCGTTTCCAGGTGTGGTGGTGTTTCCTGTATCTTGTTCCAGGTTATGGTTTTTAAACTCGAATTTGATTTCGAGTTTGTAACATCGATGTGATGATCGGATTCTGGTGAGAGGATGGTCGCCGTCTTGCTCGATGGTGTGGTGCTGACCGGAGATGGTTGGAGGACTGTGCATGTGCATGGTGCACTATGGATTCTGGTGAAGTTTTGGTTTGGATATAATAGTAGTCTCAAGTTTTTCTCGAAGTAATTAGGTTTTTGCTCGAAGCAGTTTGGGTTTGGACTCGAAGTCATTTACGTGATGGCTCGGGTAATGTTTGGTTACAGGTATTTAACTTGTTCTATTTTTAAATTTAAAAATGAAGTTTAAATGTGAATTAAAGTTTAATACAATTTTTAAATCTGAGTTTAAATCTAGATTTAAGTTAGTTTGAATCTTAGTGTTAAAATGATTTAAGTTTTTGGAATTTAAATGGTTTTAACAACTTTTAAGTGTTTAAAGTGTATTTTGGTTTGAATTTAAAAATGAAATTTTAAATTGTAAAGTAAAGTTTTTAATCAAAGTTTAATCTGGAATAAAATTTAATCTGTATTCCAGTTTTGAAATTAAAGGAAGTTTTTGAATTTGAATTGTTTTAAACAACTTTAGATAGTTAAAGTACATTTTAAATTGATTTGAATTTGGAATGAATTTGATTTAAATTCCTTTAAATTTCTTTTGTGAGACAAGTATTTCTTTAAAATGTGATTTTAAAGGTTTTTAAATTTGGTTTTTAAACTTTGTTAAAAGTTAATTTGTATTCATTTTAAATCTTAGATTTAAAATGAAATTTTAAAGTAAATTGTTTTTAAATGCGTTGTTAATGATAATTTGATCATTAATAAGAAAAATGTTTTATCTTTAAGATAATTAAGATTTAATGATTTGTAATTAAAATGGATAATTAATTTATTTAATTAATTAATGATTTGGATTAATTAAATAAGTAATAAAAGGTTTAAATTAATTAATTAAGGTTTAAGATTAATTATTTAGGAATAATTAATTAAGGACTATTAATTAGACAAGATTAGAATATTAATTAATAATTAAAGCTTAATTAATGAAAGTAAGTTTAAAGATTAATTATATTACAGTTAGAACTTAATTAATTGAATAATTAGGATTAATTGATGAATTTTTAAAAGATAAATCAATTTGTAATTCATATTGATTAATGTAAGTATAATTACTTAAGAAAAGTAATTAAAGAATTGTTAGTAGTTAATAGAGGTCATTAACTTGAGATTATTTAACAATTAATTAATATGATTAATTATAATAATTAATTAGGTTAATTAACATAAAGATAATCAATTTGGAATTATTTAAGTCTAATTACTTAAGGGAAGTAATTAAGGAATTAATTACTCAATGTAATTAATTGAGTTTAATGTAACTAGTTAAGTTAACCAATTAAGTTTAATTAATTTAAGTTAATCACTGATTGATTTTTTAATATAATTACTTAATGTAATTAATGAAGTGTAATTACTCAGTGAAATAATTAATGGTAATTACTAAATGTAATTAATGGAAGATGATTTAAGAATGAAAGTAATTTAGATTAAATTACTTTGTATAATTAATCAAGGGATTAATTGAAGATAATTAATTAAGGAGTAATTATTTATTTTATGAAGTAATTAAGGGTAGTAAATTACTGAATGTGTAACGACCCACCATTCACCTCCACAGAATGACACATCATTAATAAGAAAGAAAGGGATAGAAAAGAGAAAGAAAGAGAAGAAAGAAGAAACAATATCAGAATCTCAATAGCGGAACTAATAAATTATATTAATAACATAAGTATTACATAGTATACAACAATTATCAGAGTTACACAGATTATACATCACATACTAGACAATTATAAACACCTGTCTAGTTATTACAACTCAATACATCTTAGAGAAAACACAGAGATACCAAACATAGCGGAAAACTATATATTTACACGCTGAAGCCTCCTGCTCCATTGCTTCTCCATAATTCGTCAAAGCTAACCTGAATCCCTTGGCTACTCGTAAAAATTTGAGTACCCAAGAGTTTAAGAAAAACAGAAATAAACTCCGAGTCAAACATGGGTCAGGTGTGAGTAACAGGCTAAAGTTTCTTAACTTTGAAAAACCTTTGAAAAGAAAGGTATCACGTAAGACTTCCCACACATAAATATGGAAAAGTTTTTACCTTACGCTAGCCAAAACATTTGATAGGAAATCCAGTGATATTATAATAGGTCTACGGTTTTCAAGTAAATACGAAATATCCGAAATTGTTACATGATTAAATTCTAGCTACTAGCCATAGAAGTGGGTAATACAATCAAAACCGATGGCACTAATTGGATTTTGGGTTCCATACAATGGCAGGGCTAATGGGGTACCGCCCGTCACGGTACGTGGCCTAGATCACCGTACCGAGGATTATTCCCAATCCCCTGCAACACAAAGCTGGAACCATTCCTTACTGAACAGTCCCGAGCAAGACAACCCCGCAGTTGGTGCGCATATCCAACTACCCACTAAGCCGAATAAAATGAACCTCTAGATAGGGGAAAATTCCGTCCTACTTGGGCATGACCCACTTAGGCTTGATGCACCTCCCTTGTTTTAGCCATTCCCGGTTGATGAGGCTTGAGGCTACGATTACCTTTAGAGAACACATCTCTTAGAATGCTTATCGTCCACCTGACGATGTTCTGAAAGCATTCAATCCATACAAGTTCGTTCCAGGTTCGAACGAAACCGAAGGCATTACTTGTTACACTCATTTTGGAATCACCCTCACAGTTGACGACAATAACCCATGCACTGAATCTTCATCTTCACTTGAGATTCACAACCTATCGTTAATTTGGATCGATGTGGTTTTCAGATATCCAAATCTGCAAACTCGATTCCGGTCTCATCGAAATCCAAAACGCCATCTTTTAGGTCCAAGTTGTTTAAAGTTTAAAATAATTCAATTCTGTTATCTATATACACACAGATAGATAATCCACATACCACAATAGATAATCATCATTATCATCACAACAGATAATCCCTATTATCATTATCAAAAGATAACCCATATTATCATCAAAAATAGATAATCCATATCATCATCATAATGCAACCAATGCATCCATATCACACAACATTACTTATCTCATTTCTGAGATTTCAAACCATTCAAGGCAATCTGTATCATCTATACATAAGCAATGATCTATAATCACACCATCTATAATTAATTTAAAATGAATTAAATTAATTACTTCCATCTCTAATTAATTTAAAGTGAATTAAATTAATTACTGACATCAATATAAATCTTGCTTACATAACTATTGACTAATTACAAATTAATTAATTAATTATCCTCTAATTATCCACCTTAATTAATCACCCTTGATTAATTATCCTTTAATTACATTAAAGTAATTATCCTTTAATTAATTTCATAAATTAATTATTCTTAACCAAAACAGTAATCAACCTTTAATTACTTCATTAATTAATTAACCATAATTAATTACATTAATCCTTAATCAATTACATTAATTAATAACCCTTAATCACTTATCATTGATTAATTAATTTTAGTTAATCAATCTTAATTACATCATTAATTATATTAATTAATATTCCTCAATTAAATTTAAATTAATTACTTATTTAAATTAATTACATTAAGTAATAAATCTCAGTTAAACCATAATTATTAATCACCTTTGATTAATCATATTCAGTAATTAACTTCCTTAATTACTTCATCAAATTAATTACTCCTTAATTAATCCTTTGATTAATTATACAAAGTAATTCAATCCAAATTACTTTCACTATTAAACCATCATCCGCTAACTATATCCAGTAATTATCATTAATTACTTCACTAAGTAATTATACTTCATTAATTTCATTAAGTAATTATTATCAAATCATCCAGTGATTAAAATTAATTAAACTTAATTAATTAATCTAAACTGATCACATTAAACTCAATTAATTACATTAAGTAATTAATTCCTTAATTACTTCCATTAAGTAATTATATTTAACCAATTCACAAATGATTATCTTAAATTAATTAACCTAATTAATTATTAAAATTAATCGTATTAATTAATTGTTAAATAATCTTAAGTTAATGACCATCATTAACTACTGACCATTCTTTAATTACTTTTCTTATGTAATTAACTTACATTAATCAATATTAATTTCAAATTAATTAATCTTGAATATATAATTAATTAACCGTTCATTATTTAATTAATTAAGTGTTAACTGTAACTTAATTAATTCATAATTACTTAATAAATTAACCTCTAATTATTAATTAATTTTCTAATTAATAATTAATAATTACAAATTAATTATCCTTAATTAATTAATCTTAATTAATTAATTTTAAACCTTAATTACTTATTTAATTAATCCAAATCATGAATTAAATTAATTATCCATCCAATACCTTAAAAATTTAATGAATTACAAATCATTAAATTCTAATTTACTTTAAGATCAAACTTTGTTTTTAATAAGGATCAAGTTATCATTTGCAAAGTATTTTAAATCAATTTACTTAAATTTACTTTCAAATATCATTCTAAATTTAATATTTAAAATGAATACAAATTATCTTTAACAAAGGTTAAAACACATTTCTAAAGCCTTTCATTTCACAAGTTAAAGATGTACCCATTAATAAATAAGTTTAAAAGGATTTAAAACCAAATTCATAATTAAATTACACCCTTAACATTCAAAATTATTTAAATCATTTAAATTCAAAACTTTCCTTCAATTCAAAACTGGAATACATATTTAAATTTGAATTCAGATAAATCTTTAGATTTTAAAACTCTACTTACATTTTTAAACTTTATTTTGAAAATTCAAACAACTTAATCATTTTTAAAGTATTTAACAATTCAAGTTTAAAGTCTTAATTTATTTTAAAATTGAGATTTAAAGTTAAATTTGAATTCCAGAATTTAAACTTGGATTTAAATTTAGTTTAAACCTTTGCTTTTCATCTTAAAACTTCAGTTTGAAATTTTCAAACAAACATTTAAATTTTTTACTTTTAACTCATTAAAGTTGTTCAAAATAATTTATTTTTATTTAGAAAAAAACATTCTTAAATTTAAAACTTGGATACAAAAGTTTATTTGGATCCATATCTCAAAATATGGTTTAAACTTTATTTTAAAACTGATTTCAAATTCCAAAATCTGTGTTAAAATTTTATAACAAACATTACAGGTTTCAGTTTAAAACCTGTCACAAATACCAAACCCGAGCCACCCCAAATTCCTGCTTCGAGACAAATCAATCCCATCTTCGAGCAAACTACCCAAAATCACGAGTAAAACTCGAGTACAGTCTTCATCTCAAACCAAAAACCAACAACATCCACACATGTGCACCGTGCACCTGTATACTGTTCTCGATTGATTCCGATCAACGTCGTTGATCTTCCCCCATCGACGAACAACCCCTTACTCCATTCCGATCATCACATCGATCACATACAACTCGAATTTGAATTCGAGTTCAAATTTTACAACCTGGAACAGAACAGAACAAACCCCACCAAACCTGTCAACGCTTCATCCATGGCCCTCCGACCACCAGTAATTCTGCATCACCGGCCACAGTCTCGTCTACGACCAAGCTTTCAACTCCTAAAACCTAGATGAACTCGATCACCCCTACCGCCCATGCCGACCCAATCAAGTTGCCTAGTTAAAACTAGGGTTACAGGAGAAATTCCACCACCACTGCTTCCACAGTGATTTGTCTCCGCATCTACCATTTATCCTCCACTCATCAATCACCCATCCATCACCAGAAGAAAGCCCGGCCCCTAAAATCAAATAGATCACCAGAAACCACCAATTTTACATTTTCTGTTCATCACAGAACTGCACCCTCCTCCTCAAAATATAAATTATGATTTTAGTGTTGAAATTCATGTTTTTCTTTGTGTTTTCACTTTATAATACTGAATTCATAATTTACAAAGTTTGAGTTTTTCACTTTGTATAACATTCACTGTTGTTTTTATATGCCAGAGACACTCAGACTTGAAATTTAGCTTAAATAAGTTTTTAAAAATTAATCCATAATAAATCAAACAACTTTTGTTTGTAAACCAAGTCCTAACAACAATTGTTTGAAAAGGAAATGAATTTAAATCCAAAACAGGAAACTAGAAATTAAAAAACAGAGAATATTCATATGGGAATGAACATGCATATAGCAGATTGCATTTTCATTTATACATACTATAATATTTACCACAGAAATAACATGCAACCATATTCATTCTTAAGTTCAAAAAAAAAGATGTTACTCGCCGGTTTAAATTGGAAGATAGAGCCATGATTTTGAAAAAAAGCTTTGAACTTTTAAAACTGGAAAATTTCTTTGCTTTAAATCTTGAATTGCTTGATGAAAGCTTTAGTTGCTGGAGCCTTAAAAACTTGATTTTTTAAAAGGAACTACATGCATGCAGCTGCTTAAATTCCAGATTCTACGGAAATATAGGCTTTAGATTTTTTTTTTTAAAATGGTGATAGGTTTGCTTGCATGTTTGCAAAAGTTACAGGTTTGATATGCATTTTTGAAGATGAGTTCAGATTTTTGATTTGATCTTGCTTTGCATGCTACTGATTTATAGGGTTTCGAAGATTTATAGGGAAATGATTTGGTTTCTAGCTTGAGGAGTTTGATATGGAAATGAAATTACAGGCTTATGAAAATTATAGATGGTTTGTATGCTTGAAGATGTGCAGGTTGATATTGGAAGTGGATTACAGGTTTAAAAATGAAGATGAAATTTTCAAGCTTTGCCCTTGTTCTTGAATTGCTTTTATTTTCTTTGTTTACAAATGAGATTAGGAAAAGAAAAAGAATGAGAGATGGTTGTTTATATAACTTAAATTATGGTTTAATAAAAATCAAAGAAAAGTAAAATTAAAAAAATGACACTTGTCAAAACTCTTGTTTATTTATTTACACTTGTTTAAAACAACTTAATATACATACATTCGTCTTTTTTAAGTAATTAGTATTTATTAAATTTTAATTAGTATTTAGTTATATGTTAATTATAAAATAAATGTAAGCTTATATTTAATTAACTAGTTAATATATACTTATTTACATGTAGATAATTTTGAAATGAATAAATCCAATTTATAAATTAAAAGTTTATACAAATATTTTAAAATCCAAAACAATTAAAAATATTTATACATTAAATTTCAAAGCTTTTAAATTCAAATTTAAATCAAATTCTAAAATTAAATTTTGAAATCAAGTTATATATACATATATACATATATAACTACATGATTCAATTTTGAAAAATAAACTATTTTTATTTAAAATCTATTTGTTAAAAACAATACATTATTATATTTTGAAAATAACATATTTGATAACTTTAAATAATTTTTAAAAGAAATTGTTTCTTTATCAATAAATTACTTATTTTATCACACTATATTTAAAAAGGAAATCAAAATAAACCTTATTGTTAGTTTATTTTAATTTGAACTCAGAATCAATTTAAACAAATTAAATTTTTATCTTAATAATTTAAAACCATATATTATTTATTCAATAACTTTTAAAAGTTTAACTTTAAATAAAATCATAATTCCCAATTTACCAAAGATATATATATATATATATATATATATATTTTGAAAACAAGATTTATTTATTTATTAAATTTAAAACAAGGTTTATCTATTTACAATATATACATATTGTATATACATTATAAATAGAAAACAATTTATTAGCATTAAAAAAATTAAAACTATCAGTTAAATATTTATTTTAATTGGATTATCAAATTAATTCCAATCTTATTAACAAAGATTATCAAATCAATTTAATTTTTAATTCAGATTATTAAATTGATATTGCCTAGAATTCTGGGATATCACAGAATGTGATTAATCAAAAGTGATTAATAAATGTGGTTTAATTTAAGATTATTTACTTAATGTAATTAATTTAAATATAATAATTAATTAAAATTTAATTAGGGATCATTAATTTATATAATTAATGATGTAATTAAGGGTTGATTAATTAAGATTAATTAATCAATGATAAGTGATTAAAGAGTAATTAATTAATGTAATTAATTAAGGATTAATGTAATTAATTATGGTTAATTAATTTATGAAGTAATTAAAGGTTAATTAATGTATTTGGTTAATTATAATTAATTTGTGAAATTGATTAAAGATAACTACTTGAATATAATTAAAGGATAATTAATCAAGAATGATTAATAAAGGTGAATAGTTAGAGGATAATCAATTAATTAATTTGTAATTAATTAATGGTTAAGTAAGCAGCATTTATCAAATGAATTAACTAATTTAATTCACTTTAAATTAATTAGAGATGAAAGTAATTAATTTAATTCATTTAAATTAATTATAGATAGTGATTAATCCTTGCTTATGTATGAACGGATGATATTAATTTGCCTTGAATGGTTTGAGATCTCAGTTATGAGATAAGTAATACTGTGTGATATGGATGCTTTGGTTAAAGTATAAGGATAATGTGGATTATCTATTTGTGATGATTGTAAGGATTATCTGTTTATAGTGATAATGCAGATTATCTATGTGTAATGATAATGATAATTATCTATGGTGAATCTGTGAATTACCTATCTGTGTGTGTATAGATAATAGAATTGAATTGTTTTAAACTGTAAAACAACTTGGACATAAAAGATGGTGTTTTGGATTTCGATGTGACCGGGATCGGGTTTCCAAATTTGGATATCCGGAAACCACATGGATCCAAATTAACGATAGGTCGTTAATCTCAAGTGAAGATGAAGATTCAGAGTGCAAGGGTTATTGTCATTAACTCCAAGGGTTATTGTCATTAACTCAGAGGGTGATTCCAAAATAAGTGTAACGAGACAATGCCTTCGGTTTCGTTCGAACCCGGAACGAACTTGTTTGGATTGAATGCTTTCAGAACATCGTCATGTAGATGATGAGCATTCTAATTGACGTGTCATGATTAAGGTAATCACAGCCTCAAGCCTCATGAACATGGAATGGCTAAAACAGGGAGGTGCAGCAAGGCTAAGTGGGTCATACCCAAGTAGGACGAGATTTACCCCTGTCTAGATGTCCCTTTTATTTCGGCTGTGCGGCGCGGTTGCTGATCACAACTGCAGGGTTATCTTGTTAAAAACTGTTCAGTAAGGAATGGTTCCATCCTTGTGTTGCAGGGGATTGGGAGTAATCCTCGGTACGGTGGTCTAGGCCCCGTACTGTGATGGGTGGTACCCCAGTAGCCCTACCATTGATGGAAACCCATTCTTCCTACGTACCCTTACGGTTTTGATTGTATTACCCACTTTTGTGGATAGTAGCTGGAATTTAATGAATGTAACAATTTCGGCTATTTTCTATTTACTTGAAAACCCTAGACCCTATTATAATATCACTGGATTTTCTATCAAATGTTTTGTTTAGCGTAAGGTAAAAACTTACCCATGTTTATGTGTGTGAAGTCTTACGTGATACCCTTTTGTTTTCAAAGGTTTTTTCAAAGTTAAGAAACCTTAACCTATTACTCATACCAGACCCATGTCTGACCCGGAGTTTATTCCTGTTTTCTTAAACTCTTAGGTACTCAAATTTTATGAGTAGCCAAGGGATTCAGGTTAGCTTTGACGAATTGTGGAGGAGCAATGGAGAAGGAGGCTTCAACGCTGTAAATGTATATAGTGTTCCGCTGTGTTGGTATCTATGAATGGTTTCTTTGTATTGTATTGAGTTGTAATAACTAGACAGGTGTTTACAACTGTCTAGTATACGATGTATTATCTGTGTAACTCTGATAATTGTTGTATACTATGTAATACTTATGTTATTAATATAATTTATTCATTCCGCTGTTGAGATTCTGATGTCGTTCTTTCTTTCTTCTCTTTCTTTTCTCTTTTCTGTCCCTTTCTTTCTTCAAAATGATGAGACTTTCTGTGGAGAAAAAGTCGGGTCGCCACATATCTCTTGTAGAAACGTATAGGTAAGCCTCCACTATAGTTGCCTAAATAAGAAAAGTCAACAAATTTTCCCTCTACTATAGGCCTCGTATTAAAATTCTACTAAAATGTCTCTATCTTCTGTCAGCATCCAAAAGAGTGTTGTTAATTCATTATTTTCATTTATGAGCTCAACTCGATGAAAACGCAATTTCTTCAATTGGGGGGCAATCTCTTTGTCCTTAATGTCATTCAGCTTTGAACTTTTTTGAGAAGATTTTGGTATTATTCTGATAGGTTATTATTCTCTTTTATTTGTTTGTTAAACTCCATGTTCAAGTGATATATTTCTGCCTATCTCTACTCAAATATTACAACGCAATAGTTTTTGTTCCCTTCTTAGTCTAAAACAGTCAATGTACTAACTAAGAATCATTCAATAGCTTAAGACAACTAAAACCCATACCTGAGAAACAGGAAGGGAAGACAATTGTGCTTTCCCTTTATCTTTAGATCTTTTACCCTGAGAAACATCATCTTTCCTAAGAGGGGATATCTTGGGAAGATTAGCAGTCTCAGTCACCCCTATATCTTGTGCACTTGATTTATGATTGGCATCTCCATATCCGTCATTATATTCTGAAGGCCTAAAAGGACCAACTCCACCACCTCCAGGGCCGGCATTATGGCCACCATTGTTGTCATCATTATCCTCATCATCACCCTTTAAATCATCACCGTTGTCATTCTCTTTTTCCTCTATATTTCAATCAGTCTCCTCATCCACTGGAAAATTGTCAAACGCTAATAACCTAGATGCATCTATTCCTTCTTTTTCGGGTACTTCGGACTCCTATTCCGGCCCCTTGAATTTAGCCATAAATCTATCATCCAACTCAGGATCTAAAGAATAGAAATCAAATCTGAATGTTTTTTTTGCATTATTGGTGTAGGCAACGAGAAGTGCATTTTTGTAAGAATTTATGATAATCTCATCAAGAGGTCCTCCAAGAAAGTGAGACTTTTGTTTGGCATCTTTTTTATTGTCTGTTGTTTGGTCCAAGATTGGCCACTAACACCCAAATGTAGATGAAAGCACCAACTAACAGTCACAGATAACAGATAGAGTATACGTAGAGAGTTATAACGTGAAGAACAGTCAAAATAGAAATTAAGCAGTAAAGAACAACATATTTTAATAGTTGTTCGGCAAACTCCAGCCTAAGTCCACTCCAAAAGTTTACTTTTATTGCTGTAACAATTGATTACAGTTATAAGGTTGTAAACTAGCCTCAGCCTTTGAAAATTGAAGGTCAGAGAGCAGAAGAGAAGATCCCTTTCTTGAAGCCCCACATGCCCTATTTATAGACGTCCAGGTAGTTATTGGGCTCTCTGAATAACCAAAGCCCATTAGGGCCGAACGGCCCATGCCGAACCAAAATGCCATACCGAACGCACTCGTACGCCGGATGAGGTTGTCATGCTGAACGCACTTCATATGCCGAACGCTCTCTGATGTCGAACAATCCATCCAATGCGGAACGTCTCCAGATGCCGAACGACACATCCAATGCCGAACGATCCTTAATGCCGAACCTCCATCATGCCGAACCATGTCTGATACCGAACAGTTTCTAATGCCAAGCGCCCATCATGCCGAACGATCTCTAATGTCGAGCGCTTCTATATGCCGAGCGCTCGTAGATGCCAAGCGCTACTGGATGCCGAGTGCTACTGAATGTCGAACGATCCATCCAATGCTGAACGTCTCTAGGTGCTGAACAACACATCCAATGCCGAACGATCCTTTATGCCGAACCTCCATCATGCCGAACCATGTCTGATGCCGAACAGTTTCTAATGCCGGGCGCCCATCATGCCGAACGATCTCTAATGCCGAGCACTTCTAAATGCCGAGCGCTCCTTGAATGCCGAACCACTCATGTATGCCGGACGCTCTATGTATGCCGAATACTCTTAAAATGCTATTCGAATATCAATGCCAGATAACCATTTGTGCCGAACCTCCACCACACCGACCAATGTTTCCTAGACCCAAATTATAGTTGATTCATCATTATCCAATCGTATTACCATCTCCCAAGCACGTTGTGTCATCCATCCATCCAATCGACAAAATCCAACATACACCAGCCTTGACAAACGTGCAGTCGATTAAGTTAAACCCACCTGTCCATGGCCTTGCAAAAAGGAGGGTTAACACTTGCCCCCCAAAACATGCCTTGCTGTTGGAAGGTGTGTTTGAATAATTCCGAATCTGATATCTAAAGTCTATAGCCAATTCCTTATCCATCCCGACTCGATAACCAAGTCTTAATCCAACCTTATCCAATAACCGGTAACCGAATCCATGACCTCTCCGGGTCAATATCCGAATCCATAACCTCTCCTGTTTCTTGTCAAGCGCAATTTCCACATGACGACTGTGGTCCAGTCTCTCTGAACGTTGATTAATGCCATGGCTTAAGTCCTAAGCCGAATCCTGATCACTCCGGACCCTTATCGAGAATAGTCCATAGCCAACGACCTGAAATAATAACTAATAATACAGGGCCTAAGTCCTAGGTCGAATCCTGGTCTCTCCGGACCCTTGTCGAGCATAGTCCATACTCGACGACCTGAAATAGTAACCGATAATTTGGTGCCTAAGTCCTAGGCCGAATACTGGTCTATCCGGACCCTTGCCGAGCATAGTCCATACTCGACGACCTGAATAAGCCAATTCACCTTGTTTGGGCGAAGAGACTTATCCCTTGCCGGGCACAATCCATACCCGATGACCGTTTATCAAAAACCAGATGAAAACCCAATCAAAAGACAATCCAAAATCTAGACCAAATCAGAAAGCAAAAAAATCCATATCAAAAATCCAAACCATTATCCGAACCAGAAAGCAATCATCGAAATAAAAATCCAAACCAAGAAACAAACAAAACCAGAAGTTCAAACCAAACCACCAAAAGAAAATGTCCAAGCCAAAAAAGAGAAAGCAGATTTCACAAACTAGAGCATCGTGGTTTATCATCATCTCAGAGCATGCCTAGGGGCTATCTCCGTCCCCGTACATGAGTAAGTGACTTGGTCGTTTGCCTGTAGTTTGCTACTTATTACATAATATCATAGTCAATTGATAACCAGTCGACCATCATTCCCGTGCCTCGCACCATCACTGTGTGAGGTAGACGGTGGTTGCTCCTGCCTCACCGCTGCATTCCACGCTTCGACGTATTGTCCCACCTGTCCATCCCTTACATGCTCCTCAATTATGTCCATTAAGTGCCTGTAGCTGTTGGTATCATGCCCGTCCAAATCGTGGAAGAGCCAGTGTTTTCTTGATGCCCTCACACGCTCGGAGGGTTCTCTCCTAGCGGACCTTCGGTTGGGAAGGCGATTCCGAGTCTCCAAATAAACACGTTCCAGCCTCTCGTTTAATCCAGTGTAGGTGGAGAATTTTTGCTCTCTCCACTGCTTCCTAGCCTTTCTTACTTCGTCGTCCAGCTTCCGTTTTCCTTTATCTTTATCTTTCTCCAAGCCTCCGCTGGATGGCCCTCCATCCTCAGCCGTGTTCACCTCCTTTAACTTCATATCTGAGCACGCATCTTCCGGCCGAAGGAACCTCTCAGCTTCGTGAAAGAATTCACCGAGATCCATTGGAGGGTCCCGTATCAGTGACACTTTAAAATCTAAATTCTCCCTAACTCCTGACACTACCGCCATCAAAACCATCGACGGTTCCGGCCGATCCACCGAAGCAACCTCTGCATTGAACCAAGTTAAGAAAGCCCTGAGTGATTCAATTGTCCTTTGTTTTACCGATATCAGCCTCATTACATTCTTTGGCCTTTTGATATGTACACGAAACTGCTTCAGAAACCTGTCTACCAACTCCGTCCATATCCCGATAGATCCTTCTTCCAGCTGCCTGAACCACATAATAGCCATGTCCGTTAAGAATAAAGGGAAACATCGAGCCATAACTTCTTTCGATGCCTCCAGCACCTCCATGTGTCATGTATATCTCATTAAGTGATCTGTTTGATCGGCTTTTCCATTGTATGTTTCTACGTTAGGTAGCTTGAAATCTGGCGGATTCCGAGCTATCCTGATTTCATGAGTGAACGGACTCTTGTTTACTCCTTCCAGATCCTTATTGGTCAAACCTCCATGGATAGTTCGCCTGACAATCTCGGCTAATCCAACATTGTCCGTCAAGGGTTGCCCTACAAGTCACCCATGGAATTCTGATACATACTCTTCATCCCGCGCCCCTACATTCCTGTCAGCATCATGTTGTGTAGTGCAAACTGGAATCCCTCCATGAATTGGTCTAGCATTTCCTAGTGGTGGCCCACGAGCCTTGGTCCTTCCAGATTAGCAGCTGTCTGCCGATGGGGGGCTGCTCCCCGTTGAATCACTCTATTAGCTTGTTGGTTAAGTTCCTCTAGTCCAGCCCCAAGACCTTGAGTACCTGCAGTTCACGATTGTCCAAATTGTCTGAGAAGAGTATGCGTCATCTCCTCCTATCTTTTCATCATCGCTTCCATTTCCTCTCTGGTGATGTAGATGAATGCTCCATCTGCTCCTTTGAATCCAAGTTTCTAACTCCAAAATTCCCGAATGCTTGTCTTCTCAGTGAAAGCACCAAAGTGTTAGGTCCAAAATTGGTCACTAACACCCAAATGTAGATGAAAGCACCAACTAACAGTCACAGATAACAGATAGAGTATACGTAGAGAGTTATAACGTAAAGAACAATCAAAATAGAAATTAAGCAGTAAAGAACAACAAATTTTTATAGTGGTTCGGCTAACTCCGGCCTAGTCCACTCCAGAAGTTTACTTTTATTGCTGTAACAATTGATTACAGTTACGAAGTTGTAAACTAGCCTCAGCGTTAGAAAATAGAAGGTCAGAGAGCAGAAGAGAAGATCCCTTTCTTGAAGCCCTACATGCTCTATTTATAGACATGTCCAGGTAGTTGTTGGGCTCTCTGAATAACCAGAGTCCATCAGGGCCGAACGCCTCATGCCGAACCAAAATGCCATACCGAACGCACTCGTACGCCGAACAAGGTTGTCATGCCGAACGCACTTCGTATGCCAAACGCTCCCTGATGCCGAATGATCCATCCAATGTCGAACGTCTCCAGATGCCGAAAGGCAGATCCAATGCTTAACGATCCTTAATAGCGAACCTCCATCATGCCGAACCATGTCTGATGCAGAACAGTTTCTAATGCCGAGTGCCCATCATGCCGAACGATCTCTAATGCCGAGCGCTTCTAAATGCCGAGCGCTCCTAGATGCCGAGCGCTACTGGATGCCGAACGATCCATCCAATGCCGAACGTTTTCAGATGGCGAACGACACATCCAATGCTGAATGTTCCTTAATGTCGAACCTCCATCATGCCGAAACATGTACGATGTCGAACAGTTTCTAATGCCGAGCGCCCATCATGCCTAACGATCTCTAATGCAGAGCGCTTCTAAATGCCGAGCGCTCCTGGAATGCCGAACCACTCATGTATGTCGGACGCTCTATGTAAGCCGATTACTCTTGAATGCTATTCGAACGTGAATGCTAGAAGAACCATTTGTGCCGAACCTCCACCACGCCGAACCATTTTTCCTAGACCCAAATTATAGTTGATTCATCTTTATCCAATCATATTTCCATCTCCCAAGCATGTTGCGTCATCCATCCATCCAGTTGACGGAATCCATCGTACACCAGCCTTGACGAACGTACAGTCGATTAAGTTAAATCCGCCTGTCCATGGCCTTGCAAAAATGCGGGTTAACATCTGTCACCTTGATAAAAAAATTATTTTCTTCTCCAGTCTCTTCTCGAGTGAAGTGTAACTCTTCTCAAGTGAGGTGCATTTGGCAATAAGCTTGTTCCTCTCTTTTTCAACCTCTTCAAGCGTTAGCGCATGCGCTATAATTCTATTATTTGAGATTTGTTCATCACCTCTCTCCTTGGTGATTATGGATTTGGTTTCTTTCAAAGAGATACTTAACCTTTCACTTTCACGTGCCACCTCATCCTTGGTCGTAGAGAGATTGATGACCTAATTATTCAATGAAGAAATCTCATCTTTAAGGTTTAACACTTCACTAAATGCGCCAGAAGCGCTATCTTGTAATTTTGTTTTGTTAACCAAAGATATGTAGCATAAAAGTCACAAGGCTATGTTTCTACAAACAAACTATTAGCCACTTATGTAATTATTCTTACCTTTATGCATATATTTTTATTTTAAATTTTGATATTAAAGCTTAAGCATATACATCAAATTATCTTTTACCTTATCCTTTTATTTATTTATTTATTAAGGTTTGTACTTCTTTGTACATGTATGGATATTCATACATTCACATATGCATATTTATCCTACCATACTTGCATTTATAAATATTTATTTTATATATTTTGAAATACACATGCTTATATACATATTTCTTACCTAATATAAACATATATAAATATATTATACTCATATGTTTTGAAACTTGTCGTTATAAAACTTTTACATTCACGTATAAACATTTACTTACATATGCAATATTTTTACAACATGTATATTTAACTCCTCACTACCATTCACATGCACATACACATTTATACATGTGTTCATATAAATTACTTTTCTATGGCATACATTCATATACTTTTATATTTATATACTTATGTATATATTATTAAACGTTATAAGTTTTGTCTGTATTTATATTTATATAAAAATGTATTCTACCTTGAATTTTAAATGGTGGAGTTTTGTATTTCTCTAAAATTTATCGAATCCAGAAATTTTATTTAAAATTTGAATATAGTTTTTAATAAATTTATAGATACAAATATTTTAACTATCAGAAAATTAATTTATTTGACCAATCAAAATTAATATCCTAATAATTTAAAATCAGTTAATCACCCAATTACATACGTTAAAAATCGAGGTCATTACAAAGACTATCACTATTTTTGCTCAAGACAACATAATATATGTTAAAAGCGTATATTTGAATATTTTAAAAATAAATATAATTCATCAAAGTGATAAAGTTGCAAGTTGTTACAGACTTCCCTCATAAAATAATTTCATCCTCGACATTACAACGCAAAGCTCGAAAGCGGTTTCCAAAAATATTTATTTTTAAACTTGTACTTCTATAATTTATATAGATTATACATATGCAAAATTTAATTTGATCTACAATTCGATATAACTTTAATTTCGAATTAGTATCGATCCTTCGATTCTCCAGTACAGACTTTGATTGGGCTCAGAAACATCTATTTTCCATACATAGCGCTCGACTATGAT
The DNA here is from genome assembly GCA_030765085.1 of Allium cepa. Taxonomy (NCBI): domain Eukaryota; kingdom Viridiplantae; phylum Streptophyta; class Magnoliopsida; order Asparagales; family Amaryllidaceae; genus Allium; species Allium cepa. The sequence goes on from CM060942.1 coordinate 67,552,910, forward strand.
AAAAAATGTAACTACCCGACTACAAATCCTCATTAATGTTTGCCCTAAAGCATGAGTGATAAATTCATTTCGAATACTGAAATCCTATATTCGAGTCTTTAGGCCAAATTTGTGTTACGAAATAATTCATGTAAAATGCAAATACTTTTTATCCTAAATCTTTAGAAAATCTTGGTTTAAGTTTTTAAACATTTCATAAAGATTCTTATGAAATTTTCTTAATTGGTTTGCATATTCACATTTGAACAAAGTTATAAATAAACTATATAATTATATTATACATGCTTAATATTTTACTTCCATCCATCATTTCTCCTTACATACTTAAATCTTTCTTAAGTCCTTCTAAACCTACTTGGGTTTTCATAATACTGATACAAACATAACTATCTTACAAGCAATACTTACATATGCTACTACATAATATTAATACAAGATAGGTGTTTCCAAATCTTCCAGTCTCATATCATAATTACTCCTCTGTATCTGATGTTGATGGTCCACTTTCGTATCCAAATCAAACATGACTTTTCCATCGTTATCACTATCTTCTTGTTCGTTATTGGGTTCATTATCATCCTCAATTTGAAGTATTACATCCACTTTATATTGCAACTTAGGCTGGTTCTTTGGCACATGGCCCAGTCCGGGTGGCATATCTTGTATAATTTCTCCTTTTCTATTTCTTCTAAACCTTAGACTTCTTCTTCCCCGGGATCCAAAAATTCTTCCACTTCATGTTACATGTTGTCCCCATGAATGAGAGAATTTGACGGCTCCTTGTGCCAAATAATATGGTCAGTATCCAACTCCTATACGATGTTGCTATCTCTACTGATGTTGCTTGACTTATGGGATATTATAGCACTCTAATCTTCTTCATATTTAGATTCTTCTTCCATAGGCTCCTCCTCAGGAATTTATTCTTCCGGTTCAAGTTCTAAACTTACTAGGTCAGTGATCCACATTCTTTCTAAGGCCTGAGGGGTCTCTTCGTCACTATACACTATAATAAGTTCTAGATTGGGTGAGAAATAGGGATATCGACTATAGGGTAACTGTCTTTATCTAGTCAGGTCTATGGATCTAATTCTCCTTTAATAATGGGCTTAATATTTCTAAGTGGCCTTTTTTGGGGATCTTCCACATCACTAGAAAGAATGATTAAACCATTATTTTCATCCTAGCTTGCTCTTGAGGTCTCCCTATTCGAATTCTTTTTCCTATAGCTTGAGGGTTTCTACAATTATCAACGAAAAATACTTAGATACTAAGCATTTCAATTCTTTAGTTAGTCCACTTCACTAATTTATCCATTCTAATCACAATCAATTGAATTTCTGAAATTTAATTCTTTCAACTTAACTTAAGTAAAATTTCATTTATCTTATATCTCAGTCCCAACCGACACTATTTCCAATCAATTTTTATTTAACTTAGCTCAAGTTAAAATTTATTTCCCAAAATTCAATTTCCATATTTTTTCCTTTGAAATCATTCACCATTTATAAGTTCACACATATTTCCTAGTACTTCCTAAAACCTTAAAATAAGGATTCTAGAATTTTTCAAACACCCGATATTTATTTCAAATCATTTTGAAACCAAGTATAGCTTTTGGGTTTAACGAACCATTTCTTTGAAGTTTTCAATGTCAACCTGATTTTTATCCAAAACAATTCCCTCGAAATCTCTAAAACAACCTTTGTTTTTCACAAAAATCACCATATCAAATTTACTACGGTAGCAATCCGTCACTTAGAAACTCAAAAATGAATATTGGTGATGCTACAGTCATCACCAGAATTATTTTACAGTGACTGAAGTGAGTTCAGTGCTATATCTCTTCCAATCCATTTCAAAACAATTTTATTTTGAAGATATTCTCAAAATAATACTCTTGTTATTATTTTCCACACCTCTTTGAAAAACATTTTTCCAATCTTCCTGGGATTTAAATTTCTAGATTCTATTCTGAATCTAATTTTAATTAGAAACCAGTTGTATAATTTACACTTATACAAATTTCTTTTGGTTATATAAACCATTTCCAATTTCATAATCTTATTAGATTATAATATTTTCATCCAAACACTGCAAATAAATATAATATTTTCAGAAAATTATTTCTTCTATATCAAAATATATCTTGGGTAAAGTTATTTCACTTACCCCATTTAAAAACAATAATGTATCGAATTTCTCTACTCAAGTGTTTAGAAACCCCTAACAATATAGTTGTACGGACTATGTCCACCAGAGTTCATAAGTCACTCGATAAATCAACCATCATAATATAAAACATTTTATATTCACTAAATACGCGCTCATATCTATTAAAACACTAAAAATCATTCTAAAGCACTACTATCTCTATTTCTAATGAGTAATCCCCACCAGAGCCAAGGTTCTCGCTTAACCTTCAGCTCGGATACCATGTGTATAGGCCTGCTGTTCCTTACCCTTTGAGTTGATGAAAATTCACTTCTGTTCAACCCAAATTGTACGAAAGAGCGAATAACTAGGGTGAAGAAGAAAAGGTAGAAGAAGAAATTGAAAACAACAACATAGATTTCATAGTCGCATCGAAAACAAAATATAATACATAGTAACAAAATTTTATACAAAAGAATATGTAACTGTTTTATATTTACAATCATCAGAGTACAACAATCACTACATCAAATTAGACAGTTATATAAATTGTCCTTACACAGTGGAAATACAAGCCATGTATGGGAATACGTCTCTATCGTCCAGCTCGTCCCTTGAGCTCCATAGCACTATCCTAAATCGGTAATATCATTCTAACCCGAGCATTACAATAAAATAGCACTCGAGTCAGTTTGGAAAACTAGCTTGAGAAACACACTAAATTTGAATTATTAAAGTTATTAAAATCCTTTGAAAGACAAAGGTATCTCATAAGACCGCATCACCCATAAATACGATGGGGTTTTACAATACAATAACCAAAACATTTTATAGAAAATCCAGTGGTATTATAATAATGTCTAAATACAAGTACTTATTCTAATAGCTAAAATTGTTACACTAATTATATTCCAACATACTAGGCTCTACAAACAAAACCGTAAGCTCCTATTGGAGAATTGATTCCAACGAATGACTGGGCCACTGGGGTACCACCCATCACCGTACACCTACAGAACATTGTACCGAGGACCACGCCGGGATCCCTTGCTACACAAGACCGGCCTACCCCTAACTTGGACGGACCGAATATGTTATCACCCTAGGATTTCCCACCCTTACTATCAAGCGCTTCTTCTTTCATGTATACGCATATCTAAGACAAATAGGTTCCGAGGACATCTAGAAAAGTGATAACATACCCTACTTAGGTGCGACCTACTTAGCCTTGTTGCACCCCCCCAGTTTTAGTCATTCCCGGCTGATGAGGTTCAAGGCTAAGCATTACATTTCAAGAGCAATTTTACTTAGAATGCTCGTCGTCCTCCAATGACGATGTTCTGATAGCATTCAACCATGCAAGTTGTCCTGGGTCTGGACAAACTGAATCACCATCTTCATCATCTTCATGGTATTCATTCCCTACGTTCAAACCGGGTCGAAGTGGTTTTCAGATAATTAAATTCGACCCCGGTCTCTTCGAAACGATTAATGAAATTGGTTAATATATATTGTCGGTTATTAAACTACCAATAAAACATCCATAAGCAGTACTAAGCCTTATTTTATAAATCTCCAAAATATTTATTTCCAATATCTTCACCAACATATTTATATTCGATCTATTCAATATTCTATATTTGAAAACAATTTCAACACTTATATCCATAACAGGGTATTTTACCATTTCAATACTTAGAAATATTTTCAACTTCTTTTTTTCCAACACTTAGAAAATATTTCTATTCCAATCATTTCCACTAGAAATGTTTCCAAAACCTTCCTTTCGATACATAGGAAAATATTTATATGTATACTTTCCAAAATCATTTTAATATCTAACTTGGAAATATTTCGTACTGAATAAATTCTTCTTACGATTTTCAAATTAATTATACCTGTTTATAATCCCAAGCCAACATTTATAACTCCTTTAATAGTTCAAAATCTTCCCGAAGCTATTGCATCTAGGCATCGGAAATTTTCTTAAGTCTCTATCATTCCATTTATAAATTTCTCTTATAAAATCTCATCCTATGATAAACCAGTTTACACATTTCGAGAGAGTTTATAAATAACGAGTATTTTTTTAAAGAATAGTAGTTTATTTAAATTATGTTTAAGTTATTATTTAAAATATTGAAAATACTTTTCTACGTCTTTAACTCATTTTTAGGTGAACAAATAAATTTCCAAAGATGAATTTAAAAGTTAGAATTTATTAATAAATACTTAACATTTGAAAATCTACTTTCTAAGAAATTTCAATCTCATCTAGTTTAAAATTCCGTATTTTTAAAATAATAAAATTTTACTTTTTAAACAAACTCACTTTTAAAATTTAAAATATATTTTTAAAATCTTAGTAACCAATTTAATTTATAACTTCCTTCCGATTTCACAACATATCAATTCTTTATCGATTTCCTAACCATTCCCCCAATTTTCATCAACTATCGAATTCCTTTATCTATAAACATCGTTTATAAATTCCATAACCCCTTTGTTTTACCTGTCCATACAACAAAACTTATTTATTAAATTCCATTATATAAATTCATTCCTTATAAATTCCCTTTATACTTCCAATCTATTTTCTATATTAATTTTAACTCTTTTTATATTTCTAGAATATCATTAATAAAATCTCTTATATAAATCTTTTTTTAAAAAAAATCTCAATTTAATAGTTCACAACTGTTACGTATAATAAAAAACCAAAGATATATATTTTTTGTAAATCAATTTTTTTAAAATAACTCCAATCCCAAAATATATAATTTTATATCAAATTCCGTTTAATTCCAAAGATTTTAATAATATATTTACAGCATTTAAATTATCAAAATTCCGACCAATGTTACAATATCATCTAATAAATTCAATAACTACAATAATTTATACTAGATTATTCTACACAATCAATATATCACTTTATATGAAAAATAAACAACATATTTGAAGAATCCATTTGGATCCCTCCAACCTATTTTCCTTTCATCCAAAGATTTTAATACAACATAAAAATATAAATCCCACTTTAAGGGGGATATCATGGTATATAGGGTCATCTGCTATTATGCGAGGCGCACAAGGTCTTATCCAGTGTAATGTGCGGGAATATCACTCCAAATACTAATACACACACACACACACACACTACTATATATATAATATATCATTCATCAGATAATTATTAAATCAATCACGCATTCAATAATTAATTTTCACTTTTTTTTAAATTTAATCTAATAATCCAAATGAGTGATAAATTTTCTCATCATGATTTTATTTGTAGACCATTCCAATCTCGACTGGTTTATAAATTTTGGACCTTTATACTATCACAGCTCTCATCCCAAATCGGTACTATCTGTGCACGCCATTTTAGGCGCTCGACCTTACTCGTATGCAACTTATACAACATTATAAGCATTTGATTCTAATAAATTAAATTATGAGATTTTAAAATCATTGAAAAATAATTTACCTAATTTTTTTTCAAAATTTAATCATCATAGAACGCTTACTAGATTCATCAGACAATCAACCTCGCCTCAATTACCATCGATCGATGCTCAGGTCGATCATCATCTCCCCCTTCAGTCGTAACCACACGCTTGCCTCTCCTACTGCTGCTACCTACTTCAAACCTCAACCGTGGTCGCGCTCACCTTCTTCGTTCGCTTCCGCCTCTATCATGTCCCCTGATATCAAGCCTCCCCCCTTCCACCTACTCACATGCGTACGTGAGCGATCCCCTCAGGTTGCCTCACCTTTCATTGATCGAACCCTAGCCCAAGGATGCCGATGATATCCTCCAGACTGCGAAGCTCGATTCACGAGTCCCTTTTTATTATTATGTTTTCTATTCAAACTCTATTTTGGTTTTCTCTTTTATTTCGATCTGTGAATTCATTTTTCATGTTTCTTTTTGGTTTTAAATTTTAGAGGAGATAAGGGGAGAAGACGTGCGGTTACTACTAAAAGTAATGGCATATTTGGGAAGATAAGGGAAATATATACGTTTCAATTGGAGGATAACGACCACGATTTGTATTTGAATTGAATATATATATATATATATATATATATATATATTATTCCAAGTATCCCACTTTTCATATCACGTAAGTTCAAAACCCTATGGTCGAATGCCACTAGGCATTCTGTAACGACCCAGAATTTTTATTAATTAAAATTTGAATATTTAATTAATTTTAAATATTAATAAGTGAAATTTATAAGTCGAATAAATTTTATTTTGAATAATTGGATTTAATTGAATAATTAAATCGATAATTTAATAGTGAAAATACGTAAATAATTAAAAATTGGGTTAAATATGATTGAAATTGATTTGTAAAATTTTATTATGTCATGTTGAAGTTAGAGCGATATTTTAGAACTTTTAAAATCGAATTTAAAGTTAATTTGTAAAAATTGAATATTTTAATATTTAATCGACTAGTGAAAATAGCCAATTTTCGAACAGTCTCAGAATTGGACGAGACTAGTTCCATTGGATCCGTAATAGTTAGTTATTACTGGATTTCAATTTTCGTAGCAATCGGAGTTTTCGTTTGATCGTGGCAGCTCGAAACGCATCGAAATTGTTTTAATATTAATTTGGCGAGTTAAAATAGCCATTTTTCAAAAAGTCTCGGATTTCGACGAAACTAGTTTCATCGGATCCGTAATGTGATATTATTGTATGGTTTCAAATGCCAAGTCAATCGGATTTATCGTTTGTCCGGTGCATGCTAAAACGCCTAGAAAATCGTTTAAATCAGTTTAATTTAAATTGAACGTTTATTGCCATAACTCTCACAAATGACCGAATTAGCTCCCGAAACACGTTCCATTGTGTTCGGAACGCGGGGTAAACCTTAGGAACGCCAACCGGCACGCTTCGTTTGGAGTTCGGAAAATCCGGGATGAATAGTGTCGCGCAAATTTTCTATAAACCCCCCCCCCCCCCTTCATTTTTGCAAAATTATTAAAACCCTAGGGTTAAAACTACAGCCGCCACCCCCTAACATCAATGGCCAGAAATTAACATCTTTCTGTCCTCAATCACTCTCAATCTACAAGGAATTACGCGAAGTGTTCAACACGAAAGTCGAAGAGCATGAAGAGAGCTTCGAATCTATACGGAGTTGATCGTGTTTAGAGCATCAGAGGGGGAGGTACAGGGGGCCGACGCCTGCCACTTGCGCATGGTTTTCGAGGCTAATAGGGAGGCCGAGTTGCAGTGGTTTGTGGCCGAAGATAGAGCAGGTTAGGGGCTTCAATTTGGAGGCCTCTGATCGTCGTCTTGTTCAAGGAATTGGCCACGATTTGGAACCCTAATTTGAGCATGAATGGGTTTCTTCTTGCGTGTGTTGCCTGTAGAAGAGAACGCGAGGAGGAAGGAGAGGGGGCACGGCCCAGATTTGCTAATGTTGGATCCAATGGCTTAGATTGATTTAGGTTAAGAAAATTTAATTTATGTTGTAAATAAGTATATATAAATCCATGAAACTTGTAAAAATCATATCTTTTTCATACGAGCTCGAAAACGCGCGAAACAAGAAGCGTTGGAATCCTATGGATGAGCACTACGCTATGGAATTGGATTGGAGTCATTCGGAGTTAGTGAAAATTTCGGGTAAAATTAAACGCCCGTTTAATTTTATTCGAAATAAATCGCTAAAACGAAATTGAAATCAAGGTGAGAACTTCTCACTCAATCGAATCGGTTTCGATTTTATTTTAAATAGTTATATTTAAAATATTTGAATGCATGTTTGAATGATGATTGTTATCCATTGATTGTTAAAATAGACATTATGCGCCGTTAGTAAGCGGATGTTATTTATTAAAAACATATACCGCGAATATTTCATAAACAGTGAAATTGGTATTATATATAATAGCAATATATATATATATATTGGCATATGTATATATTGCAGTTGTTGATTTCCCGCATTGTATAGCGGATGAGACCCTATTGCGCCGTCTATTAAGCGGATAATATTATAAATCCCATATACCGCGATAATTCCGTACTGGAGCGGAATTGGTACTGTGCTAATGTTTGTGGATGCAGGGAAACAGGTTGGAGGGATCCAACTGGATTCCTCAACCATATTGATTTATTTACAAATATTTTGATATTTGTTGATTATCATATCGATATATGATATTTGGATGTCGTGATTGACTATTTGGTGCTGCTGCATCATCGGATCCATTTTTGAAGTTTTAAAATAATGATTTTTGGTTTTTAAAGGAATTTTTAAAGTGATTTTTGAAAGTATACGTTTTATTAAAATTTTGAATTGATTTATTTTAAATAAATTAACGTTATAAGTTTAATGTTATAAAAGTTATAATTTTTGTAAAATATAACCAAATTAAGATTTTTGAGATAAATAGTGATTAATTTATAAAATGGTTTAATTGGGAATTTTGAATTATTATAAACGGTTTAAATAAAAGATTTATAAAATTGATATTTATAAATTAAAAATACTGGAATTATAAAACGAGTTTTTATAAGTAATAAAGTGAAATAAAAAATTGGATTTCATAAGTGTTGAGATTATAAATTTATGAAATATGAATATATAAAATGGATAGATTTTGTAAAATATAAGATTTATAAGTAATCAACTTATAAATCAGAATTTGGCATTTAAAATGAGATATAAAAAGGATTTTTATAAATAGAAGTTTATAAAAATATAAATGGAGTTTATAAACGTTGTTTATAAATCCGAAATCAATTGAATTTGATAAGTTGGATATAGGAATATATGAAAGGAATTATATTCACGATTTTGGACAGTGAATATATTATTAAATGAAAGGGATATGTTTTTGGGGAAGGAACATTATGAAATGAAGTTAATGATTTTAAAGACGTTTTAAAATGCATTAAGTATCGAATACATAGATTTCAACATTCATTTTTGAAATAGACGTTTTTGAGAAATAGAAGGAAATGGTGGACTATAACACTGTTGTTATAGTAAATGGTTTCCGAAAGGAAATGTTTTGTATAGTATTGGGATTTATATATCTATTTAAACTTTGAATCCCTATACTTGTGATTTTGGGTCGTCGTAACGATGTTTTACGTAATATTCGTTTTGGCCCAAACAAATGTGTTTAAGAGAATGATTTCTTAAAGAATGAAGTATATACTTAATTTTCGAATTAAGTATATTGAATATTTTCCAAGTATTGAAATTGAATGGATTTGTGAATTACTTATGAATAAATAAGCATGGGAATGTTTTTCCAATGTGAAATGAAATGTTTTGAGAATTTATCTTTTTGAGGTAAATTGAAAATGAATGCTTGAAATCGTATATTCATAAATATTTTGGAATGAAAATTCACTATGGAATTTATAAATAAAAAGAGGAATTTGTTTAAAAATAAATGTTGATTTATTTTTGAAGTGTGGGAATTAATTTACGGATTTGGAATGTAAATATAAAGTAAATCGTTAAGGATTTATTTAATTGGTTTAAATAAACCATTTTGAAATGAAAGTATTTCCGAGAAAGGAAAATGATTGAAATTTGCTTTTCAAAAATGGTAAGGATTGAAAAGTGATTTGTAAATTAGTTTTCAAATGTTTGAAGTGTGGGAAATTTTATATCTAGTAAAGATATTTTGGAAAGCAAATAATTTAGGAAATTATTTGGAATTTGGTGATGTTGAGCATGCCTATTGATAGTTAAATAATCCGACTATCAATATTTACCTTTAAATAGGTATTTGTTGTGATTAGTTTGAATTTGAATGCCACGCTTATTTTTGAATAAGCGCTCACTATTCGGGTTAGCCGGGAAAGGACCTTGGGGTCGTATAACCCATTCTGAATATGTGATACGTCGAAACGGATTGCATTTGATGACTGGTGTTGAAGACCGGATGTTTGTGAAAATGGAAGGATTACCGTCGAGTTAATCTACATCGGCCGATCTCCGATATAGAGGTTTTATCACCCTTAGTGACGGGAAGTCCGGTCGTGATTAGTGAATATCCGGATTGCAAGGACTTCTTTGTAAGTGCCTTCGGTTCTATTCGATCCCGGAACAGACTTGTATAGATTGTATGTCTGACATTACAAATTGAAAGCTGATTTCTTTCAAATATATTTCTGTTGGTAGCGGAGAATTTATTCTCTTAGCTTAACACCCTTCTCTGAGACGTACGAGCTTAGAGGTTATATAGTTGAAGGTTATTAGTGATATATTCCCAATTTTGTAGTGTGGCATGCTGAATGTTGCTGTGAAATGATCATTGTATGATCATTTGTGATAGGATCATTTATTTGATCATTTATCTTGGTGATCATTTCTGTGATCATTTGTTGACCCAAAGCACAGTTTTTGTATAAAGCGTGGCTTTGTGGACGAGACTCCGTCGGACCTCACACCCCGGAAATGGTCAAAACAGGAAGGATTCGGCAAGGTTATTAGGGGGTAGCGCCCCTTTAGTGTATGTCATTCCTTCTGGATAGAGGTGGTATCATGGTATGGAGCCCAGATATTTAACCTATGTTGTTGCTGCATATTTTATGGTTGTTGGAAATCGAAGATCCTCGGATAGATCGGTTACGATCGGGGGATGACATATTCGTGTCAGTAGTTATCCAGTTAGGGGTAACCCGGCCTTGTATTGGCAGCGATCCGGTTTGGTTCTCGGGACGTCATTCAAGAGGCGTTTCCATGTAGCAATGGGATGTTCCTTGGCCTGACCATTTGTTGGAAATCCAAAGAAACAATACGATCTTGTACGGTTTTAGTTGTAGAACCTATCATTAACTTATGGTGGCGCCCCACTGTTTGGATGGTAGCTATAGTAGGCATAGTTCAAAATGTCTATGCTGGCTAAGATTTATATCTTTATTTTCGAAATGATTTTTTCTACACTATGCACTAGTAATAATATCAAATGTTCTTTTTAATGCGTATCAAGCATCTTTGACTATCATAAGGAGAAATCTGCTCCGATTTTGCGTTTGCATTGTGTGTGTGTGCGGGAGGCCTTATGATAGTCTCATTTTTTAAAAGCATTGCGAATTGACTTTGAAAATATTCCTCTATTTTGATTTTAAAGATAAACTGTTTTGAGTTCTCACACCAGTCACATGACTGACTCGGAGTTTACTGTTTTCCTTCCTATACTCTGGGTGCCCACCAATTTTCACACGGGCAGTCAAGGGTTAGGTTTATCAGGATATTTTGGAATTCAGGAGTTGCAGGAGGCAAGCTGGATGGCATGGCGTATTACTAGTATATAGTATTTCTTTTCAGCTGTCGATGTTGTTGTTGTTGTACACTCTGATGATGTAATGAAATGTAATGTAATGTAATAACTGATATAGTTCTTTGTTTAAAGATTATTCATTTATTTATTATATGTTGTTCCGCTGCGAATTGTGAGATTCTGATATTGTTCTGTTATTTCTTTCTGTTGTGTTCTATCTTCTTCTACTTTTTCTTCTTCTTTAACCCTAACATTTCGGTTTTTCGGCAACGAAAAATTGCAAATCGTTACATTTGGTATCAGAGCTTATGGTTAAGCGACAACCATGGCTCTGTTGGGAATTACTCATTAAAGATAGAGTCAGTAGTACTCTAAAATGAGTGTGAGTGTAATAATAGATACGAGTGCGTATTTGTTAGTGAATATAAAATTGTTTTATATTGTGATGATTGGTTTATTGAGTGGCATATGAACCTTCGTCAGCACGGTCTGTACAACTATGCCGAAGGGGTTTATAAACACTTGTATAGAACAATTCGGCACAGTATTGTTTTAAATTGGGTAAATGAAATAATTTTACCTTGATTATATTTTGTATATGAAGAAATAATTTTTCAGAATTATTAAAGTGTATATGAGTAGATTGTTTGGTTGTTTGAATAATCTAAATTAAAGAATAATTGTATAAGCAAATGAATTATAAGAATTGAATTATAATTAATGTGATTTACAATTGTGAAATAAACTTATATATATATAAAGTGAAACTCTATAAGAAAAAGATCTATAAATGTCATTTATAAATGAAAGGAAATTTTTTGAAAGAATATTAAGCACTGAATTCACTATTATTACTGGGAAATAATAAGGGTGATGACTGCAGCATCATCAGTATCATTTTCGAGTCTCCATGTGATAGATTTGCTACCATAGTAATTTGGGAATGATAAATGAGTTGATAACTTATGCAATTTGAATTTTGATAAAATAAATTTAACGTAAAGGATGAAGTTAAATTAAAGGAAGTATAAGTAAATCATTAAAATCCAAGTAGTAATTGCTGAATAGAATTTGTATAACTTATAAGATGATGAATATAAGTGAAATAAGTTTTGAACTTATGATAGGAGTTAATAAATTTAGCTTTGGTAAAAAGTTAAATAGGATTGGAATTTGAATTGGATTATAAGTGAAAACTTAAGTTAAATTAACCAAAAGGTGTTTGGAATGAAATATAACTTAAGTGATGTTGAATGAAGTTGAATTTTGGTGTCAAAGTAAATTAATAAGTGAATTAATGAAATGAAGTCATTAAGAATGTGAACTTGAGTTATATAAATGAAATTCAACTTTAAATTGTTAAAGGAATTAGCAATTGAATTGATAAATGGATTGAATGTTAATCAATTAAATGTAAATAATTGATATGAAATAATGAATGTAAGTGTAAATTCATTAAAAGCTAATGAAGTTGAGAAATTGAATAAATTGAATGGAAGTCAATTTAAATATGATCCAATTGAAATTGAATGTGTTGAACCAAATTGAATGTAAAGTGAATAAATTTGGTTGTATTGAATAAACATTGGTTGTTATTTGATTGTTGATTGATTGTATATAATTCATTAAGTGTTAATGAAATTGAATTGGCAAAATTGAAAGCTATGAAATTGAATTCAAATTGGAAGTAAATAAATTTGAATAGAATTGAATGTGAATTGGATTTAATTAGTGAATGCAAACTAATTAAAATTGAATATGAATGAATGTTAGTAAATCCAATGTTAATGAATCAAATGTGATTTAAATTGAAAACCAATTCATTGAATATTAATGATAATATGAATGAATATTGATTTGGTTATGGATGATAGTTGGTTGATGTTTGCATTTGTTGTTTTGTTACATTTGCTATGTTGGCATATACAGTTATTATGTTGCTATATGTTGTATATTGATACTATTTTCATATATGCATGATTCTCATGATTTTTGTTGAGTATTTAGTAGGTGCGGATTGCGCTTGCTTCGCTTTAGGAGCTCGCTTTCATGCTATATTAGCCGTATATGCTCGCTAATAATATAATAAGGTACATATCTCGGATGACATACCGTACTTTTACATTTTTTTCCCTGCGGGATGCCTCATCACTTGATGAGATGTATATTTGTGATATATATACTGTTATTTTTTTTCGGATCGAGCCGCGCAAAGGAGACTATGACGAATTTTTTCGAAAATTAAAGGCGTTAGAAAAAATTTGGGAATTTTTGAAAAGTTTTGAAAACTATAACTTTGATTTGGAATTGAAAGTTAAACAATAGTAGTTGTTTTTGGAAAGATAACTAAGTATGATTTGAAAACTTAGTAAAGTATTATAAGAAGTTTAACTATGAATTTTGGGAAAGTTAATAGATTCTGTAACTTTTCTTACTTGTTAATTTCGAGGACGAAATTCTTTTAAGGGGGAAAGTATGTAACGACCCAGAATTTTTATTAATTAAAATTTGAATATTTAATTAATTTTAAATATTAATAAGTGAAATTTATAAGTCGAATAAATTTTGTTTTGAATAATTGGATTTAATTGAATAATTAAATCGATAATTTAATAGTGAAAATACGTAAATAATTAAAAATTGGGTTAAATATGATTGAAATTGATTTGTAAAATTTTATTATGTCATGTTGAAGTTAGAGCGATATTTTAAAACTTTTAAAATCGAATTTAAAGTTAATTTGTGAAAATTGAATGTTTTAATATTTAATCCACTAGTGAAAATAGTCAATTTTCGAACGGTCTCGGAATTGGACGAAACTAGTTCCATTGGATCCGTAATAGTTAGTTATTACCGGATTTCAATTTTCGTAGCAATCAGAGTTTTCGTTTGATCGTGGCAGCTCGAAACGCATCGAAATTGTTTTAATATTAATTTGGCGAGTTAAAATAGCCATTTTTCAAAAAGTCTCGGATTTCGACGAAACTAGTTTCATCGGATCCGTAATGTGATATTATTGTATGGTATCAAATGTCAAGTCAATCGGTTTATCGTTTGTCCGGTGCAAGCTAAAACGCCTAGAAAATCGTTTAAATCGGTTTAATTTAAATTGAACGTTTATTGGCATAACTCGCACAAATGACCGAATTAGCTCCCGAAACACGTTCCATTGTGTTCGGAACGTGGGGTAAACCTTAGGAATGCCAACCGGCACGCTTCGTTTGGAGTTCGAAAAATCTGGGATGAATAGTGTCGCGCAAATTTTCTATAAACCCCCCCTCTTCATTTTTGCAAAATTATTAAAACCCTAGGGTTAAAACTGCAGCCGCCACCCCCTAACATCAATGGCCAGAAATTAACATCTTTCTCTCCTCAATCACTCTCAATCTACAAGGAATTACGCGAAGTGTTCAACACGAAAGTCGAAGAGCATGAAGAGAGCTTCGAATCAATACGGAGTTGATCGTGTTTGGAGCATCAGAGGGGAGGTACAGGGGGCCGACGCCTGCCACTTGCACATGGTTTTCGAGGCTAATAGGGAGGCCGAGTTGCAGGGGTTTGTGGCCGAAGATAGAGCAGATTAGGGGCTTCAATTTGGAGGCCTCTGATCGTCGTCTTGTTCAAGGAATTGGCCACGATTTGGAACCATAATTTGAGCATGAATGGGTTTCTTCTTGCGTGTGTTGCCTGTAGAAGAGAACGTGAGGAGGAAGGAGAGGGGGGACGGCCCAGATTTGCAAATTTTGGATGCAACGGCTTAGATTGATTTAGGTTAAGAAAATTTAATTTATGTTGTAAATAAGTATATATAAATCCATGAAACTTGTAAAAATCGTATCTTTTTCATACAAGGTCAAAAACGCACGAAACAGGAAGCGTTGGAATCGTATGGACAAGCACTACGCTATGGAATTGTATTAGAGTCGTTTGGAGTTAGTGAAAATTTCGGCTAAAATTAGACGTCCGTTTAATTTTATTCGAAATAAATCGCTAAAACGAAATTGAAATCAAGGTGAGAACTTCTCACTCAATCGAATCGGTTTCGATTTTATTTTAAATAGTTATATTTAAAATATTTGAATGCATGTTTGAATGATGATTGTTATCCATTGATTGATAAAATAGACATTATGCGCCGTTAGTAAGCGGATGTTATTTATTAAAAACATATACCGCGAATATTTCATAAACAGTGAAATTGGTATTATATATAATAGCAATATATATATATATATTGGCATATGTATATATTGCAGTTGTTGATTTCCCGCATTGTTTAGCGGATGAGACCCTATTGCGCCGTCTATTAAGCGGATAATATTATAAATCCCATATACCGCGTCAATTCCGTACTGGAGCGGAATTGGTATTGTGCTAATGTTTGTGGATGCAAGGAAACAGGTTGGAGGGATCCAACTGGATTCCTCAACTGTATTGATTTATTTACAGATATTTTGATATCTGTTGATTATCATATCGATATATGATATTTGGATATCGTGATTGACTATTTGGTGCTGCTGCATCATCGGATCCATTTTTGAAGTTTTAAAATAATGATTTTTGGTTTTTAAAGGAATTTTTAAAGTGATTTTTGAAAGTATACGTTTTATTAAAATTTTGAATTGATTTATTTTAAATAAATTAACGTTATAAGTTTAATGTTATAAAAGTTATAATTTTTGTAAAATATAACCAAATTAAGATTTTTGAGATAAATAGTGATTAATTTATAAAATGGTTTAATTGGGAATTTTGAATTATTATAAACGGCTTATATGAAAGATTTATAAAATTGATATTTATAAATTAAAAATACTAGAATTATAAAACGAGTTTTTATAAGTAATAAAGTGAAATAAAATATTGGATTTCATAAGTGAATTGAGATTTATAAATTTATGAAATATGAATATATAAAATGGATAGATTTTGTAAAATATAAGATTTATAAGTAATCAACTTATAAATCGGATTTTGGCATTTAAAATGAGATATAAAAAGGATTTTTATAAATAGAAGTTTATAAAAATATAGATGGAGTTTATAAACGTTGTTTATAAATCCGAAATCAATTGAATTTGATAAGTTGGATATAGGAATATATGAAAGGAATTATATTCACGATTTTGGACAGTGAATATATTATTAAATGAAAGGGATATGTTTTTGGGGAAGGAACATTATGAAATGAAGTTAATGATTTTAAAGACGTTTTAAAACGCATTAAGTATCGAATACATAGATTTCAACATTCATTGTTGAAATAGACGTTTTCGAGAAATAGAAGGAAATGGTGGACTATAACACTGTTGTTATAATAAATGGTTTCCGAAAGGAAATGTTTTGTATAGTATTGGGATTTATATATCTATTTAAACTTTGAATCCCTACACTAGTAATTTTGGGTCGTCGTAACGATGTTCTACGTAACATTCGTTTTGGCCCAAACAAATGTGTTTAAGAGAATGATTTCTTAAAGAATGAAATATATACTTAATTTTCGAATTAAGTATATTGAATATTTTCCAAGTGTTGAAATTGAATGGATTTGTGAATTACATATGAATAAATAAGTATGGGAATGTTTTTCCGACGTGAAATGAAATGTTTTGAGAATTTATCTTTTTGAAGGTAAATTGAAAATGAATGCTTGAAATCGTATATTCATAAATATTTTGGAATGAAAATTCACTATGGAATTTATAAATAAAAAGGGGAATTTGTTTAAAAATAAATGTTAATTTATTTTTGAAGTGTGGGAATTAATTTACGGATTTGGAACGTAAATATAAAGTAAATCGTTAAGGATTTATTTAATTGGTTTAAATAAACCATTTTGAAATGAAAGTATTTCCGAGAAAGGAAAATGATTGAAATTTGCTTTTCAAAAATGGTAAAGGATTGAAAAGTGATTTGAAAATTAGTTTTCAAATGTTTGAAGTGTGGGAAATTTTATATCTAGTAAAGATATTTTGGAAAGTAAATAATTTGGGAAATTATTTGGAATTTGGTGATGTTGAGCATGCCTATTGATAGTTAAATAATCCGACTATCAATATTTACCTTTAAATAGGTATTTGTTGTGATTTGTTTGAATTTGAATGTCACACATATTTTTGAATAAGCACTCACTATTCGGGTTAGCCGGGAAAGGACCTTGGGGTCGTATAACCCATTCTGAATATGTGATACGTCGAAATTGATTGCGTTTGATGACCGGTGTTGAAGAACGGATGTTTGTGAAAACAGAAGGATTACCGTCGAGTTACTCTACATCGACTGATCTCCGATATAGAGGTTTTATCACCCTTAGTGACGGGAAGTCCGGTCGTGATTAGTGAATATCCGGATTGCAAGGACTTCTTTGTAAGTGCCTTCGGTTCTGTTCGATCCTGGAACAGACTTGTATAGATTGTATGTCTGACATTACAAATTGAGATATAAAGCTGATTTCTTTCAAATATATTTTTGTTGGTGGCGGAGAATTTATTCTCTTAGCTTAACACCCTTCTCTGAGACGTACGAGCTTAGAGGTTATATAGTTGAAGGTTGTTAGTGATATACTCCCAATTTGGTAGTGTGGCATGCTGAGTGTTGCTGTGAAATGATCATTGTATGATCATTTGTGATAGGATCATTTATTTGATCATTTATCTTGGTGATCATTTCTATGATCATTTGTTGACCCAAAGCATGGTTTTTGTATAAAGCGTGGCTTTGTGGATGAGACTTCGTCGGACCTCACACCTCGGAAATGGTCAAAACAGGAAGGATGCGGCAAGGTTATTAGGGGGTAGCGCCCTTTTAGTGTATGTCATTCCTTCTAGATAGAGGTGGTATCATGGTATGGAGCCTAGATATTTAACCTATGTTGTTGCTGCATATTTTGTGGTTGTTGGAAATCGAGGATCCTCGGATAGATCGGTTACGATCGGGGGATGACATATTCGTGTCAGTAGTTACCCAGTTAGGGGTAACCCGGCCTTGTGTTGGCAGAGATCCGGTTTGGTTCTCGGGACGTCATTCCAGAGGCGTTTCCATGTGGCAATGGGAAGTTCCTTGGCCTGACCATTTGTTGGAAATCCAAAGAAACAATACGATCTTGTACGGTTTTAGTTGTAGAACCTATCATTCACTTATGGTGGCGCCCCACTGTTTGGATGGTAGTTATAGTAGGCATAGTTCGAAATGTCTATGCTGGCTAAGATTTATATCTTTATTTTCGAAATGATTTTCTCTACACTATGCACTAGTAATAATATCAAATGTTCTTTTTAATGCGTATCAAGCATCTTTGACTATCATAAGGAGAAATCTCCTTCGATTCTGCGTTTGCATTGTGTGTGTGTGCGGGAGGCCTTATGGTAGTCTCATTTTTAAAAGCGTTGCGAATTGACTTTAAAAAAATTCCTCTATTTTGATTTTAAAGATAAACTGTTTTGAGTTCTCACACCAGTCACATGACTGACTCGGAGTTTATTATTTTCCTTCCTAAACTCTGGGTGCCCACCAATTTCCACACGGGCAGTCAAGAGTTAGGTTTATCAGGATATTCTGGAATTCAGGAGTTGCAAGAGGCAAGCTGGATGGCATGGCGTATTACTAGTATATAGTATTTCTTTTCCGCTGTCGATGTTGTTGTTGTTGTACACTATGATGATGTAATGAAATGTAATGTAATGTAATAACTGATATAGTTCTTTGTTTAAAGATTATTCATTTATTTATTATATGTTGTTCCGCTGCGAATTGTGAGATTCTGATATTGTTTTGTTATTTCTTTCTGTTCTGTTCTATCTTCTTCTACTTTTTCTTCTTCTTTAACCCTAACATTTCGGTTTTTCGGCAACGAAAAATCGCAAATCGTTACACATTCATAATGTTATACCCCTATTCTGAATGCAACGGAAAGGTTTTGAGTCCTAATTTGATCATATGAAGAAGATAGCTTTTTGGACCTAATTATTATATTAAATTTCCAATATAAATTTCAGCGCGTTTATATCCCGTACAGCCAAACGATAACTTCAAGTGCTATGAAATTTGAAATCCGATAGTAATACGCAATTACGGATCCAATGGAACTGGTTTCATCGAATTCAAAGAGTGTGCCTTGGAAGGCTATTTTTGAATGTTAATTTAAATGATATATTTTTCAACCAATTCCCAATCATTAAATTTTAATATAAACCTCAAAAAGGATTCACTATTATAACCAATTCCCAATCATCAAATTCCATAATTAAATTATCAAATAAATGGTTATATTTGAAATTCATGTTAAAAATTAACTTTTAAATATTTAAAATCAATTAAATATTCCAATTTCAAATATCAAAAATTATGGGTTGTTGCACATGATTTTGTTTCTCCAAGAACAATAAGTAGAATATTTCAAATAAAATTCATTGAAAATTCTCTTCCCAAAAACTCTTTTTGGATAGAAGTTGTCATTATCTAAATCCTTTTTCGAAATATTACTCTTAATCTTCTCAGTGTTGTTATTGAACATCTTCTAGTTAAACTATGAAATTCTAATCATAAGATCTTCATACTTAGATTTTCTAATCCTGATTTCAAACTATCGCTTAAGTTATAACATATCTAATTATATGTTTTTCAAAATATATTATTTATACTCAAAATATGATCCTAGATAAAATTATTTCATTTACCATATTTTTCTAAAAAATATCATTTTTAAATAATTGACAAATATGCATTCCTATATATTATACTCTCAACTCATTCTATGGTGTTATTAACCCTATCTCTAATGAGTTAACCATCCTAGGGTATCACTAACCCTATTTCTGATGAGATTTTAACCTTATCAAACTCAAGTGTTCGCTTCACCTGAATTCTGATACCAAATGCGACGAACGAGATTTTCGACCCTTGAAAATTGACATTAATACATCCTCGGTATTCACGTGCAGCAAATTCAAGTGCCTTAAACCCGATCGTTGTGGGAAGAAAGAAAATAAAGACAGAACATAATCTTACACGAATGGAATAACATATATCATTTCAACATATAATCTTTACAGTCGAAAATTTCAAATACATTTAGGAGAAGTTAACTTAATATTAACACTAATAGTTATAAATATCCGTCCTCGAAAATGCATAATACAATAGTAACCAGTGTCGTGGAAATGGATAACAATCTTCAAAGGAATCTTCTAGCTCCGTTGTAACAACCAGTAATTTTACGATTATATATTTAAATGTTTTATTTAAATATAGCATCGTTAGTTGAATTTAAAGTACAAAATGTTAGTTTTTGTAAACAGTTGAATCCGAACTCGAGACCACTTCCATTGAGTTTAAAACGACGTTTACAACTTGCTTAAGTATAAACATTGATATGTTTGAAGTTAATTAAAATTTTGGTATTTTATTTGGGCTTTGGGTTGTGTTCTAGCCCACTAACCAAATAAGAGAACCCAAACTTTCTACCAAATACCTCCCACTCCAATCCCCTTCCTTCTTTCCTTTTATAATTTACTTAAACTCTCAAGCAAAAGGAAAAATGGAGGAAAAGAGAAGAAATCGAAATTCCTAAGCCCTAGTTCTCTTAGGAGATTCAAATTCAAGTTTCAAAATCAAGGAGAAGCTTAGGTAAGCATGCTCTTCATCTTCTCCATCTCAGTTCCTCTTCAATTCTTGATTTTTCCTATAACCTAACTTAGGAAAATTTTTGCATGTAGTAATAGGCTGAAGATCTTTGAGGTGTAGTTAAAGAGAAATCAATCTTAGCTTGTTTTAGAGCTTCCCTTTTCTTTTTTGGGTATAAAGGTGAGTTGTTAAACTCACATCTACGTCTATAGCTTTCGATGTTATTAATTATGAATTCCTAAGATCTATTTCATATTCAATTGGTTTTGAATTAAATTGGTTTGGAGAATTTTCTAATTTTGGTATTTCGAAGTCAAAATCTATGAAAATCCTACTATGGATGTTTGGACATGTTTTTTGGAGTGTATTGAAGAGCCTATAGGGCTGGACTGTCGCTTGGCATAAATCCCTTGGAACCATCGCTCATTAGATCGCTTCCGAGTTGATTTAGCCATCAATGGACACGGCAAATTTTGCCCTAAGTTCAGCTCAGACGTCTGGGAAACACTCAGACGTCTGAAGCAAAGGAATGAAAATTCCAAACCTACAGCTTAAATATCAGAGGTTATTCCCAAACATCTAAGCGAGCTGGAAGAAATTGCCAGACCTTCAACTCAGACATCAAGGAAAATCACTAAACATCCGACATTGTTAAATTCAGCCAATTTTCCTATTTTTATGTGGATTTCCATTTTATCGGTTTTTGTTGATCCGATTAGTTATTATCATTTATTATCGACTTTGATGACTTCTTTTCTGAATTTTTGGGAATATCCATTTGATGGATTTGATATCTGTTCGGCGACGGAAATTCTATCGGTTTAGAAAACCGTCGAACGAATTTAGAGATAAAATTTATACCGCAAGCGCACGGTGTATGAATGTAGCACGCGGCGAATACGGGTCGATTCGCAGGGAATTGATGATTTCAAAATTCTACTCAATCAAATTAACCAAAGTTGGAAGAGTGATTAACTAAAAAAAATGTAGAAAAATGAGAAAAGAAAGTAGATAAAAATATGAGAGTGTTAAGACAATTTAGAGGCAATTTCCACTCTCTAGATCACATAAATCAACAAAATGAAGTTATGATCTCTCTTTTCTTGTCATTAGTGAATTAGTTGATGTGCTTATTATAAGTATGGTACATTTGTGCTATTAATTAGCTCAATATAAACCATCAAACTATAACACAACCACTAATACACATTTAACTCTCATGAAATATGACAACAAGTTGAAATAAAAATCTATTTTAAGCATAGCCTATTAACTATTGTTTAGAAATATAGGCTATCAAATTTCAATTTCAACATTCACTTCTTTGCCATAATCATATTTAGATGAAGAGGCAATTTGCGTTATGTTTGTTTAAGCATAGCCTATTTGTTATGAACAACATAGACTATCAAATTCAAAGCTAAACAACATCATTAAACCACTTCATGTTTTTCCATTAAAGCACAAAAAGAGAGTATAAACATCAAAATGTTGCATCTACATACTAGAGAGCTTCATTACCCCTAAATTGTAGGGATTAAGCTCTCATATTTGTTATCAAATCAACAAATGTAGAAAGCAACATGAAAGCAAAAAAGAAAGAAAAAGAGAGCAAAGCAAAGAAACAAAACTAATCTACTTGCATGAAATAAGAGAAACCTACACTACAACATGAAAGTAAATGAACATGAAAAGGAAAGAGCATGTATTAAATTGCATAAAATAAAAAAGATTACAAGAAAAAAATTTTGGCTAAGTAGCCATTAAAAGAGAAAGAGAGCTTTCTTTTATTTGATCTAAACTAAACTAAAGAGGAGGAGGCCTAAGAGAGACTAAGAGAAGAGATCATGTTACATGAAACATATGGGTATTTATACATGTATGAAACCCTAATTCATATTTTTGGGGAATACCCAAAAGGCCCCTTAGGAACTGTGGAGGCCAAGTAACCATTAACATGTCTTAATCCCCCATTAAGTGTACATGAAACCATTAAGTCCAAAAGCATGTGCATTAGCCTTTAATTTGTACATTAAGGTAGGTGGGTGGGTGGGGTCCTCCATTATCTTCACTTTGAATTATTTCCCTCTTCATTCCTTTATATTCTTTGTGCATGCATATTCCTTCATGAAACCACTCCTATTTGAGACCATTTTCCTACAAAAATATATATAAATTTCCAATCAATTTTTCTCAAAGAAATATATGCACTTAAATGACCGTTTTCCCCCTATATGAAGATGAATATGTGAAAATTTGGAATTAATATGAATTTTGGTTAAAACAAGTTAAAATACCCAATATAATCATTTATTTAATTTAAATATAATAAATATGGTGGTAAAAATATGCACATTTACGTGCACATCAAATACCCCCACACTTATCTTTTTATTCGTCCTCGAATAAAGGGGAAAAAACTAAGATAAATCCGTTTTCGTAGGGAGCACGATTGCATTGAGCGTATGCAACAAGTCGTTAAACCTCTGAGTGTCCCCAGTAGGACGAGTGTTGTCTCGTGAGGGTTTTCAGCGGATACTACCCTCAAAATCCAAATGCAGGATGAAAATATTTACAAATGAAGGATTTATTTTTAAATTGACATGAATAAGTTAAATATAGGTTTTGGTTATTATCTTGAAAATTTATGTCATTTACTCGTCAAAATTTCCAACAAAAATCAAGTTATCATATCAAATAGACTATAGTTTAACTCGTTGTTTTGGTTAATAACAAAGTGTAACTATGAAATGGATCCTTAGTTGATTATCAAAGTTTATCAAAGTGGTATTTTCATTTCTTTTCAATAACAAATCAAATCAACCAAGTAAAAACAGTGCTAGGATTTCAATTGCTTGCTCTCTCATTATTTGCAAGAAAAATTACACACCTAGCTCAGGTAAACTGAGGCCAGATATACTACCCATGCACTGCCTTTCGGACTTATGTGAGGGGAGTACAGAGCATGGCGAGTGCACACAGTTTCGTGCATACACCTATCGACCTTAGGTGGTTTTTATTAAGTCTTTTTTTAACATGTGTTCCATACATGCATAACCGTGAGGACTTTTAAATGAGTATGAAAGCACATAATCAAAAATTCCAAGTAATCACCCATGCATAACCGTGAGGACTTTTAAATGAGAGTGAATACTTGGATGTTATCATTTTTTTTATTTTTATATATATATTTTTTTAAGAGAGAGGGAGTTTTGCAAAATCATCTTAGCACCATTTAACTTGGAAAACAAAAAAAATGTTATATCCTTTACTTTAAATCAACCACTTTTTAAAACAAAGATTTTCAATTAGGATGTACTTCATAATTAACACGTATGAATTTTCCTATATACTAGTTAAACCATTGTTATTTGTAATCAAACTTCATTTTTATTTTTGTTAAGATTAATAAAATTTCAAAATTTTCAATTCAATAAGCCAAAACCATATATTTATCCTATAGTGTTTCTTTAAAAATAAATCAAAAGATGTTTTTGGGACTTTTTTTTAAAGAAAAGGCAAAAATAAACCATGAAAAAGAAAAAAAATGAAGCCGAGTCTCCCCCCCACACTTGATTTTGACTGTGTCCCCACAGTCAACCCAAGTGGAAGGAGAAAATAAAATAAAATAAAAATCCTATACTTACATGAAAGATTATTATTTACAAGAGATGAGAAAGTATACAGTCAAAAAGTAAATGAAACGGTCTTCCAAAGACCGATTCATTTGTCTCGTCAAGTATGCGAGACACAGCTTAAGCTCGAAAAACCAAATCGTAAAAGATTTCGAAGTTGATTGTCGATTTGGAAAAACGAATTTTGTTTTATTAAAAATTGAACAAGTTATTTTGATTTCAATGATTTTTGGGGTTGATAAAACAATTGATTGAAATACACATTTATTTTCACCAAATTGAAATTGAAGTTTATCATTGAAAACTTCTTCCAAATTATCGATTTCAAAGTCAAAATGGTGATCGAAATCTTCCCCATCAGAATTTAATGACTCATTTTCGAAAAGTCCGTAAAACTCGTGTTCGTTAAATTCATCTTCCTTCGTTGGATTATCAACAACTTCATCGCATGTATCCATTTCAAAATCCAAAGTTGTTGTATTCAAATTTTCAGAAAAAGGAAGCTCGAAATTTAAATCGATTTTCTCACCCTCAATAGAATTGAAATCCAACTCAATTACCAAATTTTCAACAACTTCGTTAAGATCATCATTTTCCATTTCAAAAGTTGTTGTTTGAAAATCATCGATTTGGGTAAAAGATGGATTATCCCTTGACTCATCACACGTTGAAATTTGACTTTGTTTTTCACGTTGTTTCATGTATGTTTCAAACAAAAAATCCGTGTGATCATCGTAAACTTCATTCATTTGTTCAACAAAATCCAATATATAGTAATTAACTTGAGAATTTTCAATTTGGATTTGTTGAGAACAAAAATTGTAAATTTCGATATACGGTAGATTATTATTTGATTCTTCGCAAGTTGAGATTTGATTATGATTTTCACGAAAGGTTTTGTATTTTTCAAGTAATAAATCCCCGTTATCGTTTTCCATTTGGTCAACAAAATCAAATTCATGATTATTAATTTGAAATTTTTCATTTTGAATTTGTTGACAACCAAAGGTTTCAATCATATCGTTATTGAAACTATTCCCATTGCCAAAATTATTTGAAAATCTGTTCACATTTTCGTCTTGATTTTGAAATCCATTTTGAAGCTCGAAATTGAATTGGCATGGGTTACACTCGAAATCATTTGAATTTTGAAGTGAATTCAAATTTTGATTTTTTGACTTGAACTATTGCACAAATATGAGTTACACAATTCGTTTACACTTTGATTTTGTTGTGTAGAGAGTTCAAGTAAAGATGAAATGCTATTTTCGAGATTTGAGGATTGATCATTGTTTTGAAAAATTTGTTGTTCAAAATTTGAATCGTTTAAACAATAGTTGGTGTTAAAATATCCATACGAATTTGGAGTGAAATCGTATGGATTATACTGATTTTCACAACTATCATAAAACTCACGTAAGTGGGAAAACTCGGACATTTTGAAGATTTTTTTTTTTTGGTTTTTTTTTATAAACAAAAATATTTACAAGTAGAATTTATTTTTCAAAATGGAAATTGATTTTTGTTTTGTTTTTGAATTTTCAATTTTTTTTGTTGGCTTTTGAAAAGATTTTATAATTATTTTTGGATTTTTTTTGTTTTTCTAATTTTTCTGGATTTTTGAAATTTCAAAGGAAAAGGATTTAAAAATTTCAAAGAAAAAGAAAAGGAATATTTAAAAAAAAATTAGTTTTGGATTTTGAAATTTTTGTTTTGTTTTTTTTTTTTAAACATGCATGAACAAATGCAACTAAATGAATGCAAGGTTAATTACAAATGATTTATCCTAAGTTAACCCAAAATTATATAATCACAAATTGTCTTAAATCAACAAGATAATTCTCAGCCAGGTAACGGACAGGATTTATCGGTGCACCACGAATCACCGTAGCAATGCAGCCGAAGGTTTAAGTACCTTTAGAGAAACAATTCAGTATAATATTTACGAATCACCGTAATATTTATAACTGATTATTGCTCTGCCGTAGCCTAGACACCAAGAATTTAAATTGTTCAAAGAAGACAAATTGTTAATATACAATTAAGTGTTATCGATTTCTAATCGTTATTATTAATCAAAATCTAAGATGAAATGCAGAACAGGAATTAAACGTGTATTAACAATGCAACTACGAATGATTTTTTTTTTTAAATGCAAATGCAAGCAACCAACAATTCAATTCAAATAAAACTAGAAATGAAAGCAGAATTTTTTTAGCAAGCAGAGCAATTTATTTTGGCTAGCTCAGGAAGCAACTTTCAGCAAGCTATTCTTCCTTTATTTCCTGCTTTGGCAACCTGAAAATTTAAAACTAAGATATATACAATATTTTTTTTTTTGGTTTTTTTTTTAAAGGAAACTTAAAAGTAGGGTTTTACTTAAAAAAAAAAAATTTTTTTTTTGGAAACTAAAAAAAAAATTACAAACTGAAAAAAAAGTAAGAGAAGAGCTTAACACAACCTAAAAAAAAAATTAAACACACATAACCCACAAATTATACCCGGCCCAAAAGAAAACTGTCCCAACATTTATCGTCCCCAAAACCAAACAAATCGAATCAACTCGAACTGAAGGAAAAAAAAATTCAACTCCTAAGCAAAAATCTATCGCTCGTTCCAAAAATTAAGTCGAAATTCTCAAAAAACAAAAATGAAATCAATCTCTGACGTAATGCGGTTTTCGTGAGTCGAGTGAGGAGTGGCTGTTGTTGTGTCGAAGATGCTACAGAGGTGGAGTTTGATTTTGGGTTCGAAGGTGGAGTTGAAGGGGTTTTCTGGCAATGGCCGATCGGAGTTGTGGTTAGCGATTTGGATGTCCTTGAAGGAGGCAGATTCGATTGGGTTTGTAGCAATTGGATTTCAGGGTTGACGTGGTGGTGATTTGGAGATGATGGGAAGCGAATTTGTGGCTCCAGTGTGGTGATTGCGAGGGGGTTCAGGAAACTGGTACAGAATTTTGGGTGATAAGGAGAATGTAGTGGTTTGGGGATGTGGTAGCAGTTCAGTTGATAAGGGAAATAAGGTGATGTGTGGCAGTATTAGAGGTATGGCAAGATGAGGAGATAGGAAGCACTGAAGGATATTCAGTGATGTAGGTGAGGAGGGCAGTAGTAGATGGTGGGTTTCTCTGGTGAAGTGTGCTTGTATGCAGTGTGGTTGGTTAATAGCAGGAGAATGTGGAATCAGTGTAGGAGGAGGAAGAATTGTAGATGGTGGTTATGGCAAAAGTGGATGGGCAGTTATGTTGTGGATGTTCGATTAAGGGCGCAGTGAGGATACTGGCGAAGCTTGAGTATGAATTTTGAAATTGAAATGATGGTTTATGTGCAAAAGGTTGTGGTTTTTGGAGATGATGAGAACTGTTGCGGGTTATTGAAGGAAGGTGCAGTAGTATTGGGATGGTCAGAGGAGTATGCTGTGGGAATTGGGAGTGGTTCGATTCATGGTGGAGATTGTCGGTTGCTATGGGTTGTCAGTGAGGAAGTTGTAATAGTCTTGTGTTTCGGTGAGCTTTTGGTCGAGGATGTTGCGGCTGCTTCGAGTTGAACTGGCGATGATTGGGGAAGTATGGCGAGCAGCTGTCGATTGTGTGATGGGTGGTGGAATGTTAGTGTCGATGGTCAGAGGGGGTAAGACCAGGGGATGGAGGCAGTGGTGAGTGACAATGGTTTTGATGCTGTTGGGATTCACGGTGATTGTGACTGTGCCTTTTGCTTTGAACTGGAGTTAAAACTTCTTGTTTTTTTTTGATGGGAATGAGAGGCAGGGAGTTTGGTCGTACTGGAGTGGGTTGACGGATGAAATGTCAGGTTTTGTGATAAATGGAACGGTGAGATGCTCTGAAGGTAAGCTCGGAAATTCAGGTATGCTTTTGTGATAGTGCTGCTAGTTGGTTTGGAAGAGATTGTAGGCAGTAAGGTCAGAGGAGTGTGATGAAGTGTGGTATTGAAGTGGGTGAACTGGACTGGCAGTAATGATTTTTGATGGTCGGAGGATGTAGTGTGCACTGTTTGTATGTTGAGAAGCCAACTCTGTGATGAGTTCTTTGAGTTATGGATGGCAGTCTGTGCAGTAAGGAGTGGATGTGCGGGTTGTTCGACTGAGTATGGTTGATGTGAAGGGAAGAGTGGAATGGTAGTTGTTGGTGATATTGGTGAAGGGAAGATTGTTATTGAAGCAGAGTAGAAGTGCACTGTAGGACAAAGGCAGTAAGCAAGTGAGGAAGGTGCTGTGACTGGAAGAGGAGTTGTACAGTGGACACAGAGAGCAGTGAGTAGCTGTGAACAGTGCACAAATGTATATTTTTTTGAAGCAATGTAAAACAAAAATTTGTAAAAAGAAAATGAGATGTAAATAGAAAAGGAAATAAAATATTTTTGTTTTTTTTCTGAAATTGTGAATTTTGTTTTTTCTTTTCTTATAGAGATGGAAATGCAATTGAAACTAGAGCAACTACAAGCCTACAAATGAAATCACTAAACAAACATACACACATTTTTTTTTTCAATGCAAACACAAAAAAAAACAAAAAAAAAACACACACACAAAAATCAAACTAAAATAATTCGAAGAATAGAAAATTAAAGTCAAAATAATATCTCCGGCAACGGCGCCAAAAACTTGTTCGGCGACGGAAATTCTATCGGTTTAGATGTGACGACCCGACTTTCCATTCCCGGAAAATCGCATCATTTTTAAGAAAGAAAGGGATAGAAAAGAGAAAAGATAGAGAAGAAGAAAGAAACGACACATCAGAATCTAAACAGCGGAATGAATAAATTATATTAATCACTTAATACTTTACATAGTATCATATACATCAGAGTTACACAGCATAATCAACTCATACTAGACAGTTATAAACACCTGTCTAGTTATACAACTCAATACAACTCAAAAACATCAACATATCAGAGAACACACAGCGGAATACTCTATAGCTATACGCAGAAGCCTCCTGCTCCATTGCTCCTTCAGAATTCGTCAAGCCAACTTAAAAACCTAACCTGAATCCCTTGGCTACTCGTAAAAATTTGAGTACCCAAGAGTTTAAGAAAAACAGAATAAACTCCGGGTCAGACATGGGTCTGGTGTGAGTAAACGGTTAAAGTTGCTTAACTTTTTAAAATCCTTTTGAAAAGAAAGGTATCACGTAAGACTTCCCACACATAAACATGGAAAAGTTTTTACCTTACGCTAACCAAAACATTTGATAGGAAATCCGATGATATTATAATAGTGTCTAGGGTTTTCAAATAAAATACAGAAATAGCTGGAATGCTTACATCTCACGTTCCAGCATAGTTGGGCACAACTAATACGTACGGCACTTATTGGATTCTGGATTCCATACAATGGCAGGGCTACTGGGGTACCGCCCGTCACAGTACGTGGCCTAGATCACCGTACCGAGGAGCCACCCTAACTCCCCTGCAACACAAGGCCGGACCCGTTCCTTACTGAACAGTTCCAAATAAGACAACCCCGACGGTTGTAGCTATTCAACCGTCCCACACAGCCGAAATAAAAGGGACCTCTAGACAGGGGTAAATCTTACTCTCAAGTGGGGGCTACCCACGAAGCCTTGCTGCACCTCCCCTGTTTTAGCCATTCCCGGTTGATGAGGCTTGAGGTTACGATTACCTTTAATGAACACATCACTTAGAATGCTCATCGTCCACCTGACGATGTGCTGAAAGCATTCAATCCATACAAGTTCGTTCCGGGTTCGAACGAAACCGAAGGCATTATCTCGTTACACTCGTTTTGGAATCACCCTCAGAGTTAACGACAATAACCCTTGCACTCTAAACCACCATCTCGAATCTATAAGGTCTATTCCGTCAACTCATTACGGAATCACCCACAGAGTTATACTGACGTATAGCCCTTACACCTCGAGTCTTCACAAAGCTCCATTCTGACTCACGACCTAACGTTATTTGGAATCGATGTGGTTTTCGGATATCCAAATATGGAAACCCGATTCCGGTCTCATCGAAAACCAAAGCGTGTCTTTTAAGTCCAAGTTGTTTTAAAGGTTTTAAAACAATTAAATTCAACTATCTACATATACACAGAATAGATAATGCACAGGCCATAATTGATAATCAACATTATCAAATAACAGGTAATTCATATAATCCATATCATAGTAGATAATCAATATATCAACATCCCAATTGATAATCACAATTCAACCAAGCATTCCTATCATACGACCATACTTATCTCATTACTGAGATCACACAGCATTCAAGACAATCAATGTCATCCAATCATCCATAAGCAATTATTAACTCATACCAATATAATTAATTTAAACTGAATTAAATTAACTATCTCTAATTAATTTAAAGTGAATTAAATTAATTACCTAATCACTTAATTAATTTAAAATTAATTAAATTAATTACCTTCATCACAATAAATCTTGCTTAATTAACCATTAATTAAATCAATTAATTAATCCTAATCAACCTTGATTAATTAACTCTAATAAAGTAATTAATCCCTAATTATTTTCATTAATCATATCAATTAATGAACCTTAATTAATTAATCAGGCTTATATTAATTTCTTAAATTACATCAACCTAAATACAGTAATTAATTATTCTTAATTACTTCTTAATTACTTTATAAATTCATTTATTACATCAAGTAATAAATCTTTAATTACTTCAACAAGTAATCAACCCATTTAAAAATTACTTCCCAATCAGTAATTACCTTATCTCAATTACTTTTGTAATTCATCAATTGCTTATCTTTAAGTAATTAGCCTTACCCAAAACTTATTAAGTAAACATACTTAATCTTTAATCAAGTGATTATATTTAATTAATTAACAAATTAATTAACTTACTTGATTTCAATCATCTCATAAAACAAAATTGAGTAATTTATCCATAATTACTCATTAACCAAATTAATCTTCAATTATCAGATTAATTATCTCCAATTATAAATTAATAAACCTTAATTATTAATCAATTCTTAAACCAAAGTAATTAATCACTAATTACTTTTATAATTAATTAATTAAACTTAATTAACTAATTAATTAACTCTTAATCATTGATTAATAAACTTAATTATTAATTAACAATCTTAATTACAAATTAATTAATCATAAATGAAATTAATTAATCTTTAATTAAAATTAATTAACCTTAAATAAAATTAGTTAATTAATTCTTAATTAACTAGCATTATTCTTTAATTATTAATTAAGAAAACTCATTTAAAAACTTAAATAAAACCTTTATTAATTAATTACTATTTTAATTAACTCTTATTTACTTAGTTAATAAGTAATTATAATTTAATTAATCATTTGTCATTAATTACATCATCATAATTAATAGTTAATTAAATAATTAATTATACTTAATTAATTACTTAATTAACCCCTTTTAAAATAATAATTAAATAAATTAATTATCTTAAAATTTCTTAATTAACTATCTAATTACAAATTATTAATACTTAATTATTATTTAAGATAAAATAATTATCTTAAATAAATCTTGGAAATCTTTAACTTAACGTAATTCATAAATTAAATTAAATTATAAAGAAATCATTAATTACTTTCTTTAATTATTAATTAACAAATCTAATTCCAAGTTAATAAGTTGTCTTAATCTTCAATTGTTAATTAATAATCAACTCCACTAATTAATTGAAATAAAACATTTATTTAAATTCCCTTAATATTCCAAGATAAAATTTGAAATAATATTAAGATTATAACTTTAAGATATTTAAACATTATACAAGTTTATTTATAAAAATAATTCAATTCCCAAAAACAAGAATTTAATTTAACTTAAACTTTTCAAGGTTTAAAACTTATTTAACATTTTAAAACAAAATATCAGATTGAACAAAATGTGGGCTCGACTCATTTTTACAAGAATTCCCAGAACAAAGTACACTTTGTTCTTCTTTCTTATAGTTTCAGTTCAATGTTAATTAGGATTAAAATTTTAAAATCTGTTTAAGTAAAAACTTAAAACTGTTAAACCAGAACAATTTAACACTGCACATGAAAACCCAGAAACACGCGAGTTTTCCCGAGACTTACCCGAGCCACCACCACTATTACTCGAGTTCCTCTTCGAGTAATCCAACAGAACCCAAACAAAACCCAACAAAGAAAACTGCAGATACCACCAAGACGCCGTGCAACCTGCACCCCTGCCGGCTCCACTCCGACCAACTTCGAATCCACCAGCAAGTCATCAAAGCACCCTACATCCATCTACGACCCACCTAGCAACAACTCATGCCTTGAATCAAAATTTAGAACACCAGGTTGGACAACTCACACCACCATCAGAGAAGAAACCCAAATTCCACGACTTCGATCAACTACAACAGCCACATCTCCGACCATGGTTCCCTGACCCATCACACTATCCTCTCCCAGAATCATATCAAGCTCGATGCAGTAGGGATGATGCAGTGATCGATTTAAAATAGCATTCAAAAACTAGGTTTAAATTAAATCCCTATCAAAATCAATCTCCAAAATGATTTAAAAATCTTTCTGCTATTTTTTCTATACACTCTGATGAATCACCTAACTCCTTGAAGAATCTCAAGTATTCCAGTTAAAAAGATTACCAGTTACAGACCAAAGTCCAATTTGCAGGAAAAACCCAAATTCATACTTTGAATAGTTTTAAAAATTTTGAATTTCCATTCAAAATTCATAATTACCAATGACATTCCCAATTATATAGTTATTACATCGAATTTCAATACTTGGTTTCACACTTTGATATTAATTTGTTCCAGTATTATTGTTTCCAGAGAAATTTACAAAACAAGAACTTAGCTTAATTTCTTTGTTCTTAGTTTATGCTTAACTAACTTATTTTTTTTTTTTTGAATCTGTATTTTAACTAGTTGTTTTAAACAAAAAATAGTTTGAAGTTTAGATTTAAACTTCATTCTGCAGTAAATAAAAACAGAGAGTTATTTATGCAACAAGCATACACAGGTTTCAAGCATAACAAACATAATAACACATATTTATACAGAGGTAAACATATATGTATGTAACATCTTCACAAACTTATAGCAACAGCTAATAACTAATTAAGTTTTAGTAAAAAGTTTACTCACTTTAATTATGAAGTGCAGAGCCTCATGAAGAAGAGCAGGAAATTGCAGAAATTTTGAAGATGACAGGAACATGAAGTTTTGCAAAAGACTTGAACTTGAAGCCTTATTGAAACAAAGAAACCCTCAGATATTCTTCAACAAATTTGCTTTCAGGTAATACTTTGACCCAGATTCATACTTGCATGTACTTGAATATTTGGTGCAGGCACTTAAGTTTGAAGCTTTTTAAAACTGAAACTTTGCATGCATTTGAATATTTGAGGAATTTAAATGCAGATCTTTAATTTATAGCTTGCATGCATTTGAAAATATGAGGCAGGCTACTTGAGTTTTGAGGAGTGTATTTATTTTGAAAATAAACTGCAGATGTGCAGTTTGATCTGCACTTCAACAAGAATTACAGGCTTTTTTTTTAATCAGAGAGTAAATGTTTCAGGTATTGCTCACATAAATGTTTTGAGCATTGATTTGAAACAATATTTACATGCATTTCTAAATTGAGACAGATATAGGAAAATGCATTGGTCATAGCATGGTTTGAAGAAGGCTTTGCAATTGAAAGGTTACAGGTTTTGATTTCTGAAAGTGTTTGAGTTGAGGAGTGTTTTCAGGATTTATTTGAGTATTTTCTGGTTTTGGGAAGTAGAAGTGAAGATGCATGATGGATTTAGTTTTCTTTTAGACATGAACAAAGATTTGAGAGGAAAAGAAAATGAAAGGAAAGAATGTTGGTTTATATAATGTTAATTTCAGATTTTATAAATTAAAAAGAAATTTAAAACAAAATGGACACATGTCTCTTTACTTAACACTTGTTATATTAATGTTTTAGAAACTTAACACATGTCAAATTTAGTTTGTTTTAATTTTAAAAGAAATTTAAAAACCCATTTAAATAAATCTCCTAATTACTAATATGCTTTTCAATTTTTTAAGAAATGTTTTTCTTATTAAATATCAAATAAACACATACTTATATATATATAAATGTATGCTAATTTATAAGTACAATTTTTGAAAAGAACATAAAGTAAAAATCAACCAAAGTTTAAATAAAGCTATATACAATATTTCAACTTACTTTAAAATATTATTTCAAAAGCCTTTCATTTATTTTAAAAAAATTAAATACAAATCAAATTTATATAGAACAAATCTTATTTTAAATTAAAAACATTATTCATATATTTAAAATCAAATCATATTATTATTTATATTTTAAGATGCATGTATATCTTTGAATTCAAATTTATATTCATCTTAAAGTCAAATTTTAAAAACCAAATTTTAAAATAAATTTAAAAGAATAGAAACAACTATTTTAAAATAAGCTTACTATTATTTTCAAATAATAAATCCTATTTTGAAAATCAATTTAAAATACAGATTTAAATACATTTTAAACACACTTATAAATTTTGAAAACAATACACCAATTTAAAATTTATTCACACAAATAAAATAATTAATCCTAATATAAAACCAATTTATAACCATAATTAAAATATTACTTGGTTTAATTATCTTTGAAAATAACAATTTATTAATTTAAATAAATTAAATTAAGAGATTACCAGCATTTTAAACTCCTAGAAATTCCGGGATATTACAATCCTCCCCCCTTAACAGAATTTCGTCCTCGAAATTTAAAACAAAGATAATCCAATGTTTAAATTTTATTTTCCACCAATTCAAACATACATACAGCCATACACTATCAATCAAACAAACAATTTCATCCAAACAACCAATTTAATCAAACAACACTAGCTATCCAGACATAGATCCGGATAAACTTCCTAAAATTATCTCGAGTTTCCCAGGTAAAGGCACAGGGATACTCGCTCTACTAAACCCAAACCAGCTATACTGCTAAGCTACTGAGTCTACCACTCAGCTAGATCTATAATCTATACAAGATACCAAACCACAGACAAGTCTGATCAACATCTAAAACTTCACAGAATTATTGGTCTCAAAACCAGTGATGACCAAACACGTACTCCCTCAGAGACACGTGAAATATTTGAATTCCAGTCTTCCAAACTGACAATTCAACTCTTCAAACCAAAGCACCGATCTTTACAAAAACTCAGAAAAATCCAATATACTACGGAGATCGCCTCATAGTCTCACCAAATCTTATTGCTTCCTTTTACCAGAGAAAACTCAACAACATCGAAGTCTCCAACTTCGAATTCCAAATTCTTCCGTTTCTAAACCTCAAAAACCTTCCAGATGATCCGGGCTGCCTACAGACACTTCCTGATCAGCTCAACCTTCGCTGATGCTTCTACAAACTAATTGGATCAACTCAACAAACTGATCCTCACAAAATCAATCCAAAATCAAAATCAAACTTTACTATCAACAGTGGAAAACAACTTCTCCTATCCAGAAAAGAACAGAACAGAATCACTCGTCAACTAGCCTTGGATTCTGAAAAATAAATTCAGTAGAGACTCTCAAATCCAAAACACTGCAACTTCCAGTTGCTTCTACTCTAAAACAACAGCCACCTAGCTTCCGCTGCACAACTCTGATTTGGAGCAGATGAAAATGCCGACTAAACAGCACATCCCAGCTGAATCACCGGTATCACTCCTGACATCAAGTTGATTCAGAACTCAATCTCCAATGCGGGCAAATCTCTAACTTCTACATCCTCTAGAAATGCCACTAATCCAAGCAAAGACTATCTAATGTAATCACCAAACCATCGCAAGTCACTTTTGCGATCAGCCAATCCAATATCCAAGATACTGTTCTCTCTCCACTAATCAGAACAGTTTAAACTTAATTAGCCAACCCATCGAAGAAACGGGTCCTCTTACCTGCTTCTGAACTCCATTCCAGAAAACTGCTAAACCAAAAAGATCTCTTGCCAACACCGAGAACACCCCCAAACTGCCCTGCTAACACAGATGCCAAAGACTTCTAAAACAAAGCTCCTCGAGAAACTCGGACCTCCAACCAAACACAAACACCTTGCTAAACTCAGCTTCAACACCTGAAACAGACACACTTCCTTAAACTTGCTCCGAAAGAAAACGTCTTCGGAGATATCCATAGTCACTGCATCTCATCACGCAGCTATTACTCCCTGAGGTATCAAAATACCATCACTTACTCGCTTCTGCCCAACCAACAGATCCAAATTCTCAAAAATCCGCTCACAAGAGCGCAACCAAACTTACACTTCAAAGATGAACTTCGAACCTTAACAAGTTTCCTTCAGAGATCAAATGAAGTCTTACACCAAACTACAAAGATTACTCGAGACGGTATTAGGTCTACAGTCTCGACAAATACACTTCCAACCTCAAAATTCAAACTCCAACCAATGGTAGTCGTGTTACACACACTACTACCCCATCTACCTTTACAACTTATATTGGAAAACCCGAACAGGTAATCCAACAGATAGGTAGAAATATATATATATAATTATATATAAAAATTACAAGTACGCTCTCTCAAGAAAGACACCACTACAGAGTCTAGGTATTCACTCAACCTAACGCTCTGATACCAAGTGTGACGACCCGACTTTCCATTCCCGGAAAATCGCATCATTTTTAAGAAAGAAAGGGATAGAAAAGAGAAAAGATAGAGAAGAAGAAAGAAACGACACATCAGAATCTAAACAGCGGAATGAATAAATTATATTAATCACTTAATACTTTACATAGTATCATATACATCAGAGTTACACAGCATAATCAACTCATACTAGACAGTTATAAACACCTGTCTAGTTATACAACTCAATACAACTCAAAAACATCAACATATCAGAGAACACACAGCGGAATACTCTATAGCTATACGCAGAAGCCTCCTGCTCCATTGCTCCTTCAGAATTCGTCAAGCCAACTTAAAAACCTAACCTGAATCCCTTGGCTACTCGTAAAAATTTGAGTACCCAAGAGTTTAAGAAAAACAGAATAAACTCCGGGTCAGACATGGGTCTGGTGTGAGTAAACGGTTAAAGTTGCTTAACTTTTTAAAATCCTTTTGAAAAGAAAGGTATCACGTAAGACTTCCCACACATAAACATGGAAAAGTTTTTACCTTACGCTAACCAAAACATTTGATAGGAAATCCGATGATATTATAATAGTGTCTAGGGTTTTCAAATAAAATACAGAAATAGCTGGAATGCTTACATCTCACGTTCCAGCATAGTTGGGCACAACTAATACGTACGGCACTTATTGGATTCTGGATTCCATACAATGGCAGGGCTACTGGGGTACCGCCCGTCACAGTACGTGGCCTAGATCACCGTACCGAGGAGCCACCCTAACTCCCCTGCAACACAAGGCCGGACCCGTTCCTTACTGAACAGTTCCAAATAAGACAACCCCGACGGTTGTAGCTATTCAACCGTCCCACACAGCCGAAATAAAAGGGACCTCTAGACAGGGGTAAATCTTACTCTCAAGTGGGGGCTACCCACGAAGCCTTGCTGCACCTCCCCTGTTTTAGCCATTCCCGGTTGATGAGGCTTGAGGTTACGATTACCTTTAATGAACACATCACTTAGAATGCTCATCGTCCACCTGACGATGTGCTGAAAGCATTCAATCCATACAAGTTCGTTCCGGGTTCGAACGAAACCGAAGGCATTATCTCGTTACACTCGTTTTGGAATCACCCTCAGAGTTAACGACAATAACCCTTGCACTCTAAACCACCATCTCGAATCTATAAGGTCTATTCCGTCAACTCATTACGGAATCACCCACAGAGTTATACTGACGTATAGCCCTTACACCTCGAGTCTTCACAAAGCTCCATTCTGACTCACGACCTAACGTTATTTGGAATCGATGTGGTTTTCGGATATCCAAATATGGAAACCCGATTCCGGTCTCATCGAAAACCAAAGCGTGTCTTTTAAGTCCAAGTTGTTTTAAAGGTTTTAAAACAATTAAATTCAACTATCTACATATACACAGAATAGATAATGCACAGGCCATAATTGATAATCAACATTATCAAATAACAGGTAATTCATATAATCCATATCATAGTAGATAATCAATATATCAACATCCCAATTGATAATCACAATTCAACCAAGCATTCCTATCATACGACCATACTTATCTCATTACTGAGATCACACAGCATTCAAGACAATCAATGTCATCCAATCATCCATAAGCAATTATTAACTCATACCAATATAATTAATTTAAACTGAATTAAATTAACTATCTCTAATTAATTTAAAGTGAATTAAATTAATTACCTAATCACTTAATTAATTTAAAATTAATTAAATTAATTACCTTCATCACAATAAATCTTGCTTAATTAACCATTAATTAAATCAATTAATTAATCCTAATCAACCTTGATTAATTAACTCTAATAAAGTAATTAATCCCTAATTATTTTCATTAATCATATCAATTAATGAACCTTAATTAATTAATCAGGCTTATATTAATTTCTTAAATTACATCAACCTAAATACAGTAATTAATTATTCTTAATTACTTCTTAATTACTTTATAAATTCATTTATTACATCAAGTAATAAATCTTTAATTACTTCAACAAGTAATCAACCCATTTAAAAATTACTTCCCAATCAGTAATTACCTTATCTCAATTACTTTTGTAATTCATCAATTGCTTATCTTTAAGTAATTAGCCTTACCCAAAACTTATTAAGTAAACATACTTAATCTTTAATCAAGTGATTATATTTAATTAATTAACAAATTAATTAACTTACTTGATTTCAATCATCTCATAAAACAAAATTGAGTAATTTATCCATAATTACTCATTAACCAAATTAATCTTCAATTATCAGATTAATTATCTCCAATTATAAATTAATAAACCTTAATTATTAATCAATTCTTAAACCAAAGTAATTAATCACTAATTACTTTTATAATTAATTAATTAAACTTAATTAACTAATTAATTAACTCTTAATCATTGATTAATAAACTTAATTATTAATTAACAATCTTAATTACAAATTAATTAATCATAAATGAAATTAATTAATCTTTAATTAAAATTAATTAACCTTAAATAAAATTAGTTAATTAATTCTTAATTAACTAGCATTATTCTTTAATTATTAATTAAGAAAACTCATTTAAAAACTTAAATAAAACCTTTATTAATTAATTACTATTTTAATTAACTCTTATTTACTTAGTTAATAAGTAATTATAATTTAATTAATCATTTGTCATTAATTACATCATCATAATTAATAGTTAATTAAATAATTAATTATACTTAATTAATTACTTAATTAACCCCTTTTAAAATAATAATTAAATAAATTAATTATCTTAAAATTTCTTAATTAACTATCTAATTACAAATTATTAATACTTAATTATTATTTAAGATAAAATAATTATCTTAAATAAATCTTGGAAATCTTTAACTTAACGTAATTCATAAATTAAATTAAATTATAAAGAAATCATTAATTACTTTCTTTAATTATTAATTAACAAATCTAATTCCAAGTTAATAAGTTGTCTTAATCTTCAATTGTTAATTAATAATCAACTCCACTAATTAATTGAAATAAAACATTTATTTAAATTCCCTTAATATTCCAAGATAAAATTTGAAATAATATTAAGATTATAACTTTAAGATATTTAAACATTATACAAGTTTATTTATAAAAATAATTCAATTCCCAAAAACAAGAATTTAATTTAACTTAAACTTTTCAAGGTTTAAAACTTATTTAACATTTTAAAACAAAATATCAGATTGAACAAAATGTGGGCTCGACTCATTTTTACAAGAATTCCCAGAACAAAGTACACTTTGTTCTTCTTTCTTATAGTTTCAGTTCAATGTTAATTAGGATTAAAATTTTAAAATCTGTTTAAGTAAAAACTTAAAACTGTTAAACCAGAACAATTTAACACTGCACATGAAAACCCAGAAACACGCGAGTTTTCCCGAGACTTACCCGAGCCACCACCACTATTACTCGAGTTCCTCTTCGAGTAATCCAACAGAACCCAAACAAAACCCAACAAAGAAAACTGCAGATACCACCAAGACGCCGTGCAACCTGCACCCCTGCCGGCTCCACTCCGACCAACTTCGAATCCACCAGCAAGTCATCAAAGCACCCTACATCCATCTACGACCCACCTAGCAACAACTCATGCCTTGAATCAAAATTTAGAACACCAGGTTGGACAACTCACACCACCATCAGAGAAGAAACCCAAATTCCATGACTTCGATCAACTACAACAGCCACATCTCCGACCATGGTTCCTTGACCCATCACACTATCCTCTCCCAGAATCATATCAAGCTCGATGCAGTAGGGATGATGCAGTGATCGATTTAAAATAGCATTCAAAAACTAGGTTTAAATTAAATCCCTATCAAAATCAATCTCCAAAATGATTTAAAAATCTTTCTGCTATTTTTTCTATACACTCTGATGAATCACCTAACTCCTTGAAGAATCTCAAGTATTCCAGTTAAAAAGATTACCAGTTACAGACCAAAGTCCAATTTGCAGGAAAAACCCAAATTCATACTTTGAATAGTTTTAAAAATTTTGAATTTCCATTCAAAATTCATAATTACCAATGACATTCCCAATTATATAGTTATTACATCAAATTTCAATACTTGGTTTCACACTTTGATATTAATTTGTTCCAGTATTATTGTTTCCAGAGAAATTTACAAAACAAGAACTTAGCTTAATTTCTTTGTTCTTAGTTTATGCTTAACTAACTTATTTTTTTTTTTTGAATCTGTATTTTAACTAGTTGTTTTAAACAAAAAATAGTTTGAAGTTTAGATTTAAACTTCATTCTGCAGTAAATAAAAACAGAGAGTTATTTATGCAACAAGCATACACAGGTTTCAAGCATAACAAACATAATAACACATATTTATACAGAGGTAAACATATATGTATGTAACATCTTCACAAACTTATAGCAACAGCTAATAACTAATTAAGTTTTAGTAAAAAGTTTACTCACTTTAATTATGAAGTGCAGAGCCTCATGAAGAAGAGCAGGAAATTGCAGAAATTTTGAAGATGACAGGAACATGAAGTTTTGCAAAAGACTTGAACTTGAAGCCTTATTGAAACAAAGAAACCCTCAGATATTCTTCAACAAATTTGCTTTCAGGTAATACTTTGACCCAGATTCATACTTGCATGTACTTGAATATTTGGTGCAGGCACTTAAGTTTGAAGCTTTTTAAAACTGAAACTTTGCATGCATTTGAATATTTGAGGAATTTAAATGCAGATCTTTAATTTATAGCTTGCATGCATTTGAAAATATGAGGCAGGCTACTTGAGTTTTGAGGAGTGTATTTATTTTGAAAATAAACTGCAGATGTGCAGTTTGATCTGCACTTCAACAAGAATTACAGGTTTTTTTTTTAATCAGAGAGTAAATGTTTCAGGTATTGCTCACATAAATGTTTTGAGCATTGATTTGAAACAATATTTACATGCATTTCTAAATTGAGACAGATATAGGAAAATGCATTGGTCATAGCATGGTTTGAAGAAGGCTTTGCAATTGAAAGGTTACAGGTTTTGATTTCTGAAAGTGTTTGAGTTGAGGAGTGTTTTCAGGATTTATTTGAGTATTTTCTGGTTTTGGGAAGTAGAAGTGAAGATGCATGATGGATTTAGTTTTCTTTTAGACATGAACAAAGATTTGAGAGGAAAAGAAAATGAAAGGAAAGAATGTTGGTTTATATAATGTTAATTTCAGATTTTATAAATTAAAAAGAAATTTAAAACAAAATGGACACATGTCTCTTTACTTAACACTTGTTATATTAATGTTTTAGAAACTTAACACATGTCAAATTTAGTTTGTTTTAATTTTAAAAGAAATTTAAAAACCCATTTAAATAAATCTCCTAATTACTAATATGCTTTTCAATTTTTTAAGAAATGTTTTTCTTATTAAATATCAAATAAACACATACTTATATATATATAAATGTATGCTAATTTATAAGTACAATTTTTGAAAAGAACATAAAGTAAAAATCAACCAAAGTTTAAATAAAGCTATATACAATATTTCAACTTACTTTAAAATATTATTTCAAAAGCCTTTCATTTATTTTAAAAAAATTAAATACAAATCAAATTTATATAGAACAAATCTTATTTTAAATTAAAAACATTATTCATATATTTAAAATCAAATCATATTATTATTTATATTTTAAGATGCATGTATATCTTTGAATTCAAATTTATATTCATCTCAAAGTCAAATTTTAAAAACCAAATTTTAAAATAAATTTAAAAGAATAGAAACAACTATTTTAAAATAAGCTTACTATTATTTTCAAATAATAAATCCTATTTTGAAAATCAATTTAAAATACAGATTTAAATACATTTTAAACACACTTATAAATTTTGAAAACAATACACCAATTTAAAATTTATTCACACAAATAAAATAATTAATCCTAATATAAAACCAATTTATAACCATAATTAAAATATTACTTGGTTTAATTATCTTTGAAAATAACAATTTATTAATTTAAATAAATTAAATTAAGAGATTACCAGCATTTTAAACTCCTAGAAATTCCGGGATATTACATTAGAAAACCGTCGAACGAATTTAGAAATAAAATTTATACCGCAAGCGTACGGTGTACGAATGTAGCACGCGGCGAATACGGGTCGATCCGCAGGGAATTGATGATTTTAAAATTCTACTCAATCAAATTAACCAAAGTTGGAAGAGTGATTAACTAAAAAAAATGTTGAAAAATGAGAAAAGAAAGTAGATAAAAATATGAGTGTTAAGACAATTTAGAGGCAATTTCCACTCTCTAGATCCCATAAATCAACAAAATGAAGTTATGATCTCTCTTTTCTTGTCATTAGTGAATTAGTTGATGTGCTTATTATAAGTATGGTATATTTTTGCTATTAATTAGCTCAATATAAACCATCAAACTATAACACAACCACTAATACACATTTAACTCTCATGAAATATGACAACAAGTTGAAATAAAAATCTATTTTAAGCATAGCCTATTAACTATTGTTTAGAAATATAGGCTATCAAATTTCAATTTCAACATTCACTTCTTTGCCATAATCATATTTAGATGAAGAGGCAATTTGTGTTATGTTTGTTTAAGCATAGCCTATTTGTTATGAACAACATAGACTATCAAATTCAAAGCTAAACAACATCATTAAACCACTTCATGTGTT
The DNA here is from genome assembly GCA_030765085.1 of Allium cepa. NCBI lineage: Eukaryota > Viridiplantae > Streptophyta > Magnoliopsida > Asparagales > Amaryllidaceae > Allium > Allium cepa. The sequence continues at coordinate 67,596,995 of CM060942.1, forward strand.
TCCATTAAAGCACAAAAAGAGAGTATAAACATCAAAATGTTGCATCTACATACTAGAGAGCTTCATTACCCCTAAATTGTAGGGATTAAGCTCTCATATTTGTTATCAAATCAACAAATGTAGAAAGCAACATGAAAGCAAAAAAGAAAGAAAAAGAGAGCAAAGCAAAGAAACAAAACTAATCTACTTGCATGAAATAAGAGAAAGCTACACTACAACATGAAAGTAAATGAACATGAAAAGGAAAGAGCATGTATTAAATTGCATAAAATAAAAAAGATTACAAGAAATAAAAATTGGTTAAGTAGCCATTAAAAGAGAAAGAGAGCTTTCTTTTATTTGATCTAAACTAAACTAAAGAGGAGGATGCCTAAGAGAGACTAAGAGAAGAGATCATGTTACATGAAACATATGGGTATTTATACATGTATGAAACCCTAATTCATATTTTTGGGGAATACCCAAAATGCCCCTTAGGAAGTGTGGAGGCCAAGTAACCATTAACATGTCTTAATCCCCCATTAAGTGTACATGAAACCATTAAGTCCAAAAGCATGTGCATTAGCCTTTAATTTGTACATTAAGGTAGGTGGGTAGGTGGGGTCCTCCATTATCTTCACTTTGAATTATTTCCCTCTTCATTCCTTTATATTCTTTGTGCATGCATATTCCTTCATGAAACCACTCCTATTTGAGACCATTTTCCTACAAAAATATATATAAATTTCCAATCAATTTTTCTCAAAGAAATATATGCACTTAAATGACCGTTTTCCCCCTATATGAAGATGAATATGTGAAAATTTGGAATTAATATGAATTTTGGTTAAAACAAGTTAAAATACCCAATATGATCATTTATTTAATTTAAATATAATAAATATGGCGGTAAAAATATGCACATTTACGTGCACATCAATATCGTTTTCATATTTTTAATTCACGTCATCAAATGTGAATCTTTTGTGTTAAATTGTTTTCACAATCGTTTCGATGATTTATCACTTTTAAATACAAAGGTTTCTATACTAGTAGTAAATACTCAAACACTTTCACAAAAATGATTTCAACATTTCTTTTAACACAAAGCTCATTTTGAAACCGTTTTCCAATCTATTAGTATATACAAACCTTTACCTCATTCGTACGAGAAATCCATTTAAACAACTTAGTAAAACTAGTGGTATGAAATGCTTGCGTTTACTTCGTCGGTTAATTCTTAGACTTGTTCGATTAAAATCTTGTGACAATTTTCAAGTGGAAATCTATAATTTTTTCGTAAATATTAATGTTAAGCCAGTGGTTATGGGACATGAATCTAAACTCATCTATTACTAGCTTGATGTAATTTAAACTTATAGATCAGTGACGATCATTTTTAGGTATAGACTAGCGATATGCGATGTCTCATTATCCGTGTAGGGGACTGTACCCTGAGCTTTGTCCCATTCTTTATAGGTTAGCGACCTATGGGTTTTATGGAGTTCGGTTCATCGGGCGTATCGTTTTACTACGTCATTGTTCCGGCTTATTTGAGTTTCAGGTAACTCGAGCATATCGTTGTACTACGTCGTTGCACCAACTTTATGGGTTAGCGACCTATAGGATAGCGTCCCATTTGTGATACACTTGTTGGTGAATTCATGCTCCCATTTGTGATGGGCCTCTTCCTTTGTGTTTTCTAGATTTCTAATTATTGATTTCTAGAATTTGTGTTTCACCAATTTTTATGATTTCATTGATATGTTTTGTCAATATTTGAGGTTGTTGAATAAGCTAAAGAATATGATAAGTCTTTTTTTTTTTGTTTTTAGAAAATTTGAGATATTGTATGATTTTCAATTTCTACAAAATATATACTTGTCACAACATGGTATTCTTGTTATCATGTGTTTGTGTCACACCCCTTATCCTATCTCATCTTACGTGATATTTTAGCTAGACTGATCCATTTATTATTTTCCTTCTTAAATAATACTTGGGCCAGACCGAGGTGTTTCAAGTGCTTTCACTTGACTTCTTAGTAGGGACAAGTTTCTGACTTTTGGCTATCTACTTTAGCTTAGTAGTTTTTTTATACATTCGAGATAGAGGCTCCTTGATGTATACATATTCTTTTATCTAGCACTTGTACCTATTCTTTTGTGATGTATTGGATCTTGTATAACCACTACTTTGGTGTTCACTTCAATGTGTTATATTCATATATGTTTCCGCCTTAGTGATATGAATATCTATGACTGATTTGTGTTATGCTTATTTTATATTTTTTTTGAAGACCTCATATCCACTATGTAGTAGCTTTGAGTTTGTATTTGATATGTCAGATTTCCTCTTGAAATGAAATGCATGTCACACTAACTGACATTTCGATACATGCACAAAGCAATTACACAGATGGTCACTCCACAACAGCCTTATTCTTCGTGCTAGTCGACGGAATTTCCCCGTAGTGTCCTTGGCTAGTGTGAGTATAGAGGTAGGGCATCACAGCTTGGTATTAGAGCCAAACTTCGAAACAATATAGGATATTATGATGAGTACCATTGTCCAAAGTCTTTCTTAGGAATCGTTCCATAAGATTTAATTCGAGTCTTCGTACTGTTCTATCTTATTTCTTTTATGATGCCTTGTTCTATCAATCAAATTTGTTTAATATTCATTTTGAGAATAAACTTTTTTCCTCTTCTTTCTTTTTTTCTTTCTTAAAAGAAGAGAAATGGTTAGATCTAGTCATCCTAGTGCCGGTCAATCTAGTGCTACTCCTTTGGATGGCGTATTCATGTCTTTCCAACAGCTTTTGGATCTTGTAAAGAATACCCAAGCTATCGGACCCATTCCTCAGTCTAGTCATCCTAAATCCGGGTTTGCATGCTTATGTAGTGATTATACCAATTTGGGTGGAAGGCTACTCAAGGCTTTCGAAAGGTTATAGAAGTCCAAGCTTGGCTTAGAACATGCGACCGCATCTTTTCTCGCATGAATCTTGTGGATTTACATCGAGTCCAAGTGGCTTCTAGCATGCTTCAGGAGAGAGCATTAGACTGGTATAAGTTTTAATTGTGGAAATTGTTGAAGCCGATCTTACTTGGGAGCAATTCTGAGAAAGTTTCGAGTTTAAGTTTTTGCCCAAAGCAGAAAAGTAACTTTAACTCGATGCTTTATTGACCTTATTCAAGGTGAATCTTCCATGACAGATTATGTCGCATCATTTGAATCCCTCTCTAAGTATGGGGTCGTTTATATTAATGCCTCATTGAAGAAGAATCAAAGGTTTATCTATGGTTTGAAAAAAAACCTCAAAAAAGATTTACTTTTGAAATTAGAATTTCCTTTCGATCGGCTTGTAGATATCTCTTTTCGACTTGAAGAGGCCGATAAAGAAAGTGATGGTGATGTTGGGGTTCCCAAAAAGAATTTCAACAAAAAAAGAGAGGCATCTAAATAATAAGTTCAACCCCAATCCTAAAAATAAAGGGAAGCAAGCAATTTTGGTGGTAAAGGCTCCTATCCCTAATCGTGGAGAATGCTACAGACGTGGATCTAAGAACCACTATGCAAATATAAGTGTCCGAAGCCCCTTACTTGTCGCTATTGCAAAAGTTCAGGTCATCATGTATCTTCATGTCTCTACTTAAAAGCGAGAAAGAGGGAAAGTTGAATGTTGTGCATGCCCCTAGTTCACTTGGTCAAGGTATTTCTCATTCTATCATTGATGGTATTATAATGTTTCGTAATCGTCCCATTTGATTTCTTTTTGATACGGGTGTATCTCACTCTCTTACATCAAAAGAACTTGTTGATACTTTTTGTTTGAATGTTATGGGCTTGATGAATTCATTAAGAATTGCGAATCCGGTTGGTGGATCCACAACACTTAGTTTACTCTGTAAGGATGTTGAAATTATTTTATGTGATTATGCTTTTCATGACGATTTGTATGTTATGCGTTACTTAGGTTTCAGAATGATTTTAGGAATGGATTGACTTAATCGTTATGAAACCAACATCCTATGTCCCGAGAGGACTATCCATCTTCGACATCCCCTATAACAACCCGCATATTTAACGATTATATATTTAAATGTTTTATTTAAATATAGCATCGTTAGTCGGGGTTTGGTCCAAAAAGTTACTTTCTGCAAACGGTCGAATTGGGACTCCAAACCACTTCTATTGAGTTCAAAATGTCGTTTGCTATCTTTTTAAGTATAAGCTTTGATATGCTTGGAGTAAGATGAATTTTGCAACCTTTTCTAATTGGGTTTGGTTGGGTTCAGCCAATTTGTTAGTTTAAACCCCTAACTCAGCCCTCTCCTCTCCATTCTCTCATTCCACTCTTCTAAACTTAGGTTAAAAACAGAAATGGTGGAAGGGAAAGGGAAATAGAAATTGCAAGCCCTAGTTCCTCCTTGCAACATTGAATTCTTGCTCCAAAATCAAAGTGAAGCCATTGGTAAGTCTCCTCCTTAGCTCCTCTATCTATTTCTCTCTTCAATCTCAGACCTAAACCTAACTTAGGGAATATGTGCTCTATTCTTAGATTGAAGCATGTAAGAGTTGAAGTGAAGAGTAGTTAGTCTCCTTCTTGTGTTTGAGCTTCTTCTTCTTTGCTTTGAGATAAAAGGTGAGAATTTTATCTCACATCTATGCTTATATATATCTTTGTTTGGGTGTAAGAAGGTGAATTTTTAACTCACATCTACTTCTTTTGATATCATTGATGTTAGGTATGAATTCCTAACACTTGTTCATATGCATTTGCTTTCGATTTGGTTTGCTTTGGTGAAATTGCCAAAATATTGATTTTTGAAGCCAATTCTATGTAAAACCTTATATGGTTGATGTTTATGTTGTTCGGAGTGTTTGTGGGTTGTCATTTGTCGTAAGCCCATAATCAACACGCATCCGATTTCTTTCGATTTGTTTGGCCATAGATGGCCTAGGTTTAGGAAATGCCTGAAAATCAGGTTTCAGACGTCCGAAACTCTATTTTCAGACGTCTGAATATTGTTCTTGGGAAGATTTTTATTTCCAGATTCAGACGTCTGAATTTATATTCCAGACATCTGAAAGTGCATAATTTCGACCAGAAAGGAAATAAGCAAAATATTGCCTATTTCAGACGTCTGAAAAATTGGGTTTAGACGTCTGAATTCTCTTTTGAAAAATAAATTGAATTCTAGATTCAGACATTTGAATCCCTTCTTTCAGACGTCTGAATATGCTGTTTTTGCCAAATTGCCTTGTTCGCATAGTTTTCCAAATTTGATCAATGCATATTGATTCCAATTAGTCGTTTATGCATATTTGACCTTGATGATTTTTTTTGAATTTATTCACGGGTTTTATGAATGATTTCTTCAAATCGTATTAAAAGCTCGCTTCCCCGATTTATAAATTCTATTTAAAACACACACATAATTTCGCACTTCAAGCGAAGTGGAAGGGTGATTAAATGGTTGGAAAAAACACGGACCATGAATCCATACGTTTATCCTTCCGATTAATTCCCGTCCTATTCAATTGATGGTTTTGACCTTCGGGTTTGGTTTACCGATGATATGAGGTGAAATTTGTACTGCTTTGAGTGTGAAATTGACTGACGGATAGTAAACTGATTAGTGCGAACGAGTGGTTATGGGACTCACGTTAACACTTTTCGGAGTCCTTTTTGAGAGTTATGACACATTCCGCCAGTTAGTGGTGTCCAGTACTGGGCCTCCGGACCTTCACCACTACGGTTTGTTGCCTTTGGGATAGTGTCTTCGGACTGTCTCCTTCAGGTTTGTTGCCTTCGGGTATGTGCCTTCGGGTTTGTTGCCCTATAGTATCGCTTCCAATGTTGGCGTTATGAGCCGCATGGGTGATATTGGGTTTGGAGTCTTCGGGCTCATGGATCCTTGTTTATATAGTACTGAGCTCGAGCAAATTTTATGATGTTTCATTTATATGTATATTCCCTAGGTATCGCCCTTCGGTGTTTGTCTTTTTGAGCCGCATGATGTGTAGCGATTACCTTGTGGAACTTGTGTTACCTTTATTGGTATTTGTTATTCCCCTTTTTGGCTTGATTTGGGATATTTGTTTCCTTTGTTTATCTATGTTGCCGATGATATGAGGCTTGTTTTGTTATCATATGATTCATCTTTTGTTAGATGATTGTGTTATCTCCTTTAGAGATATTTGTTATACCTTGTAACCTTTCAGGTTTATTGTTGTTCAGTTTATCTAACTGATTTGTTTAGCTAGACCGACCTGTTTATTTTATACTCGGGTCAGACCGAGATGTTTCAGGTTAGGCGCTTTTGGACTTAGCCTCTTTTGCTTCCGCATGGACTATTCAGCTTGTTTCTTTTTGTTAAAGCTTTTTGTGTAGTCCTTTTATTGTAACTCTGATATATGTATTATTTTGATTCGTCTGTATATTGTGGTTTGCTATACCACTTGACGTGTATTAGTTTGTATACTCTGGTATGTATCTGTATATGTGTATATGATGATCCACGGTTCTGTGATGTATATTACATTTGAGTTGTTATATTCTGTTCTGATAGATCCTTTAACCACCTATGGTTTTGTTTTAAGTATTCATTGGATATGTCGATCTGTTTGGTATGATTATTGTCGATGTATTCAATAGATAGTTAAAGCAAGGCTATATATGGTCGCTCCTAACCAGCCTTATTCTCCGTGTTAGTTGACGGCATTACCCTGTAGTGTCCTTGGCTAGCATGCGTATGGAGGTGGGGAGTCACAACGTGGTATCAGAGCTGAGGTTCAGAATGAAATATGATAAACACAGAATAGAGGCACATATTACGGTACATCAAAGTGTATAAGTGATACAAATCTTTGAGTCATCGTGTCTTTCTATTCCTTCTTCCATCAAAGGTTAGATAGAATTTGGGGAATACGTCTAGGAATGCATTTTATTCCGTAGTATTCCGTATTGAAGTATCTACCTTGTGATTAATCTTGTTCTTATCTTACTTTCAGCGTATGGCTGGAAGAGGCAGGGGACGACGTTTGGATGCTGGGCAATCCAGTGGTTCACATCCGAATGGCGTTTATATGTCTATCGATCAGTTTTTGGAATTGTTTAGGAGCACTCAGCCTCCAGTTCCTCCTCGAGTTTCTCCACCTCGCAAGTCTGCCTTTGCACGCCAATGCAGTGGTTTTGCTCATCTTGGAGGAAAGCCTTTTAAGGGCTCCGAGTCTGTTCTTGAAGTCCAAGCTTGGTTTCGCACGTGCGAGCGTATCTTCTCTCGTATGGATCTTTCTGAGCATGATAGAGTTCTTGTAACTTCTAGCTTATTACAAGAGCGTGCTCTTGATTGGTATGAGCTTCTTGTAGCCGAAATTGATGAGTCTACTCTTTCTTGGACTCAGTTTCGAGAGCGATTTGAACTCAAGTTCGTTCCTGAATCTGAAAAAGTTTTATTGACCCGTCGCTTCCTTGAGTTGAAGCAATGGAAATCTTCTGTTTCTGAGTATGTTGCATTATTCGTGGCTTTATCTAAGTATGGTCTTGAATTCATTAGCACTTCTTATAAGAAGAATTTGAAGTTTGTTTCTGGTCTTAAGAAATATCTTAAGAAGTCTTTGTTGCCCCAGCTTAAGCTTTCTTTTGAGGAGTTGCTTGATTCTGCGCTTCATCTCTAGACCGTCGAGAAGGAGTGTGATAGTGATGTTGATGTTGAGGTTTCCAAGAACCCCAACAACAGGCAGGTTCCATTTCAGAAGTCCAGGCCCTTTCCTTCTAAGAAGAAGAAGACTGGTGGTTCTAGCTCTCGGCCTCAGTCTGTTGGAACACCTTTCGTTCGGAAGTGTTTCAATTGTGGTTCTCTTGATCATATTATTCGAGCTTGTCCTAAGCCTCTCTTCTGCCATTATTGCAAGAAGGAAGGTCATCATGTTTCTACTTGTCCTACTGTTCCCGCTGGAGGCTTCTGATGGTCCCTCTCAGCCCAAAGGTATTTCTCTGTCTATTTTGGAAGGTTCTATATTATTTCATGATCATAGTATACGAGTTCTTTTCGATACGGGTGCATCACATTCTTTCATATCGAAAAAGCTCGTTGTTGATTTATCTTTGGATGTTTCTTGTTTGATTACTTCTTTAAGTATTGGGAAACCAATTGGGGGATCCGCGATCCTTAGCCCGCTTTGTGATGATGTTGAGATTGATTTATGTGGCTTTTCTTTTCGTGCGAATCTGCACATTATTTCTTGTCTGGGATTTGATTTGATTTTGGGTATGGACTGGCTAGTGAGATATGATGCCAGGATTATTTGTTCGGAGAGAATTATATATCTTCGACATCCGGATTCGCCTACTCAGCTATCTCTTATTCTTCGGGATGTGGATAATTCCGAAATGGCTTTATATTCTCTTGATTCGCGAGATGGTGATGATATATCTCGTATTCCTATTGCTTGTGACTTTTCTGATGTTTTTGAGCCTGTCTCGGGTTTGCCACCTAAGAGGGCAATTGAGTTCCGCATTGATTTCATTCCAGGCGTGCAGCCAGTTAGTCGTCCTCCCACGAGGATGTCTACAGGGGAAAATGAGGAACTCAAGAAGCATCTTTTAGAGCTTGAGTCCAAGCAGTTGATTCGGTCCAATTTTTCTCCGTGGGGATGCACGGTCGTCTTCGTGAAGAAGTCTGATGGAACTCTTAGGCTTTGCATTGACTATCACAAGATTAACGATTTAACCATTAGGAATAGGTATGCATTGCCGAGGATCGATGATATGTTCGATCTATTGAGTGGTGTTAAGGTCTTTTCTCAGCTAGACCTTGCCACAGGTTTACATCAGTTACGAGTCGCGGAGGATAGCATTCCTCTTACCGCTTTCCGCACTCGTTATGGTTCTTTTGAGTGGCTCGTTATGCCGTTCGGTTTGACGAACGCTCCTGCTTTCTTTGTTGATCTCATGAATCGAGTATTCCGGGAATATCTCGATAAGTTCGTCCTTGTCTTCATTGATGATATCCTTATTTATTCTAAGTCTAAAGCTGAGCATGCTAATCACTTGAGTATTGTCTTGAGTACCCTCCGTCATCATCAGCTTAAAGCCAAATTCTCCAAGTGCCATTTTTGGAAGAATAAGATTAAGTTCTTAGGCCATGTTGTATCTTCCAATGGCATTTCTGTCGATCCCTCAAAGATGGAAGCCATCCAGAATTGGAAGAGGCGTGAGAATGTTCATGAGATTCGTAGTTTCCTTGGATTGGCGGGTTATTACCGTCGGTTCATTAAGGATTTTTCCCGTGTTGTGCTTCCTCTCACCAGCCTTACTCGGAAAGGCATTCATTTTATTTGGTCCGACAAGTGTGAAGCTTCCTTTTTGTCATTAAGGGAACTTCACACTAATGCTCCTATTCTTGTGGTTCCCAAGGGGAATCATGATCTTGTTGTCTACACCGATGCTTGTGGTAGTGGTCTCGGTGCTGTTCTTATGCAGAAGGATCGGGTAGTTGCTTATGCTTCTAGGAAACTGCGTTCGAATGAAGTTCGCTATGCCACTCATGGTCTTGAGTTAGCCGCCATTGTCTTCGCCTTGAAGATTTGGCGACACTATTTATTGGCCGAGCGCTTCATTCTCTATACCGATCATAAATCTTTGAAGTACTTGTTCACTCAGAAGGAACTCAACATGAGACAACAGCGTTGGCTCGAGTTTCTTACTTCCTATGACTTTGATATCCAGTATAACCCTGGAAAGGGTAATCGTGTTGCTGATGCGCTTAGTCGCAAACATTCGGCTGTTGTTTCTATGATGCTTGCCGAATGGGATATTCTTGAGATTCCATCTTCTTGTGAAATTCAGGATCGAGGTTCATCTTTTGATCGTCCTATTCTATTATTTAGTTTGGGAGCTCGACCTATTTTATTGGATCGTATTGCCGATGCTCAGCGGCGTGATCCTGATTGGTTGCATCTTATTCAGCTTTGTGAGTCGGAATCCTATGATGAGGCGTTGCGGGATTTCAGCATTGATTCTCATGGGTGTCTTCGCAAGAAGAACCATCTTTTTGTGCCTTCTGATTTTGCACTTAGGCATGACATTCTTGATGATTGTCACCGCTCTAAGTATACCATTCATCCTGGTAGTAGTAAGATGTATGCCGATATGCGTCGTCTTTATTATTGGGAAGGCATGAAGCGCGATGTGGCGGGTTGTGTGAGTAATTGCATAACTTGTCGGCGTTTTTAGGCCGAACATCAGCGTCCTTCTGGTCTTCTTCAGCCTCTAGAGATTCCATTGTGGAAATGGGATCAGATTTCTATGGATTTCATTAACGGCCTACCTCGTTCGAGATCGGGTCATTCTAGCATTTGGGTTATTGTTGATCGCCTCACCAAGTCTGCTCATTTTATCCCTATTAAGTCCAATAGGACTGCTTCGCATTTGGCTAAGTTGTATGTCAAGGAAATCGTGAGACTTCACGGTGTTCCTAGTTCTATTGTGAGTGATCGTGATCCTTTATTCACGAGTCATTTTTTGAAGAGTCTTCAGCAAGCTTTGGGAACAAAGCTTATTTTTAGTACAGCATATCATCTGCAGTCTGACAGACAGACTCAACGGATGAATCGTATCTTCGAAGATCTTCTCCGTATTTGTATTTTTGATTTCGGTGGTAGTTGGGAGGATCATCTACCTCTTGTAGAGTTCTCCTACAACAATAGTTTTCAGTCTAGTATCGGTATGGCTCCTTTCGAAGCCTTATATGGAAGGCCATGTCGATCACCTTCTTGTTGGTTGGAATCTGGGGAGAAGCTTATTCTTGGTCTAGATTTTGTTCGTGATTCTTCCGAGAAGATTGATCTTATCCGGTTGAGAATGAAAGAGGCACAGAGTCGCCAGAAATCCTACGCGGATAGCCGAAGGAAGCCTCTCGAATTCTCGATTGGTGATCTTGTTTTTATTCATGTTTCTCCTTTGAAAGGGGTTATGCGTTTCAATACGACTGGGAAATTGGCTCCTCGCTATATAGGACCATTTTCTATTACTAAACGTATTGGCCCTGTGGCTTATAGAGTTTCACTTCCTGCTCATTTATCTGGCATTCATGACGTGTTTCATGTCTCGCAACTTCGGAAGTGTCTTCGGGAATCGGATTCTGTTATTGATTCTCCTGATTTGCTTGAGCTTGAGATCTCACCGCACGTATCTATTGTACAGCAGCCTATTTGCATACTTGACACGGAGGTGCGACACCTTCGGAACAAGGACGTGCCGCTCGTTAAAGTTCATTGGTCCGCTAGTCCCAATAACTGTACTTGGGAAACCAGGGAGTTTATTGAGCGATCCTATCCAGGTTTTCTATCTCTACTTGGAAACAGTGAGTATATCTTTTCATCTCAAGCTTATTTTCTTTTCTTTTGAGGGTTGAATGTTTGTAGTTGTTACAAATATCATCTCTAGGAATTGCGGGGACGCAATTTTGTTAGGAGGGGAGATTTGTAACAACCCGCATATTTAACGATTATATATTTAAATGTTTTATTTAAATATAGCGTCGTTAATCGGATTTTGGTCCAAAAAGTTACTTTCTGCAAATGGTCGAATTGGGACTCGAAACCACTTCCATTGAGTTCAAAACGTCGTTTGCGATCTTTTTAAGTATAAGCATTGATATGCTTGGAGTAAGATGAATTTTGCAACTTTTTCTAATTGGGTTTGGGTTGGGTTCGGCCCATTTGTTAGTTTAAACCGCTAACTCAGCCCTCTCCTCTCCATTCTCTCATTCCACTCTTCTAAACTTAGGTTAAAAACTAAAATGGTGGAAGGGAAATAGAAATTACAAACCCTAGTTTCTCCTTGCAACATTGAATTCTTGCTCCAAAATCAAAGTGAAGCCATTGGTAAGTCTTCTCCTTATCTCCTCTATCTCTTTCTCTCTTCAATCTCAGAAAATTCCTAAACCTAACTTAGGGAATATGTGTTTTATTCTTAGATTGAAGCTTGTAAGAGTTGAAGTGAAGAGTAGTTAGTCTCCTTCTTGTGTTTGAGCTTCTTCTTCTTTGCTTTGAGATAAAAGGTGAGATTTTTATCTCACATCTATGCTTATATATATCTTTGTTTGGGTGTAAGAAGGTTAGTTTTGAACTGACATCTACTTCTTTTGATATCATTGATGTTAGGTATGAATTCCTAACACTTGTTCATATGCATTTGCTTTCGATTTGGTTTGCTTTGGTGAAATTGCCAAAATATTGATTTTGAAGCCAAATCTATGTAAAACCTTATATGGTTGATGTTTATGTTGTTCAAAGTGTTTGGGTGTGTCGTTAAGGTTGGGTAGTCGTTTGTTGTAAGCCCAAAATCAACACGCATCCGATTGCTTTCGATTTGTTTGGCCATAGATGAACTAGTTTCAGGAAATGCCTGAAAAACAGGTTTCAGACGTCTGAAACCCTATTTTCAGACGTCTGAATATTGTTCTTGGGAAGATTTTTATTCCTAGATTCAGACGTCGGAATTTATATTCCAGACGTCTGAAAGTGCTTAATTTCGACCAGAACGGAAACAGGCAAAATATTGCCTATTTCAGACGTCTGAAAATTTGGGTTCAGACGTCTGAATCCCTTCTTTCAGACGTATGAATATGCTATTTTTGCCAAATTGCCTTGTTCGCATAGTTTTCCAAATTTGATCAATGCATATTGATTCCAATTAGTTGTTTATGCATATTTGACCTTGATGATTTTTTTTGAATTTATTCACGGGTTTTATGAATGATTTCTTCAAATCGTATTAAAAGCTCGCTTCCCCGATTTATAAATTCTATTTAAAACATACGCATAATTTCGCACTTCGAGCGAAGTGGAAGGGTGATTTAATGGTTGGGAAAAACATGTACCATGAATCTGTGCGTTTGTCCTTCCGATTAATTCCCGACCTATTCAATTGATCGTTTTGACATTCGGGTTTGGTTTACCGATGATATGAGGTGAACTTTGTACTGCTTTGAGTGTGAAATTGACTGACGAATAGTAAACCGTTTAGTGCGAACAAGTGGTTATGGGACTCACGTTAACACTTTTCGGATTCCTTTTTGAGAGTTATGACACATTCCGCCAGTTAGTGGTGTCCAGTACTGGGCCTCCAGAACATCACAACTACGGTTTGTTGCCTTTGGATAGTGTCTTTGGACTGTCTCCTTCAGGTTTGTTGCCTTCGGGTATGTGCCTTCGGGTTTGTGCCTTTGGGTTTCGCTTCCGATGTTGGTCGTTATGAGCCGCATGGGTGATATTGGGTTTGGAGTCTTCGGGCTCATGGATCCTTGTTTATACAATACTGAGCTCGAGCAAATTTTATGATGTTTCATTCATATGTATATTCCCTAGGTATTGCCCTTCGGTGTTGGTCTTTTTGAGCCGCATGATATGTAGCGATTACCTTGTGGAACTTGTGTTACCTTTATTGGTATTTGTTATTTGCCTTTTTGGCTTGCTTTGGGATATTTGTATCCTTTGTTTATCTATGTTGCCGATGATATGACGCTTGCTTTGTTATCATATGATTCATCTTTTGTTAGATGATTGTGTTATCTCCTTTAGAGATATTTGTTATACCTTGTAACCTTGCAGGTTTATTGTTGTTCAGTTTATCTAACTAATTCGTTTAGCTAGACCGACCCGTGTATTTTATACTCGGGTCAGACCGAGATGTTTCAGGTTAGACGCTTTTGGACTTAGCCTCTTTGCTTCCGCATGGACTATTCAGCTTGTTTCTTTTTGTTAATGTTTTTTGTGTAGTCCTTTTATTGTAACTCTGATATATGTATTCTTTTGATTCATCTGTATATTGTGGTTTGCTATACCACTTGACGTGTATTAGTTTGTATACTCTGGTATGTATCTGTATATGTGTATATGATGATCCACTGTTCTGTGATGTATATTACATTTGAGTTGTTATATTCTGTTCTTATAGATCCTTCAACCACCTATGGTTTTGTTTTTAGTATTCATTAGATATGTCGATCTGTTTGGTATGATTATTGTCGATGTATTCAATAGATAGTTAGAGAAAGGCTATAGATGGTCGCTCCTATCCAGCCTTATTCTCCGTGTTGGTTGACGGCATTACCCTGTAGTGTCCTTGGCTAGCGTGGGTGTAGAGGTGGGGCGTCACATCCCCAATCTGTTAAGCAAATTTCTATTATTCTTAAATATTCAGATTCCAATTCAGTGGCATTCCTATATTCTCTAAATCCACATGATGACGATAATGATGAAGATGTCATTTCCTTTATTCACGTTGTTTGTGAATTTCACGACATCTTTGAGCCGTTTTAGGATTACCACCAAAGCAAGCTATTGAGTTCAGAATTAATCTAATCCCTGAAGCTCTATTTATCACTCGTGCTCCTTATCGTATGTCCACTAAGGAAAATGAGGAGATGCGTAAAATATTATCCAAATTGGAAGCAAAACATTTATTCGTTCTAGTACCTCTCCTTGCAGAGCTTCAGCTATCTTTTTGAAGAAATCTGATGGTACACTTAGGCTTTTTGTTGACCACCGCAAGCTTAATGATCTTATCATCAAGAATAAACATCCCTTACCTCGGATTGATGATCTATTCGATCAACTTAGCGGTGTTAGAGTCTTTTCACAGTTAGACTTAGCAACCAGTTTTCATCAGCTTTGTATTGTAGAGGATGACATTCCTTTAACACCGTTCCTTACTCATTATGGATCTAATGAATGGCTTGTTATGCCATTTGGTTTAATGAATGCTCCAGCTTATTTCGTTGACCTTATGAACCGAATTTCCAAAAACTTCCTCGATCGATTTGTTTTCATCTTTATTGTTGATATTCTTATTTATTCTAAGAATATCTTCTAAAACTGAGGAAGAGCATGATGATCATCTTCGAATTGTGTTGGAAACCCTTAAGAGCAATCAATTAAAATCAAAATTTTCTATGTGCCACTTTTGGCAATCCCATGTGAAATTTTTAGGATATATTATTTCTGAATCGGGAATTTCCGTATATCCTTCAAAGATTGAGGCGATTCAAAAGTGGAAGAGGCCGGAGAGTGTGATGGAAATCGGTAGTTTTTTTTGGATTGGCAGGCTATTACGGTCGTTTCATAAAAGACTTTTCTAAAATTTCCATACCTATTACTAGTTTAACAAAGAAGGGAGTTAAGTACATTTGGTCAGACAAGTGTGAAGCTGCTTTTTAGAAATTAAAAGAACTCCTCTTCAATGCTCTTATTCTTGTGATTCTCGAAGGGAACCAAGACTTAATTGTTTATACCGATGCTAGTCGTGTTGTTCTGGGATCCATTCTCATGCAAAGGGAACGTGTTATCGCTTATGCTTCTAGGCAATTAAAGCCTGCCAAGACTAGATATGCCACTCATGATTCAGAGCTCACGGCCATGTTTTCTCCCTTAGAATTTGGCATCATTATCTTTTGGGAGATAAATTTGTTCTCTACACTGATCATAAATATTTGAAGTATTTTTCCTCTCAAAAGAAACTTAATTTGTGTCAACAACGTTGGATCGAATTCCTTGCATCTTATGATCTTGATGTTCTCCATACTCCAGGAAAGGTAAATCATATTGTCGATGCCCTTAGTCGTAAGAACCAAGTGGTTTTTTCCACGATGATATCCGGATGGAATGATGTCAAGGCTTTGTCCACTTGTGAGATTCGAAATCGTGACGCCAATTCATGTTCATCTCTTGTTTTATGTATCCTTGAGGCTCATCCTTCTCTTTTAGACTGCATCCTTGAAGCACAAAATCACGATCCCGAATTGGCTCATCTTAGCCAAAGTTGTAAGGATAAAAATAATATTGATGGTTTAAAGGACTTTGGAATCGATGCTCGTGATGGCATTCGAAAATTTGATAGGTTTCTCATGCCAAATATTAGCGATCTTTGTAAAGACATTTTAGAAGATTCTCATCATCCTTAATATACCATTCATCCCGGTAGTAGTAAAATGTACGTGGACATGAAACGTATTTATTATTTGGATGGAATGAAATATGATATTGCTAAATTTATTAAGCGTTGCATGACTTGCCAACTCAAAAAGGCCGAGCATCAAAGTCTCGGTGGGTTATTGCAACCTTTGAACATTCCAGTTTGGAAGTGGGATCAAGTCTCCATGGACTTTATTGACAGTCTTCCCCATTCTCATTCGGGCCATGACAGTATGGGTGATTGTAGAAAGACTTACAAAATCCATCCATTTATTTCCCGTTCAGTCCAATTAGACCATATATTTTTTGGCTGTTAAATTATATGGAGTTCATACTTCTATTGATAGCGATCACGATTCATTATTTACTAGTGGATTTTGGAAGGGTCTTGAAAAAGCTTTGGGAATGAAGCTTAATTTTGGCACCATTAATCATCCTTAATCCGATGGACAAACGGAGTGTGTAATCAAACTCTTGAAGATCTCCTTCTTGCCTGTATTGTTGATTTTGTTGGAAGTTGGGGAGATCATATATCTCTTATTGAGTTTTCTCATAATAATAGCTTCTAGTCTAGTATTGGTATGGCACCTTTCGAGGCACTCTACGGAAGGCCATGCCGATCTCCTTTGTGTTGGCTTAAAGCCTGTGAGAACTTAGTTTTAGGTCTAGATTTTATTCGTGATGCCATAGAAAAGATTTACCGAATTCATCATAGGATGAAAGAAGCTCAAAGTAGACAAAAATCCTATGCCGATAACCGACGAAGGAATTTGGAATTTTCTGTGGGATATTTGGTATTCATTCATGTTTCATCTGTGAAGGGTGTTGTGTGTTTCAGTCGATCGAGAAAGTTAGCACCTCGATATATTCGCTCATTTCCCATCACTAAATGCAATGGTTCAATGGCCTATCGCCTTTCATTACCAGCTCAATTTTTTCCCATTCATGATGTATTCCACATTTCTCAACTACGGAAATGTCTTAGAGATTTCAATTTTGTTTTTGAGCCCCGTGTTATTGAAGAAATTTAAGTTTCACCTAATTTGACTTATGAGCAACATCCAATTTGTATCATTGTTATGGAGGTTAAATGCCTTTGCAATAAAGATGTTCTGCTTTTAAAAGTTCAATTGTAACGACCCTAGATTTTAATTTAATTTAAATTTATAATTTAAATGAATTTTTGAATTAAATTTGTAAAATTGATTATGAATGGAAGCGAGTTTCCTCGATTCAAATAGAAAATATGTAAAGTCATATGGATTTGAAAATTTGTATATATGAGAATATATATGTATATATTGGATTTTAAATAAATTCTTAAATAAATGATTTTGAAAAATAAATAATATACTTTAGACACAAGTATAGAAATAAATAAATAAATAAATATATATAAAACATCTATGTACAAAACAAAGTTATGGAATTTCAATTATATTTTAAAGTAAGTAGACAAAATAAAATAAACATAAACAAAACAAAGTAAATACAAACAAATATAAAAGTTTTAGTATGCAAAGAAAAATAAAATAAAATAAGAGCAAATAAAAGTATTCAAACAAATAAATAAGCAAAGTAAACAAAACAAAGTAAAAATAACAAACAAATAAAAACATAGATATGCAGGCAATGCAAATAAAAGTATTCAAACAAATAAATAAGACAAAGCAGCGGAACAAAACATATATATGAATTAACTTGCAAAACAAACCAGCTATATTTAAACATTTAAAACAAAATGTGTGAGCAAATAAAAATGAACTACAAGCAAAGTATAAAATATAAATCTATGTATGCACACTTAAATAATACAAGGCAAATAAATATAACATGTAGACCTGGAAAGAAAATAAAGTACAAAATATATATCCCAGCCGAGTAAAGAAGTGCAAGGCAAGGAACAAGATAATAGAAAAAGTAATATGTACAAAGTATGGTCAGCAAAGTAAAGGTAAAGTAATAAACAAAGTAAAATAAGAAAAAAATGTATACACTCAAGTACAATGGCCATAAGTGCAAGCATACTTCAGCCATGCTTTGTATTGTTCAAACCATACATCACCTTTAACTCATTTATATACATTAATCTCCCATTTCAAACTGAGAAAAAAAAAGAAAAGAATGTGAAACATCATTTCAAACTTAAACAAGTTCAACCTTAAAACAATAATACAAATCCAGATCTTCTGGATTCAAAATATTTTCCAGGCCCAAGCAAAACCTCTCCTCTGTTTATTTCTTCTGAAGACAGGTGAGTAAAACATACACTTCAAAGCTTTAAGTTAATTAAAAACATTACAAGATCCAATGATAATACAGTCGGTATATGTTTGGTTTTAAATATAGATTCTGTGTTTGTTTCGTGACATTTTGTTATTCTCTGTAGAAGTTACAGGGTCAAAAATATTCAATCCAGACTCAAAATATAATCATTAATTTTTGTTAGGCTTAAAATCATCAATAATCAAGTTTGTTTAAACTTAGATTTCGGCATAAAATTTTGTTTTCTGCATAATGATGAAGAACAGGTTTTGTAAACCCAGTTTTACAGAAAATAGTCCAACATATGATGAATTCAGATAGTTTTAAACATGGATTCATTTGTACAATTTGAATAAGCATACAAAGTGATGATTTTTAAAAGCAATATGATGATTTTAACTTGAGTAGTTTAAGAGCAGTTCGAAATTTAACCAAATTTACATTTTTTCTAATTTCCGGCAAACGATCCAATAATAATCATTGAAATTTGGTTTGAAGCTTGTATGAACCTCGGTGACGATAAGAAAAATGCAAAAAAAATTATTCAATGCGAGGATTTTAGGGTCGATTCGAATATAGGGTTAGGTTTGAGTTTTATCTGGGGTATGTTAAAACGTAATTTTCATCACCGTGACTTGATCGAGCTTCTCGCGGTTATGGGAGGTGGTAGGGAAGAGTATGGCCATGATGTGGACGGAGTTTCATCGCCTCCATGGGTCGGGGTTGGTCGAACGTGACGTTTTTCTGGAGAGTATTCAAGCTTTGGCTCGAGCTTCAGGTGAATTTTCGATTTCGACTGTTATTCGAAATAATGGGTTTCGATTTCAAGTTATAGGTCAAATCGTGGTTTGTTGATGGTGTCGCCGGAGGTAGGATCGTCGTTGACGATCTGTGCACGTGCACGACGTTGGTCGTGTGTCAGGGAACGTTGCTTCGAGGCAACTCGAAGTGGAGCTCGGGATTTTCGTGGCTTGACTCGAGTTTTTGCATGAGTGTTCGTGCCTTATTGTGTTTTTTACTTAATAGTTTAAAAAAAAAGAGTGGAAGAAAGGATAAAGAGAGAAGGGAAGAAGATAGGATCAGGGAAGGGGGGAAGGAGTTGCGTGAAGACAGGGGAGAGACTCGGGAAAATACTCGTGTGATTCTCGAAGTAAACTGTCAATTTACTCGAAGCAAATTGAGTCTGGGCTCGGGTCAAATTCATGTTCCAGGCTTCAAACCTGAAACTGTTTTGGTTTGCAAATTTTAAAACCAAATTTAAATTTTAAACCAAGGTTTTTAAAGCTGAGTTCAAATTGAAATGTTAATATAAATTCAAGTTGAAGGTAGAGTTTAGTTTGAATATAAATAAGTTTTAAATTTAAATTGTTTTAATAATTTAAAAGCAATTCAAAATATATTAAAGAAATTTGAAATGGAGTTGAAATTTTAAATGAAAAATTTAAGCAAGTTGAAATTAAAAGTTTAAATTTAAATTTAAATATGAATTAAAGATAATTTGAATCCTAGTCTGAAATCAAAGAAGTTTTAATATTTAAATTGTTTAAATTTGATTTGTGATGATAATTAAAACACTAGTTAGAAAATGTTCTAAAATTGAATTAGTAAAGATAAAATGATATGCATTCATTAAATTAGTTCAAGTGAATAATTGATTGATTTATTTAAATCAAGAAATTAAGATTTGAGTTAAATTAATTAAGGTAAATAAATTTGTAAATAAGATTTATTAATTTAATAAAGAGTTGTCTTTTAAACAAATGATTAAGGTTATTTAATCAAGTAATTAAGATTTATTAAGTTACAGTTTAGAACTTAATTAATTAAATAATTAGCGATTAAACATATGATTTTAAAGGTTAATTAAATGATAATTAACAATAGTTAAATTGAGTTTAATTACTTAAGAATAGTAATTAAATAATTATGAATAGTTAATAAGGATCATTTACCTGAAATTTATTTTGGAATAAATGTGAAAAGAATTATTCATAGAAATTTGATCTGATTTAAATTTATCAGATAATTGAATTAATCCTACCTATGAATTCTTGGATTATATTGGATGGTAAACTGTTTGATATCCCTGTTATATGATGCTTTATGATTATCCTGATTTATGTTGTGATCTATGATGAAATTTATTATCTGTGATATATATATGTCTACGAATCTGTGTATGAAAGATAAGCGTTATAAATTTATATCGCTTATCAATTATATTCCTGTATTCTGATCTGTGATAATTGTATGATGTTGCACTATTGTGTTAAACCCCTGGACCACACCATACACACAAATATGGATTTCACGAGGAAACCGATTAAGTCGCAGATTTTTGAAATAGTTAAATTGGAATTTTTAAATTCAAAAGTTTTGGAAATGGAATCGGAATAAATGTGAAAAGCTTTTAGAAAGAAATTTCAAAATAAAATTTATTATTTTTAAATTACTTGATTAAGTTTTGAATTTAAATAATTTGATTTAAATTTAAATTCAATACTTGAAATTGAATTCTATGATTTGAAATTAGGGATTAAAGATGTTATATTGGTTATATAAGGATTAAACCACTTTTAAGTATTGTTTTTGGGAATTTGAATTTAACCCAAGGATTTCAACTCGTATAAATGAATCAGATTTCCAAAATGAAAACTGTTGTTTTCAAATGATAAACACTTTTAGATAAGAACCGAGATTCCAGTTAATTAGGGGAATTTCAAGATTGAATAGAGAAATGATTTTCCTAAGTTATGAATGAATTCTTTTCGAAAGCTATGAATTAAATCTGTTTGTTTTAACAGATTTAAAAGGATGATTTATTTAAACCATTCGAAATGAAATTGTTTTGAAAGCTATAAGTTAAATCTTTGATTTAAAGATTTAACGAGTTAATCAAATTGAAATGAAAATAGATTTGGAAAATCTGTGAATGAATCTTTTGTTTAAAAGATTAAAATGTGAAAATCGTTTGAACCGTTAAAGGTTGTGAAAATGAATCTTTTTGTTTAAAGATTGAAATGGTAATTGGATTAAACCATTTGAAAGAAAGTTTTGAATTATTAAGTTGTGACTTAATTGAAATCCCAATATCCATATATTTTAAAAATATTTTCGCTCACTATTCGGTTTAACCGGGAAAGGACCTTTGTGTCATATAACCCATTCCGAATATGTGATACGTCGTTATGGATAGCATTTGAAGACCGGTGATGAAGACCGGGTATTTGCGAAAGCGATAGGATGACCTATCGATTGTTTCTGCACGGAGTCGCGCCGGTATAGAGACTCCCTAAGTGATGGGAAATCCGATCGGGATTGTGAATATCCGGATTTCAAGGACTTCTTTGTAAGTGCCTTCGATTCTGTTCGATCCCGGAACAGACTTGTATGGATTGTATGTCTGACATTACAAATTGAGATGTAAAGCCGATTTCTTTCAAATATATTTCTGTTGGTGGCGGAGAATTTATTCTTTTAGCTTAACACACTTCTCTGAGACGTACGAGCTCAGAGGTTATATAGTTGAAGGTTATCAGCGATATATTCCCAATTTGGTAATGTGACATACTAAGTGTTGCTGTGAAATGATCATCGTGTTGATTATTTGTGATAGGATCATTTATTTGATCGTCTATCTTAGTGATCATTTCTATGATCATTTGTTGACCCAAAGCATGGCTTTTGTATAAAGTATGTTTTTGTGGATGAGACTTCGTCGAGCCTCACACCCCGGAAATGGTCAAAACAGGAAAGATGCGGCAAGGTTATGAGGGGTAGCTCCCTTTAGGGTATGTGCATTTCCTTCTGGATAGAGGTGGTATCATGGTATGGAGCCCAGATATTTAACCTATGTGGTTACTTTGAATTTATTACTTTGTGGTTGTTGGTTATCGGGATCCCGTGAGAAAGGTCGTTTACGATCGGGGAATGGCGTGCTCGTGTCAGTAGTTACCCAGTTAGGGGTAACCCGGCCTTGTGTTGGCAGAGATCCGGTTTGGTTCTCGGGGACGTCCTTCCAGAGGCGTTCTCATGTGGCAATGGGAAGTTCCTTGGCCTGACCATTTGTTGGAAATCCAAAGAAACAATACGATCTTGTACGGTTTTAGTTGTAGAACCTATCATTCACTTATGGTGGCGCCCCACTGTTTGGATGGTAGCTATAGTAGGCATAAATGCGAAATGCCTATGCTGGCTAAGATTTATATCTTTACCTTTGAAATGATTCTTCTACACTATGCACTAGTAATAATATCAAATGTTTTTTTTTAATGCGTATCAAGCATCTTTGACTATCATAAGGAGAAATCTCCTCCGATTCTGCGTTTGCATTGTGTGTGTGTGCGGGAGGCCTTATGGTAGTCTCATTTTTAAAAAGCATTGCGAATTGACTTTGAAAATCTTTTGTTGAATGTTTTAAAAGATAAACTGTTTTTGTTGCTCACACCAGTCCCACGACTGATCCGGAGTTTATTGTTTCTTTCCTAAACTCTGGGTGCTCATTATTTTCTACACGAGCAGTCTAGAGTTGGGTTTTTCAGATAGTTAGATATAGTGGATTATCTGGAGTTAGTCCAGTCTTTGGATCACACCAGTCTTGCTAAGCTTGGTGCATCGTTATTGAGAGTTCGAGCTATTGCTGGATTGATTCTTGGAGATGGAGTTGCAGTTCTCGGAGTTCTCTTTTGAAGACTATTTTAGAGTTATTTGTTCCGCTGCTAGATGTTATCTATTTTCTTTTCCGCCGCTATTTTATTGTATCATATCTCTGATGTATATTGATATCTATTGGATCATCTGTTGTATCAGATATTGTATCAAAGCTGTATATCAATGTATTATTCTTTTATTCCGCTGTGTTATTTACTTAACGTTGTTATAAGCTCCGGCGAATCGGATTTGAACGGTCGAATCTATGGCATTCGAATACGATTTGAAGTATGGATGTCGATTTTCGAGCGGGAAAAATCCGAAACGTTACATCAATGGTCCGCAAATCCTAAAGAATGTTCTTCGGAATCCAGAGAATTCATCGAGCGAACACATCCGAACTTACTCCCTCATGCTATTTAAGGTGAAATTCTTACTTCAATTTTTTTTGTTATTATGCCTTAATGTGTTTGTTACTCTTTATTTTTTCTTCTTAAGTATTGCGAGGACGGAATTTCTTTAAGGCGGGGAGTCTGTAACAACCTGCAATTTTACGATTAGATATTTAAATGTTTTATTTAAATATAGCATCGTTAGTTGAACTTAAAGTCCGAAATGAGACTTTTTGTGAACAGTCGAATCCTATCTCAAGACTACTTCAATTGAGTTTAAAATGACATTTACAACTTGTTAAGTACAAACACCGGTATGTTTAGAGTCGATTAGAATTTTGGTATTTTGTTTGGGATTTGGGTTGTGTTCTAGCCCACTAACCCAATAAGAGAACCCAAACTTTCTACCAGATACCTCCCACTCCACTCCACTTCGTTCATTCCTTTCATAATTTCCTAATACTCTCAAGCAAAACGAAAAACAGGGAAAAGAGAGGATATCAAAAGTCATAAGCCCTAGTCCTCTTAGGAAATTCAAATTCAAGTTCTAACATCATGGAGAAGCTTAAGTAAGCATGCTCTTCATCTTCTCCATCGCAATTCCTCTTTAATTCTTGATTTTTCCTATAACCTAACATAGGAAAATCTTTACATGTATTAATTGGTGGAAGATCTTTGAGGTGTAGTTGAAGAGAAATAAATCCTAACTTGCTTTAGAGCTTGTCTTTTCTATTTTTGGGTTTAAAGATAATTTCTTGAACTCACATCTATCTCTATAGCTTTCATTATTGTTAAGCATGAATTCCTAAATCTATTTTATGTTCAATTGCTTTTTAATTGAATTGGTTTGATGAATTTTCTAATTTTGGTATTTTGAAGTCAAAATCTATGAAAATCCTACTATGGATGTTTGGACATATTGTTTGGAGTGTATTGAAGAGCCTATAGGGTTGGGTTGTTGCTTGACATAAATCCCTAGCCACTGTCGCTCATTCGATCGCTTCCGATTTGATTTGTCCACTAATGGTCTAGGCAAATTTTGCGCTGAGTTTCAGCTCAGACGTTTGGGAAAACACTCAGACACCTATGGAAAATTCCAGACCTACGGCTCAAACTTCTGAGGTTATTCCTTGACATCTGAGCGATCTAGAAAAAATTTCCATACCTTCATCTCAGTTGTTTTGGGAAAATCACCAAACATCTGGTGCAGTTAAAATCAACCAATTTACCTATTTTTATGTGTGTTTTCGTTTTATCGATTTTTCATGATCCGGTTAGTTCCTGTCATTTATTATCGACCTTGATGACTTCTTTTCTGGATTTTTGGAAATATGCATTTGATGGATTTGATATCATTTTCATGGTTTTAATTCATGTTGTCGAATGTGAATTTTTGGTGATAGATTGTTTTTACAATCGTTTCAATGATTTGCACTTTAAACTAATACTAGTTGTAAATACTCAAACTCTTTCACAAAAATTATTTCAACGTTTCTTTTAATACAAAGCTCATTTTTAAACGCGTTTTCCAATCTATTAGTATATACATACCTTTACCTCATTCGTACAAAAAATTCAATTAAATGGCATAGCAAAACAAGTGGTATGTAACGCTTGAGTTTACTTCGTCGGTTAATTCATATACTTGCTCGATTCAAATCTTGTGACAATTTTCGAGTGGAAATCTACAATTTGTTCGTAAATATTTATGTTAAGCCAGTGATTATGGGACACGAAGCTAAACTCATCTATTTACTAGATTGATGTAATTTATACTTATTGATCTATGATGATCATTTTGAGGTTTAGACTAGCGATATGCAATGTTTCATTGTCCGCGTGGGAGACTGTACCCCGTTCTGTTGAGCTTTGTCTCAATTTTTGTTAGGTTAGCGACCTATAGGATTTATGGAGTGCAGTTCATCGTGCGTATCATTGTATTAAATCATTGTTCCGTCTTATTTGAGTTTCAGGTTCCTCGGGCGTAGCGTTGTACTACGTTGTTGCACCGGCATTATGGGTTAGCGACCTATGAGATAGCGTCCCGTTTTTGATATACATATTGGTGAGTTTTCATGCTTTCACTTGTGATAGGCCTCCCCCTTTATGTTTTCTGGATTTCAAATTACTAATTTATAGAATTTGTTTTTCACTGATTTTTGTGATTTGCATCGATATTTTTTGTCCATATTTGAGTTTTGGTAAATAAGCTAAAGAATATGATAATTCTTTTTGTTGATTTGAGAAAATTTGAGACATTGTATGATTTTCAATTTTTATCCGATATATACTTGACATAACATGGTATTATTGTTATCATATGTTTGTCATATCTCCTATCCTATCTCATCTAACATGACATTTATAGCTAGACTGATCCGTTTATTATTTTTCTTCTTAAATAATACTCGGGTTCGACAGTGGTGTTTTTGGTGCTTCCACTTGACTTCTTAGCAGGGACTAACTTCTGACTTTTGGTTAACTACTTTATCTTAGTAGCATTTATTTTTATACATTCAAGATAGTGACTCCTTGATGTATACGTATTCTTTTATCTAGCAATTGTACCTATTCTTTTGTGATGTAGTGGATCTTGTATGGCCACTACTTTGTTGTTCACTTCTATGTGTTATATTCATATCTGTTTCCGCCTTAGTGATATGAATATCTGTGATTGAATTGTGTTATGCGTATTTTAAAGGCCTCATAGCCACTGTATAGTAGCTTTGAGTTTGTATTGGATATGTCAAATTTTGTCTTGAAATTAAACGCGTGTCATACTATCTGACATATTGGTACTCGCACAAAGTAATTACACAGATGGTCGCTCCTCAGCAGCCTTATTCTTCATGCTTATTGATGACATTACCCCATACTGTCCTTGGCTAGTGCGAGTATAGAGGTGGGGCATCATGTCACATCCATACTCGGAACTCTTTCAAAATGCTCCAAACTATATCTGACTATTATGCTACTCGAAAAATAGGGCACCTAGAGTTTAAGAGAAAGCAAATAAATGTTGGGTCAATCATGCGATTGGTATGAGAAACTAAAAATACGAGCATTTGAAAAAAGGGTATCTCATAAGACCACGCCGCATATAAATGTGTAACGGGTTTTTACTTTATGATAACCAAAACATTTCTACGCAAAATCCTATGATATTATTTTTACTGACATGCTTGGTAAACCATTCAAATAAACTTGTTCAAAATGTTGAAATTGTTACATTGGTTAAATTTGGCGGGCATAATATGTTTACAACTAAGTCTGTAGGTTCCTATCGGCAAATTGCTTTCTACTGAATAGCGAGGTAAGGGACTACCTCCTGTACAGTACATTTCCTAAGGAATGTACCGAGGATCGACATCTTCAAAACCTCTACGAATTAAGACCAGCCTACCCTAAACAAGCAGATGGTATAGAAAACAACAAATATGATATTACCTCGTCCATTCCCGACCTATCCGAGATCTCACATATAATACACCACATTTTTTTTACCCGATGTCATAGCAGGCGCAAAATAGATCTAGAAAGTGATATCATACCTTAATGGTTGTGATCTACTTAGCCTTAGGGCAACCCCTGTTTCATAATATCCCTAATGTAAGGCTAGGGGTAATGTTTACCTTTCTTAAAACGTTTTCACTTAAAATGCCATATTGGCATTTCAATGAATACAATATTGATTTCAATAAAAGTATAACCTCTAAGCTTGTACATTTTAAAGAAGGATGTTAAGCATAAGAGGGGTAACCTCCTACACTACCAAATAGATATACCTTTGTAAATATCGGTGCACTATGATTTCAAAAATGTAATGTCTGACATTCAACCATACAAGTTGTCTAAGAGCAGGACTAAGCAAAGACATTCTTCTACCACATCCTTTTAGGAATTACACCTAGGATTAGTAGCGAGTAATCCTTGCATACGAATATCCCAGAATGAAGGGACCACTGGTATTTATTTATCTCAAGAGCTACTATGAAACTATCAATAAGTAGTCCTTCTATTATGAAGACCCCTGCCTTCAACTTCATTGTCTTTAACATGTCTTCACTTTCAAACTCATAAATTAGTTGGAACTGTTTTTCGTATAAGAATCACCCAAATCCAACCCCAGTTCCTTTGAATCAATCATCGACAAAAGGATGTCAAGTATATAGGTGCTTATAATTTTATTGATTACTTTTCTCTTTATCAAAAAATATCTTCGAGAGATATATATCTTTAAATCATTATTTTGGGTATATACGGAATCAACAAATCTCATTTATCAAATACTAGTTTAACTAAAACCTTTTTAAATTTTGGAGTAATTCTAAATCATTTTATCCTTTAATTAGGGAAAAATCTCTGAATCAATTATTTAAACCTTAACAACTATTTCTTATTTCCCACCCATAAATTTTTAAGCGGGTCAAAAACCATGTTATTTAAGACATTGTTTATATAAACCCAAAAAAATTAATTTTAAATAAATGGATCCATGGGAACTTAAATAACTCAAAATCATTTCTTTAAATCTTGACAACCGCTTTCATTTTCAACTCATATCTTTTTGATAAGTTGAAATCATGTTATCTAAGATGGTAAGTCCAAATTTGTTAGTATTCAAGTAAAACAGATCCATATATACTAATTCTACTCAACATCAATTTTCATATTCAACCTTTACAATCTTTCGACTAGCGGTGAAATCACCTTTTAAATTTACAGAGATAGTATGGGTACCCTCCTCGGAGTTTAATACCAAATATATTTCTATACAATCCAAATTGTATTAAATTTGGAAAAACCTAAATTTCTTATACTTGTTGTTGGGCATGTTTCCACCTGCTACCGAACCAACCCCAATTCCCTGCATAGCCGAACCAATCACATTCCCACCAACTACTAGTTCAAACACACTTCCCCTGCTCCACCGGACCAACCTCACCGGACCAAGCTCCACCGGACCAACCTCACCGGACCAGCCTCCACCGAATCAACCTCCACCGATCCAAGGCCTCACCGCTCTAACCACTACCGGACCACTCACCACCGGACCAAGTCCCACCAAACCAAACTCCATCCACTCACAACCGGACCAGGGCGTGCCAGACCAACACTGCCAGGCCAGACTACATCAGCCCAGGCCCACCAGCAGCTATATACATCCAAGACCCCTACCCCCAGCCTCACTCTATAAATAGAGGGGCAGGGGTACAACAATGGCAGACAAGTTTGAGAGCTCAAGCACGGATAGAACTTTCAAACAAGTTTCAGATACTTGTAATCAAAGCTTCGTACATGTAATCTGAACAGAAAAGGAGAATAACATATAAAGTGGACATAGGCATATTCTGGCCTAACCATTATAAATCTGTGTGTTTTTTACCGTTTAGTCCATCTATTTTATATATTTGCATAAATCACCCAAATCACTAAGAACAACGTATAATCAACTAAATCATACGACTTGGAGGTGTTTGCCCATTTTTTGTGCAAACATTTTTGGTGCTTTCACTGAGAAGCTCGTGCTAGAAGCTTCGGCTTCTCCCACTCAACATTCTTCCCAACAGCGTCGCTTATTGCTTGGAAAACATGCCTCTTAGGCAGAGGAAAGATGCTAGCAAAGGAAGGAACATCGCATCTAGCAGTATCCCATATCCAGTGATCAGAGATCAAGAGAATCGTCCTGTTCCAACGGCAAATGGAAATCAGGAAAATCCGACAGCCCCTGCTACGGAACAACCAATTATTAGGGCAGATCTGGACAGGGTTGTGGCTGAAGTAACTAACCGCTTTGCATCTCAACAAGAATCCTTGGTGGACCAACTCATGTCACGCTTAAGGGATGCTGATGAATCCAATCACAACACCGAATCATGGGGTGAGTCCCAATCTGGAGCATCTGGGAGGCGACAAAGATCTTTCTTATTCGAAGAGGCTAACAACAGAAACAGCAATGGTAGGAGCCGAGCTCAGACTCAGCCCGAATTCCAACCGGATGAAACGCTTGGAACCGAACCCAACGGGGGAGGTACCAGGCAGGGGTCAGATATGGCTGAGCCTGTCATGCTACCTAACCATGGGAACACCAATGGACGGGGTCGAGCTGGAGTCCAGCCCGAAGTTGGACCCGAGGGAATGCTTAGAACAGAGCACAGTAAGAGAAGGTTGAGGCAAGGGCAAACTGTGGCTGACCCCAGCATGCTCCCAGAAGGCCGAAGACAGCCACCGGAAATGTTAGGAGTAATAAACGGCACCATCCCTACAGTTCATCTGGACGGAGTCAATCCCGCAGAGAAGAACCAAACTCATTGCTATCTACTCCAAATTCTGATGAAAGGATAGCGCGATTATTCATAGAGTGCGTCTGACGGGATCAAAGAGATCGAGGGATAGGCGCTAGGGTAACCAGCCCCTTCACCCACAATATCGAGATTGCCATCACCCCTCGAGAATGGAAAATGCCAACAATGGAGCCTTACAAGGGAACCTCTGACCCCGTCGTACACTTACAGAGATACACACAGCATATGCTCATGAGCGGAGCGACAGAAGGAGTATCGTGTAAATGCTTTCCACTCTTCTTCGCCGATCTAGCTACCTCCTGGTTCTGCCATCTAACCCAAGGGTCCATCAGCCGATGGGAAATGTTGAAAGAAAAGTTCATCAGCCAATTCCGCATTCATGTGGAGCAACCCAAGGACGCTTATTTCTTATCCAATATCTAACAAAAGCCCGGAGAAACAATGCAACAATATCTATCCCGATTCAATGCCGCAGCGGCCGCAGTCCATGATGCCAATGAGAAACTTATCCTAATGGCCCTCTGTAGTGGTGTGCATCCAGATACTAAATTTGCTAGGAGATTAACGAAAGAAAATCCAGCTACCTTACCCGATTTCTTCCATGAAGACGGAAAATATATGAGACTTGAAGACGCCTTCATTGAAAGGTAGACAGGGCAACAAACCAAGGTAGCTCATGGCAACACACCCGCAGTAGCAAAGGACGTTTGAAGAAATGACTCCAGAGACAATGCTGGGGGAAAGAAGGGAGAAAAGTGTTTATATAGGCCAGGACCGAGATTTGACTCTTACACTCCTTTGAATGACACAATCGAAAACATCTTCTTGGCCACCCAAGACGAAGTTAGATACAAGCGCCCCCGGCACAAGAAGGAATCATAATCAGATAATGCAATTAAGTCTGGAAAGTTCTGCCGCTTCCATGAATCACATGGGCATGACACCAATGAATGCCATAATCTCCGGGACTTGATTGAAGAACACATCAGAAGGAAGAGACTAGAGCGCTATGTGAAAGGTCAGAACAGGACTTCAATTCCTACCCATGAGAACCCAGGGCTACCCCTCCCAAAAGTTGACGGAGGAAATTGCAACACCAGTGGCTCTAGTCAAGAGAAGATAGTGGTACATACCATATCAGGAGGACCACACATCGCCGACGGAAGCTGGGCAGAGATGGAAAGATACGGTAAGTCACTTAGAAACGATGAAGGCTACGTTAATTCTGTTATGGAAGAACGCCACCCGAAACAAAAAAAGAATGATGACATCACATTCAGTAGGCATGTTCTAGAGGGAAGGCAGTACCCTCACATGGATCCTATGGTCATCACTGCCTGGTTCGGTCCGGCCAAAATTTTCCGAATTCTAGTAGACACTGGCAGCTCAGTAAATATCCTATTTAAGCATGCTTTCGACAAAATGAAGCTGTCGATGAAAGATGTGTCTCCCTGCAACAAACCACTACACGGTTTCACGGGCGATGCGAAGATGCCTCTCGGGCAACTAGACCACTTTGTCGAAATAGGAAGTCATCCCCGCTCCGTTGTGCGGAAACAAACATTTGTGCTGACAGAAAACCACTCGGCCTACAACGCCTTTTTAGGAAGACCAGCCTTGTCTGACTTCCAAATTGTCTTGGCCCCATGGTGTCTGAAGATGAAATTTCCAACAGACAATGGAATAGGGGAGGTAGAGGGAGATCAAGACGCTGCTCGAGACTGCCATGTAACTGAGCTTCGCAATAACCACAGAAAGGATAGAGGGAAAATGCAGAGACTACTCTCTGCGCAAAAAACCTGGAAGCATAACAACTAAAGAAATCCCCTCCTCTTTGGTATATCAGTGATCCTTTCAACGAATTAGACCACAGGAACGGGGAGGAGGAGGCTACCGCCGAGTCTGCAGAGGCTATGGAGTTTTTATCTGTAGACAAACACGACTCGAGTAGGCTATTGAAAATCGGATCTCAGCTAAAGGCAGAATTGAAGAATCAACTCATTGATTTTCTCCGCCACAACTTGGATGTATTTGCATGGACGCACGCTGACATGACTGGAATCTCCCCAGATGTGGCATGCCACGTACCGAACATCGATCCTACCAAGGTGTCGGTAAAACAGAAAAAGAGAAGCATAGGGGCAGAACGATCAACAGCCCTCGATGAAGAAGTAAAGAACCTACTTGCCAATAACTTCATCCGAGAGGCCATCTACCCAGAGTGGATCGCCAACCCGGTACTAGTAAAGAAGGCTAATGGGAAGTGGCGAACGTGTATTGACTTCTCCAACTTAAATGATGCTTGCCCAAAGGATTGCTTCCCACTCCCCCGAATCGATCAACTTGTAGACAGCACAGCCAGGCACGAACTCTTATCTTTTATGGACGCATATTCAGGATATAACCAAATTCCTATGCACGCCCCCGATCAAGACCACACTAGTTTCATCACCGACCGAGATTGTACTGTTATAGAGTAATGCCTTTTGGACTTAAAAATGCCGGAGCTACTTATCAGCGCCTCATCAACGAGATGTTTGCGGAACTAATAGGACGAACCATGAAAGTTTATGTAGACAACATGCTAGTAAAGTCAAGAAAAGCCATCGATCACGTAAGCCACCTGGACGAGATGTTTCAAGTACTTCGTCGATGTGGAATGAAGCTGAATCCTCTAAAGTGCTCCTTCGGAGTATCATCGGGAAAGTTCTTAGGATTCATCGTCCATGCCAGAGGAATTGAAGCGAACCCTGAACAAGTCCGGGATCTGAAGGAAATCAGGATACCTTCCACTCGAAGTGAAATGCAAATCCTAAATGGGAAAGTGGCCGCCCTGAGCAAATTCATCTCTAAAGCAACTGACAAGTGTGTCCGTTTCTTCGAAGCTATAAAAAAAGACAAGGGAAAGTTCGAATGGACTGACGAATGTGTAACGGCCTTGCACAACCTAAACAAACACCTCCAGAGACCACCAGTACTCTCAACTCCAAATGAAGGCGAAGAGCTATACCTATACCTTGCTGTGTCATCTCATGCTCTAAGCGCCGCTTTGGTAAGAGAAGACAACCGCACGCAGCGGCCAGTATACTTTGTAAGCAAGAGGTTCACGGGGGCGGAAGCCAGATATCCTAAACTTGAGAAGTTGGCATATTGTTTACTAATCACATCACGCAAATTGCGACACTATTTCCAATCCCATTCCATCAGAGTTCTAACTGATCAACCGCTAAGACAGACACTCCATCGTCCCGACACCTCCGGGCGACTGCTTAAATGGTGCATTGAGCTAAGTCAATATGATCTCACCTACCATCCTCGCTCCGCCATCAAGGGGCAAGCCATGGCCGATTTCATTGCCGAATTCACTACCAACGAAGGTAAGGAGCCATCTGAAATAACAGGAGATATCAAGTGGAATCTCTTTGTAGATGGAGCAACGAACGAACAGGGCTCGGGGGCAGGTATTGTGACAATCACCCCCAGGGGAAGGAAGCTGCACTATGCCCTAAGGTTGGAATTCGCCGCCACCAACAACGATGCAGAATATGAAGCAGTAATATCAGGATTAGAAATTACCTTAGAAATTAGAGTCAGTTCTTTATACCTTCATACTGATTCTCAACTTATCGTAAACCAAGTACTAGGAGAGTTTCAGACTCGAGGAGAACGACTCACAGCATACCTAAAGAAGACCAAGCTGCTGCTCGATCAATTGGATCACTATTTAATCAAACACATTCCTCGAGAAGAGAACCGAGAGGCCGACGAACTGGCAAAGCAAGCTAGCATGAAGAACAGCACCATTTCCGGAACAGTAGCCATCTCGAAACAACTATCCCCAAGTTTCAAACAAGAAGATGCGATAGCTGCAATCGAAGAGGAAACTTGGATGACTCCTATCCGGAAATACTTACAAGATGGCACACTGCCCCACGGACGTAACAAAGTTAAGAAAATCTTGAGGAAAGCTTCTCGCTACACAATACAAGAAGGCATCCTCTATCGACGCGGCTTCTCTAACCCCTTATTGAGGTGTGTCACTGGAAGGGAAGCCAAGGAAATCTTATCCAACATCCATCAAGGGAGCTGCGGATATCACACTGGTGGGGAGACTCTAGCAAAGAAGATGCTCCGATATGGATACTACTGGCCCACTTTAAACAAAGACGCCTTAGACTTCGTCAAAAGATGCGACAGATGTCAGAAATTTGCTAAGATTCATCGACTACCAACAAATGAGATTACTCAGATGACCAGCCCTTGTCCCTTTGCAGTATGGGGAATTGACTTGATTGGCGAACTGCCGATGGGTCGAGGCGGAGCCAAATATGCTATAGTGGCAGTCGACCATTTGGGTGGAAGCGGAACCTTTAAATAAAATATCTTCGGCAAAAGTTATTAACTTCTTGATCAAAAATGTTCTATACAGGTACGGGGTTCCACCCAAAATCATATCGGACAATGGACTTCAGTTTGATAGCGAGGAGTTCGCTGACTGGTGCTAAGAGCATGGAATTCACAAATGCTTCTCATCTGTGGCTTATCCCCAGGCAAATGGACAAGTCGAAGCTGTCAACAAAATTCTTAAAACTCTAATCAAGAAGAAGCTTGAAAAGTCAAAAGGCGCTTGGGTGGATGAACTTCCTACGGCACTTTGGGCCTACCGCATGTCTTTCAGAACATCAACAGGGCATACTCCTTTCCCTTTGGCATACGGATTGGAGGCCATGCTTCCAGTTGAAATTGTAGTGCCATCCCACCGTAGGATCCACTACAATCCAGAAGAGAACGAAGAACTCCTTCATATGTCTTTGGATCTAATCGAAGAAAGAAGAAATGATGCAGCACACAAAGCAACAGCTCACAAGCAAAAAATGGCAGCACAATACAACTCCAAAGTCAAACATCGCAGCTTACAAGAAGGAGATCTTGTCCTCAAGCGAATCTTCCCGCGCCCCGGAGTGCTAGTGTTTGCACAAAAAATGGACAAACACCTCCAAGTCGTATTATTTAGTTGATTATATGTGATTTTCAATGATTTTAGATGAGTATGTAAATATGAGAAAAGTAGGGGCTGAAATGTAAAAGACACACAGATTTATAGTGGTTCGGCCAGAATGTGCCTACGTCCACTTTATATGTTATTATCTTCTTTCTTTCAAGTTACAAGTACAATGCGTTGTATACAAGTGTATGAAAGTAGTTTGAAAGTTCCTTCCTTGCTTGAGCTCTCAAACTTGTCTGCCATTGTTGTACCCCTGCCCCTCTATTTATAGAATGAGGTAGGGGGCAGGGGTCTTGGAAGTATATAACTGCTGGTGGGCCCGGGCTGAAGCAATCTGGAATGGTAATCACCTGGTTCGGCGGAGGTCATTCGGCATGGAGTTTGGTCCGGTGGTAGGCGTGGTCCGGCAATAAGTGTGGACCGGTGGTAATGAGTGTGGAGGTGGACCGGCAGTGAGGTGGTTCGGTACTTGTTTGGTCCGGCCGTGGAGTTGGTTCGGTAGTGGGGTGATGGTTGGTTCGGTGGGGTATGGTCCGGCCACCGAATGGGATGTGCCGGATGGAAATGCCTTATGCCTTGCTTTTGCCGAATGGACCAATGGTTGGGCTTTGCCGAATGGATTCTGGTCCGGCATAACAGGGAGAGGCCGGACGTAACTCTACCGAATGGGAATGCCGGATTGACTTCCATGCTTGTACCGAGCCTTGTGTTCATCGAACGAGGTGGAGGTTGCAAGCCCGGGTGAAACTGTGGCTTCTTGGTCTCGAGATCTTCTGGGTGAGAATTCGCCCAACATTTGCCCCCCAAAGTGGGGCACGTGCTTGCATGTGTCGCGCTTTGTTTCCTTATGGTAGGAAGGTTTGTTTTGTAATGCCATGGGCTGGATGTTCATATCCTGTTGATGTCCTGCAAAGGAATTTACAGTTTTAGTGTGATTTCAAATAACGACCGTTCGTGATCGGAATATTTGAGATGAAGTGGACTGTGCCGTTAAGGACGGTAGAGTGAGCCCCGAAGGGGCTTGGCATCGTCGATGCCCGGTTTATGTTTGTGAAGACGGTTTATTGCCAGCTCAGAGCATGCCTAGGGATCGTTCGCAACCCCGTACATGTGTAAGTAGCTTAGCCATTTCATAATTATCAAATATCCATATGACCGCTGGGCTTAAGAATGCGTGTCAAAGTGTAAATTCCCACGATGGTAGGGTTAATAACCATTCAGAGCGTGCCTATGGACCATTCGAGGTCGCGTACACGTGTAAACGATTTAATCCACGTCGGTGAGGATTTTACGACTTATTCACCGCTATCATAATCTTATTTTATTAGTTAGTTCTAGAGTTCGGTACTTATCTGAGTGAAGCGCCTGCGTGCCCCCTGTTTCTGGTTTCTGCTGGTAGAGACAGTTTCATTCGGTTTCGAGTAGGCATATATTCTTATTCGTTTGGAGGTTGGTTGGGTATGGAAGGTTTCATTCGGTACATAGTTGGTCCGGTTGTTGTTGGTCCGGTTGTTGTTGGTCCGGTGATAGGTTCTCGTTCGGCATGGGGTTGGTCCGGCAGTAGGTTCTCGTCCGGTATTCCAGAGCTCGCCTATATATAGAGGCTACACCCCCCTTAGTTTTTCTCTACCGAACAAGAGGAAGCCGAATCAAAAGCCCACCGAACCAACTATTTGCCGAATCAAATATTCGCCGAACCAGGTATATACTCTTTTACCGAATGAACTCTATAACCGGACGGGCTTATGCCGAATGGGCACGGAAGCTTTGCTTTGCCGAATGAACCTCAGATTCCATTGCCGAATGGAAGTCAGATCCCATTGCCGAATGAACTTGTACTGCCGAATGAACGTAAGACCCTAGTGCCGAATGGTCTTGAACCTCCAGTGCCGAACGAACTTTGTGTCTGGACTTTGAGTGGAACTCCGGACTTATGTATGCTTGTTTGTTTATACTGTCGTTCTAACATCATGCTTTTTACTTTTGTGTATGCAGATAAATGTCTCGCAAAGTTGAAACTCGATCGGGCAAGAAGAAATCCAGGGATAGCGGAGAAACTTCTGCCGTGCCCCCAGCTCAGCCAGATCCAGCACAGCACGGACCTGCTCCGAGGTCACTAGTCGATGGGTATGGTCCCCAGGAGCTTCTTGTCTCTCCTCCTGATTGCTATCCTAGCTCTCTGAAAGAGGAGCAACTTGATGTCATATCCCGTTCCTTCGGGATTGACAGAGCGCTTATGTTGCTGCCGGAGGCTGGTGTCATGCCGTACAACCCTCCCGAGGGGTATTTTGCCTATAGCCGATATCATTGCATGTGTGGGGCCATTCCTCCTATCAACGCTTGGATAGTAAGCTTCACCACATATTTGAAGGTGGCTCCCTTCCAGCTTCAGCCTAACTCATATGCTATCCTGGTGAGCCTCTTTGTCATCTTCCAGAGGAGGTACGGGCGTCCTCCTTCTAACCGGGAAATCCGATACTTGTACAACCTGAGAGGCTATAAGAAGGGGTCTCCGTATATTAGTCTGGAGGCGGCCGTACCCTTCAAACCAGTTCTGGACTTGTATTCCAAGTTCACCATGTTCAAGAAGGAGTGGTTCTTCGTCAAGGACGATGCTGTTTCTTTCCGCCTTTTCACTTCCGGCTGTAAGATTGATTTCATTTATATTTTTCATGCGTTTTGACTGTAGTGTTTTCTCTGACATGCTTCTATTTCTGGCTAGCGACAGGTGGTATTGCAGTCGTGGAGGACGATTCCTTAGTGCGAATGGCTGCTGAACTAAAGGCTATTCCGGCACGGGACCGGTCGGCCTCTTTCTTGATCAGGAACGCAACTCTCTTGGAGTATAATTTGATCTTACCGCGCCAGTCCGTGGTTAAGCAAAGGGATACGGCTGAGGAGAGGGCTGCTAAAGCTAAGGAGGGGGCTACGGTAAAGAGCGGTAAGAGGGAGCCTTTCGCAGCGCGTCCTGCGGTTGGGGGGAAGAAACTGAAGAAGTCCGATGGCCCTTCTCCAAGTACTTGCCCGATTGTCCCGGAGGAGGAAGGTGTAGAAGAGGAGGAAGGAGGCGAAGTTGGAGAAGGGTCGGAGGGTGGAGGAGATGGCGAAGGTCAAGGTGGTAGTGGTGTTGTTGCTCTAACCTCTGAACAAGACCTCGAACTGGATGAGGCTCTCCGTCGGGCCTTCGGGGAGTCGGAGGGAGAGTCGGAAACGGAGAAGGGAACGGAGAAGGCAAAGGAAACCGGCAAAGCTGTGGCTGGCACTGACCCATCCTCTAAGGGTTCCTCAGCTAGGGTGATTCCGGCGATGCAAGGTGAACTTTTGTCTTCTGCCGATTCTATTTTCGATAAGGACTTAGAAATTTTTTACGGTTCACTTCCGTCCTGGAATGAGATCCAGGACTTATTGCAGTATCCCACTCCTCCGCCGGGTTTGTATAACAGATG
The DNA here is from genome assembly GCA_030765085.1 of Allium cepa. NCBI lineage: Eukaryota > Viridiplantae > Streptophyta > Magnoliopsida > Asparagales > Amaryllidaceae > Allium > Allium cepa. Next base: position 67,635,024 of record CM060942.1, read on the forward strand.
TGTCTCCTCACTTTTCTTTCTTTTTAACTTAGCACATTTTTTGAATTGCGGATTATTGTATGTTCGTAACACTTGTTCTTTATTCCAGGGGCAGGCCAGGCGGGTAAAACGTCGGATGTTCGACACCGCCTTGAACAATTTAAGTCGAGGAGAGCTTCCGCGAAACCTTCTACTGATCGCACTGGGGACGTAGTCAAGTACCGCCCTCTTCTTGGGGTCATCGAAGAGGGCATTCAGAAAAGGAAGCGGAGCCGTTCCTTATTTGAGTCTTCTTCTGCTTCGCAGCTTCCTACTCTGTCTCCCCCTACTCAGCCTCCTCGTGATACTACGGAGGAGAGCACGGAGCCCTGCCCCCCTCCTCCTCCTTCCAAGAGTTCTACTGTCATTCATATAAGGCGTCCCGATGTGCCTCGCCCCGTGCCTCGTGACCCTTTTGCCGGCCATCCTGATTTAGACCCAAGTTTTCGGGACATTTCATTCGATGAGACCACGGGCGAGCACCTACTTCCCCGCAACCCCATGGTAAGAGTGCTGGACGAGGCCAAATCTTTAGATCTTGATTTACTTACTACACGGGTAGTCACCATGGGGGATGAGGCCAAGGCTAATATCGACCGGGTGGCCGCAGAGACCAAGAAGTTAATGGAGCATCATGCTAAGTTGGTCAAGGCCGGGGAAGAGATCGGGAGTGCTAACATTCGGTTGAGGTTAAAGGTTGCCGATCAGGCCAAGCAACTCGCCGACCAAGCCATCCAGATTTCCCAGCATGAGGAAACCTCCAAGCGTCTGAAAGAGACCATGGAGAAGGCCAGTAGGGCGGAATTACGGAAGATGGAGGTCGCTTGCAGGGAACGGATTAACATAGCTATCGCAACGGTGGATGAGGTTCGAAATGCGGATCTCGAGCGGGTAGAGGAGTTGTCAGGGAGGCTCGAGGCTGCGGAGATGGCTCAGGCCGAGTTGAAGGAGGAGATGGAGGAGATGAGGAGGTCCCTCAAGTTGAAGGAAGAGGAAATGAGGAGGTCACTCCAGGCTGACTGCTTGAGATACCAATCAGAGAGGGACGTCGCCATCACCAAGTTGCAAGCTTCCGAGGCCCGGGTGAGGGAGTTTGAGGAAAACGAGGGGATGATGGATGAGATGTTGCAGGATATGTACTTCCACACTTGGAAGGAGGGCGGCTTGTCTTGGATGGACGATTACCCTCGGGTCATGGCCAAGGTGTATCTCCAGGCTTTAGAGGAGGCCAGGGTGAATGCGGGTAAGGAAGGCGGAGAGGCTTTCAACTTGAGTGCGGTTACTGCTCAGTTCTCAAAGGAGGAGCAAGCGGCGGTGAAGGAGGGGATGCGGCTACTCGCTGCAGAGGAAGCGGGCGTGCAGTTGGATGATGAGGATCAAGCGGCGGATGCTGGTGAGTTATTCTTTTCCCTTTCTTTTCTTTTCGTGTTTTCATAACTTGATCGTTCGTTTAATGAATTCCTCTTCTGATCTGGACAGGTGGGACTTCAGATCCACATGCTGGGGGCTCCGATCCTGCGGCTAAGTAGGCTGGGGGAGTTGGTGATGGAGTGTGGATGCATCTGCCATCTTTTTGTTTCTTTTTTATCACTGTTCATGTTAGTCTTTGATATGCAACTGTAATAAAATTATTTGCAAAGAATAACTTCGTGTGATCTTATAATATAAGCTGATTTTGTCATGTTTAAATGTTGTTGCTATCTTTATGTGCCGTGTGAGAAGTATAATTATGTATATGCCTGTGATTCTAGTTGTGTTTGATGTTAAGTTTTTGCTTGAAATATAACTTCACGTTTTGCAATGTCATTGTATGAATAAGCTATAGTTACGCATTTATGTACAAGAGAAGAGAGTACCGCCCTTTATGTTTTATTCGCAGGCGGTAGCTTTGAGTGTCTTGTGTAACTGTTTACGGGTATAGCTGAGCGCCCTGCCACCCAGTACGCAGGCTTAGAGCCTCATGAGTGAATGCTTCCTATTTGGTTTCCTGTACTTTAGAGTTTGTTACACAGGATAGGAGAAAAATATTTAAATGAAATGGAAATATAGTAAAAGTAAAACTTCCAGTCACGGAAGGCCGTCGATGTGCTTAAGTTCGTGGCAAACGGGTTTTGTAGTCACTTTCCCTAGCTGTGGGTCTTGGAGACATTTGTCACCCATCTTACGCCTCCGCGGGGAGTTTTCTTTTTTACCACAGCCGCACTTAAGACACATCGGAGCCGAGATCGCGCACGGTAACTACCCGAACCGTTATGGTCCGTAATCGTGGGTATTATTCGATTTACCGTGGCCGGCTAGCGTGGGTGCCGTTGGCCGTGAACTACCCCTGGCTGGCCACACCTTATGTTGGGGCTTAAAGTAGGTTAACGGTTACCGACGAGCCGAACGCCGTAATGAGCTGCCATCGGCTATAGTCGGCCTTTATGATGACTTATAATCGGCTCATTACAGTTGGCTTTGAGGGCAGGCGCGCAATGAGTTAACCCGCAGCAGAGGGATGCTGGAGCAAAAGAGTCTCATTGGCGAGTGCATAGAATCGTGGCGTACCTGTTAGGCCTAGTCTAGATGAGGCCGCGGTGCGTCTTGAGTGGAGATGCCATAGGATTTTGTTCAACAGAAAGGGATAAAACTTAACAAGTAGCCAAGACATAAAGGAACAAGTTAAAAAGAGACAAGATTTTTTAAAGTGGTTCGGCACGAAAATGCCTACGTCCACTGATTCTCTTTGTTAATTCACTTCACATGGGCAGTACAAGTTAAGAAAAGTATCGACGGAGGTGTCGGATGTTCCATGCCCTCTGGAACACCTCTCCGTCCACTGTTGACAAAATGTAAGCTCCGTTGTGGAGATCTTTGTGAATTACATATGGTCCGTCCCAGATGGGGTCCAGTGCCCCGGGGCGCGGAAAGATTCGCCTGAGGACAAGATCTCCTTCTTGTAAGCTGCGATGCTTGACTTTGGAATTGTATAGTGCTGCCACTTTTTGTTTGTGAGCTGCTGCTTTGAGTGCTGCATCGTTTCTCCTTTCCTCAATCAGATCCAAAGACGTGAGGAGGAGTTCTTCGTTTTCTTCTGGGTTGTAGTGGATCCTACGGTGGGAAGGCACAATAGTCTCAACTGGGAGCATTGCCTCCGATCCATATGCCAAAGAGAAAGGAGTATGTCCCGTTGATGTTCTGAAAGATGTGCGGTATGCCCATAGTGCCGTAGGAAGTTCGTCCACCCAAGCGCCTTTTGACTTTTCAAGTTTCTTCTTGATTAGGGTTTTGAGAATTTTGTTGACAGCTTCAACTTGTCCGTTTGCCTGAGGGTAAGCTACTGATGAGAAGCTTTTATGAATTCCATGCTCTTGGCACCAGTCGGCAAATTCTTCGCTGTCAAATTGGAGTCCGTTGTCTGATACGATCTTGAGGGGGACTCCATACCTGCACAGAATGTTTTTGATCAAGAAGTTGATAACTTTTGCTGAAGATATTTTATTTAAAGGTTCCGCTTCCACCCATTTGGTGAAATAATCGACTGCCACTATAGCATATTTGGCTCCGCCTCGGCCCGTTGGCAGTTCGCCAATTAAGTCAATTCCCCATACAGCAAAGGGCCAAGGGCTGGTCATTTGAGTAATTTCGTTTGTGGGTAGTCGAGGGATCTTGGCGAACTTCTGACATCTGTCGCATTTCTTAACGAAGTCTAGGGCATCTTTGTTTAGTGTGGGCCAGTAATATCCATATCGGAGTATCTTTCTTGCCAAAGTCTGTCCTCCAGTGTGATCTCCGCATCCTCCCTGATGGATGTTTGTTAATATCTCCTTGGCTTCCCTTCCGGCGACGCATCTTAATAGGGGGCTAGAGAAGCCACGCCGGTAGAGGATGCCTTCTTGTATTGTGTAGTGGGGAACTTTCCTCAAGATCTTCTTGGCTTCGTCACGCCTGTCGGGTAGTATGCCATCTTGCAAATATTTCCGGATACGAGTCATCCAGGTTCCTTCTTCGATTGCAGTTATCAGATTCACTTGTTCGAAGCTCGGGGCTAGCTGCCTTGAGATTGCTAGTGCTCCGGGAATGGTGCTGTCCTTCATACTAGCTTGCTTTGCAAGTTCATCTGCCTCTTGGTTTTCTTCTCGAGGAATGTGTTTGATTAGACAATGGTCCAATCGATCGAGCAGCAGTCTGGTTTTCTTTAGGTATGCTGTGAGCCGTTCTCCTCGAGTCTGGAATTCTCCTAGTACCTGGTTTACGATAAGCTGAGAATCACTATGAATACATAAGGAATTGATCCCAATTTCTAGGGCTAGTTCCAATCCCGCTATTACTGCTTCATATTCAGCATCGTTGTTAGTGGCCGTGAACTCCAATCTTAATGCATAGTACAACTTTCTTCCCCTGGGGGTGACGATCACAATACCTGCCCCCGAGCCTTGTTCGTTCGATGCTCCGTCTACAAAGAGGTTCCACTTGATGTTTTTTGCTACTTCGGATTGTTCCTTGCCTTCGTTGGTAGTGAATTCGGCAATGAAATCAGCCATGGCTTGTCCTTTGATAGCGGTGCGGGGATGGTAGGTGATATCATACTGACTTAGTTCGATGCACCATTTGAGGAGTCGCCCAGAAGTGTCAGGACGATGGAGCACTTGTCTTAGTGGTTGATCGGTTAGAACCCTGATGGAGTGAGACTGGAAGTAGTGTCGCAGTTTCCGTGACGCGATCAATAAACAATATGCTAACTTCTCAAGTTTAGGATATCTGGCTTCTGCCCCCGTAAATCTCTTGCTTATAAAGTAAACCGGGCGTTGTGTGCGGTCTTCTTCTCTTACCAAGGCGGCGCTTAGAGCATGAGATGATACAGCGAGGTATAGGTATAACACTTCACCTTCATTTGGAGTTGAGAGTACTGGTGGTCTCTGAAGGTGTTCGATTAGGTTGAGGAAGGCTTTTAAGCATTCGTCGGTCCACTCGAACCTCCCTTTGTCTTTCTTGAGTGCTTCGAAGAAAGGGACACACTTGTCAGTTGCCTTGGAAATGAATCTGCTTAGGGCGGCCACCTTTCCGTTTAGGCTCTGCATTTTTTTTCGAGTGGAAGGTATCCTTATTTCTTTTAAAGCTCGGATTTGTTCAGGGTTTGCTTCGATTCCTCTGGCGTGGACGATGAATCCTAAGAAGTTTCCCGATGATACTCCGAAGGAGCACTTTAGAGGATTCAGCTTCATTCCATATCGGCGAAGTACCCGAAACATATCGTCCAGATGGCTTACATGGTCGTTGGCTTTCCTGGACTTCACCAACATGTCATCCACATATACTTCCATAGTATGTCCTATCAGTTCTGCGAACATTTTGTTGACGAGGCGTTGATAGGTAGCTCCAGCATTTTTGAGTCCAAAAGGCATGACTTTGTAACAATATAATCCGCGGTCGGTGATGAAGCTAGTGTGGTCCTGATCGGGAGCGTGCATGGGGATCTGGTTATATCCGGAGTATGCATCCATAAAAGATAGGAGTTCGTGCCCAGCTGTGCTGTCCACGAGTTGGTCAATTCGGGGAAGTGGGAAGCAGTCTTTCGGGCAAGCGTCATTCAGATTGGAGAAGTCAATACATGTTCGCCACTTTCCATTGGCCTTTTTTACTAGCACTGGGTTAGCGATCCATTCTGGGTAGATGGCTTCCCGTATGAAGTCATTAGCAAGTAGATTTTTTACTTCCTCATCAAGGGCTGCTGATCGCTCTGCCCCCATGCTCCTCTTTTTCTGCTTTACTGGTACCTTGGTGGGATCGATGTTCAACATGTGGCATGCTACGTCTGGGGAGATTCCTGTCATATCGGCATGGGTCCATGCAAATACATCTAAGTTGTGGCGGAGAAAGTCAATGAGTCGATCCTTCTATTCCGTTTTCAGCTGAGATCCGATTTTTAATAGTCTACTTGAATCATGCTTATCTACCGATACGAATTCCATAGCCTCTGCATGCTCGGCGGTAGCCTCCTCCTCTTTATCCCTGGGGTCTAGTTCATTGAAGGGATCGCTTGTGTATCGAAGAGGAGGGGCTTTCTTTAGTTGCTATGCCTCCAAGCTTTTCATGCAGAGAGTAGTCTCTGCATCTTTTCCTTTATTCTTTCTGCGGTTATTGCGAAGTTCAGTTACGTAGCAGTCACGGGCAGCACCTTGATCTCCTTCTACTTCTCCTACTCCGTTGTCTGTTGGAAATTTCATTTTCAGGCACCAGGGGGCTAATACAATCTGAAAGTCAGACAAGGCTGGTCTTCCCAAGAAAGCGTTGTAAGCCGAGTGGTTTTCTATTAGTACGAACGTTTGTTTTCGCACAACGGAGCGGGGATGACTTCCTATTTCGACGAAGAGGTCAAGTTGCCCGAGGGGCATTTTTGCATCTCCAGTGAAACCGTGCAGTGGTTTGTCACAGGGGGATACATCCTTCATTGATAACTTCATTTTGTCGAAAGCATGTTTGAACAGGATATTAACGGAGCTTCCTGTGTCTATTAGAATCCGAAAAACTTTAGCTGGACCGAACCAGGCAGAGATGACCATAGGATCCATATGTGGGTACTGTCTTCCTTCCAAATCACGCCTACTGAATATGATGTCGTCGTTTTCTTTTCGTTTCGGGTGGCGTTCCTCCGTAATGGAGTTAACATATCCTTCGGCATTTCTAAGCGACTTGCCGTACCTTTCCATCTCTGCCCAACTTCTGTCGGCAATGTGTGGTCCTCCTGAGATGGTAAGGACTACTATCTTCTCTTGACTAGAGCCACTGGTGTTGTGATTGTTGCGACTCCCTCCGCCTACTTCTGGGAGGGGTTGGTTTGAGTTCTCATTGGCAGGAGTTGGAGTCCTGTTCTGACTTTTCACATAACGTTCCAGTCTTCTTCTTCTAATGTGTTCTTCGATCAAGTCCCGAAGATGGTGGCATTCATTGGTGTCATGTCCGTGGGATTCGTGGAAGCGACAGAACTTTCCGGACTTGAGTGCGTTATCTGATTCTTTCTTGTGCGGGGGGCGCTTGTATCCGAGTTCGCCCTGAGTGGCTAGGTAGATGTTTTCGATTGTTTCATTCAAAGGAGTGTAGGAGTCAAATCTTGGCCCTGGTCGATATTGGCGCTTCTCAACCTTTCTGCCCCCAGCATTGTCTCTAGATTCATTTCTTCGAGCGTCCTTAGCTGCAGTGGGAACCTTGTCCTGAATTATCTTGCCTTGTTGCCCTGGCTGCCTCTCCGTAGCAGCGTCTTCAAGTCTCATATACTTTCCAGCTTCATGGAAGAAATCAGGCAAGGTAGCTGGTTTTTCCTTAGTTAATCTTCTGGCAAACTTGGTGTCTGGATGCACACCACTACAGAGGGCCATTAGAGTGAGTTTTTCATCGGCATCTTGAACCGCTGCCGCTTTGGCGTTGAACCGTGTTAGATATTGTTGCAGCGTCTCTCCGGTTTTCTGTTTGACATTGGATAGAGAATAAGCATCCCTGGGTTGTTCCACATGGATGCGGAACTGGCTAATAAACCTTTCTTTTAACATCTCCCATGAGTTGATGGATCCTTGGGGTAGATGGCAGAACCAGGAGGTAGCTAGATCTGATAGGAATAGCGGAAAGCATTTACATAATACTCCTTCTGTTGCTCCACTCATGAGCATATGCTGGGTGTATCTCTGCAGGTGTACTATGGGGTCGGAAGTTCCTTTGTAAGGTTCCATGGTTGGCATTTTCCATTCCCGGGGAGTGATGGCAGTTTCGATATTTCGGGTAAAGGGACTGGTGACCCTAGCGCCTATTCCCCGGTCCCTTTGCTCCCGTTGGACACATTCTCTGAATAATCGTGCCATCCGCTCGTCAGAACTTGGAGCGGACAAAAATGAGCTCGGTTCTTCCCTGCGGGATCTATCTCGTCCAGATGACCTGTAGGGATGGTACAGTCTATCACCTCTAGCATTATCCAGTGGTTGTCTTTGGCTGCTTGGATGCACGCTAGGACCAGCTACAGTTGCCCCCTGCCTTGATCTTCCCCTGTGGGGTTCTGTTTCGAGCACATCCATGGGGTCAACTTCGGGCTGGGTTCTAGCTCGGCTCCGTTCAGCGGGGTTTCTATGATTAGGTGGCATGACTGGCTCAGCTACATCCGACCCTCGCCTGGTGCCTCCCCCGCTAGGTTCGGTTCCAAGGGCTTCCTCGAGTCGGAATTCGGGCTGAGTCCGGGCGCGGCCCCTATCATCGTTTTTCCTGTTGATAGCTTGTTCGAAGAGTGAAGACCTTTGTTGCCTCCGGGATCCTCCGGATTGGGATTCACCCCACGATTCAGTGTTGCGGTTGGACTCTTCAGCATCCCTTAAGCGTGTCATGAGTTGGTCCACCAAAGTATCTTGTTGGGATGTGAAGCGGTTAGTTACTTCAGCCACAACCCTGTCCAGATCTGCCCTAGTGATTGGTTGTTCCGTTGCGGGACCAGTTGGATTTTCCTGATTTTCATCTGGTACTGCTGTTGAAGTGGGCTGATCTGTGATTGCTGGATCTGGAAGGCTGCTAGTTGCGATGTTCTTTCCTTTGTTAACATCCCTTCTCTGCTTGGAAGGCATGATTTCTAAGCAACGAGTGATGTTGTTAGGAAATAGGTTGAGTGGGAGAAGATGAAGCTTGAGTTCAGCTCTCAGTGAAAGCACCAAAAATGTTTGCACAAAAAATGGACAAACACCTCCAAGTCGTATTATTTAGTTGATTATATGTGATTTTCAATGATTTTAGATGAGTATGTAAATATGAGAAAAGTAGGGGCTGAAATGTAAAAGACACACAGATTTATAGTGGTTCGGCCAGAATGTGCCTACGTCCACTTTATATGTTATTATCTTCTTTCTTTCAAGTTACAAGTACAATGCGTTGTATACAAGTGTATGAAAGTAGTTTGAAAGTTCCTTCCTTGCTTGAGCTCTCAAACTTGTCTGCCATTGTTGTACCCCTGCCCCTCTATTTATAGAATGAGGTAGGGGGCAGGGGTCTTGGAAGTATATAACTGCTGGTGGGCCCGGGCTGAAGCAATCTGGAATGGTAATCACCTGGTTCGGCGGAGGTCATTCGGCATGGAGTTTGGTCCGGTGGTAGGCGTGGTCCGGCAATAAGTGTGGACCGGTGGTAATGAGTGTGGAGGTGGACCGGCAGTGAGGTGGTTCGGTACTTGTTTGGTCCGGCCGTGGAGTTGGTTCGGTAGTGGGGTGATGGTTGGTTCGGTGGGGTATGGTCCGGCCACCGAATGGGATGTGCCGGATGGAAATGCCTTATGCCTTGCTTTTGCCGAATGGACCAATGGTTGGGCTTTGCCGAATGGATTCTGGTCCGGCATAACAGGGAGAGGCCGGACGTAACTCTGCCGAATGGGAATGCCGGATTGACTTCCATGCTTGTACCGAGCCTTGTGTTCATCGAACGAGGTGGAGGTTGCAAGCCCGGGTGAAACTGTGGCTTCTTGGTCTCGAGATCTTCTGGGTGAGAATTCGCCCAACAGCTAGGTCCCATCTAGGACGGACCATATGTAATTCATAAAGATCTCCACATCGGAGCTTATATTTTGTCAACAGTGGACGGAGAGGTGTTCCAGAGGGCATGGAACATCCAACACCTTCGTCCATACTTTTCTTAACTTGTACTGCCCATATAAAGTGGATTAACAAAGAGAATCAGTAGACGTAGGCATTTTCGTGCCGAACCACTTTAAAAATCTTGTCTCTTTTTAACTTGTTCCTTTATATCTTGGCTGCTTGTTAAGCTTTATCCTTTTCTGTTGAACAAAATCCTGTGTAAGGGCATTTCCATCCTAGACACTTCACGGCGCAACCTCACCTGGACAAGACCTAACAGGTACTATACGGATCTATGCCATCGCCAATGAGACACTTTTGCTCCAGCATCCCTCTGCTGCGGGTTAACTCATTGCTCGCGACGGCCCTCAAAGCCAACTGTAATGAGCCGATTATAAGCCACCGAGGAGGCCGAAAATAGCCTAGGCAGCTCATTATGGCGTTCGGCTCGCCGGCAAGTGTGAACCGATTATAAGCCCCAACATAAGGTGTGGCTGGCCAGGGGCAGTTCACAGTTGACGATCGGCACCCGCGCTAGCCGGCCACGGTAAATCGAATAATACCCACGATTACGGGCCATAATGGCCCGGGTAGTTACTGCGCGCGATCTTGGCTCCGATGTGTCTTAAGTACGGCCCTGGTAAAAAAGAAAACTCCCCACGGAGGCGTAAGATGGGTGACAAATGTCTCCAAGACCCACAGCTAAGGAAAGTGACTACAAAACTCATTTGCCACGAACTTAAGCACATCGAAGGCCTTCCGTGATTGGAAGTTTTACTATTTCTTATATTACCATTTTATTTATAAAAACTCTCCTCCTATCCTCTATAACGATCACTAAAGTACAGGACACAAAATAGGAGACACTCGTAATGGGAATAAGAACTCACAGCTGGATGGCAGGTCATTCGGCTGCATTCCATATTCGATTACATAAGGCATTAAAAGCTACTGTCTACAGCAAAAACTTGAAGGGCGGTACTTTATTCTCTTGTACATAAATATGTAACTATAATTTCTATGCACATCACACTAACATTACAAGACATGAAATTATATTTTAAGCAAAAACTTAGCGTGAAACACAATTGAATCACTAACACATGCGCAACTATATTTTATGCAACACATCAAAATAACAACAGCATTCAAACATGACAAAATCATCTTATGTTATAAAGTTACATGCCAAAAATCAAGTTGTTCGTTACATAATTGCAGCCCGAAAATTACATTAATGTTTTAAGACTAACATAGACAACAATGTCAAATAAGCTGAAAAAATGTCCAGATCAAGCCAAGGAGCCGACTGCATCGGGGCCTCGCTTCTATCCTGCTGGGCCTCCGAGGTCTACTTAACCGCCGGATCAGAGCTCCCAGCATGCTGACCAGAGGTAGTTGGCGCTTCAGGGGTCCCGCCTGTCTAATTCAGGAGAAGAATTCATTGAATAAACAATAAACAACCAAGCTATGAAAAGGCTAAAAGGGAAGACTTTCCAGCATCCGTTCCTTGATCATCATCTCCCAACTGCACACCTACCTCCTCGGCAGCGAGCAGCGGCATGCCCTCCTTCACCGCCACTTTCTCCTCCTTAGTGAACTGGGTCGTAACCACATCCATCCTGAAGGCCATACCACCCTCCTTATCTGCATCAGCCTTGGCCTCCTCCAGAGCCCGGAGATTAATCCTGGCCATGATCCGGGGATAATCATCCATCCAGGATAAGTTGCCCTGCTTCCAAGTACGGAAATACATATCCTGGAGCATCTCATCCATCATCCCCTCGTTTTCCTCAAACTCCCTCATTTGGACCTCAGAAGCCAACAGCTTTGCAACGGCAACATCCCTCTTCGATCGGTATCGCGAGCGGTCGGCCTGAAGGGATTTCCTCATCGCCTCCATCTCCTCCTTCAGCTTGGCTTGAGCCAGCTCCACGGCTTCAAGCTTCCCAGATAACTCCTCTGCCCGCTCGAGATCCGCTTTTCGAACCTCGTCCAACGTTGCAATGGCCATATCGATCCGTTGCTTGCAGATGGCCTCCATTTTCCGCAGCTCGGCTCTGATAGCCTTTTCCATGGTTTTCTTTAGCCGTCTGGAGGCAGCCTCGTGCTCAGAGATCAGGATGGCCTGATCGGCGAGTTGCTTGGCCTAGTCGGCAACCACTAACCGCAATCTTATGTTGGCACTCCCAATTTCCTCCCTGGCCTTGACCAATCAGGCATGATGCCACATCAACTTCCTAGTCTCCTCAGCAACCCGGTCGATATTTTCCTTAGCTTCATCCCCAATAGTTACAATCCGAGTAGTAAGCAAATCAAGATCCAGAGACTTGGCCTCATCAAGCACCATTACCATAGGATTGCGAGGGAGAAGGTGCTCACCAGTAACCTCGTCCAAGGAAATATCATGAGAACCCGAATCCAGATCAGGATGACCCGCAAAGGGATTACGAGCCGAGCCGGGACGATTAATCTGGGTAACGGTAGGATTCTCAGACGGATGCGGAGAGGGTATGAACTCAGTATCCTCCCCCGTGATATCATCGATAGGCTGGGTTGGGGGCTGAGGACCAGGTGAAGGTTCGAATAAGGAGCGCCTCCTCTTTTTCTTTTGAATATCCTCTTCAATAACTCCGAGAAGAGGACGATAGCCGACTACGTCCCCGGAACGGTTGGTCGGAGGCTTTGGTTTAGCGGAAGCTTTGAGGAGTTTGAGTTGCTCGAGGCGGTGCCGAATGTCTGATGTCTTGGCCGCCTTACTCGTTCCTGTAATAAAAACCAAGTGTTACAAGCATGCATGGGACTATAATCCAAGAAACATGTGAAGTTAAAAGAGGAGTCAAAAATTCACCTTGAATCGCCGGAGACGCCCTAGCTGAAATGCTCTCGGAAGATGGACCGGCACCAGTCCCGGCTTTATCAGTTTTCTTTGGCTTCTCCGCCAAGGCCGATCCTTCCTCCAACCCCTCAAAAGCCTGGCGGAAAGCATCATCTGTCCACTCTTGGATCTCCTCCGCTTTCCCAGAAGACAAAGCCCCAGCGCCATCACCACTCTGTCCTTCGCCACCATCACCACCATCACCTTCTCCATCACCTCCGCTCTCCTCCTTTCCTCTTTCCTCCTCTACATTTTCCTCCTCCGGAACATCTGGACATGTGCTAGGGAAGGGTCCATCTGATTTCTTGAGTTTCTTCCCCCCGACGACTGGAGGTATCGAGAAGGGTTTCCTCTTGCCGCTCTTTGTCGTGGCCCCTCCTTTTGCTTTGGCAGCCCTTTCCTCCGCTGTGTCTCTCTGCTTGACCACAGACTGACGTGGTAGAATCAAGTTGTGCTGCAGAAGAGTAGCATTTCTGATCAGGTAAGAAGCTGACCTCTCCCTTCCCAAAATGGCTTCTATCTCCGCAGCCATCTGAACCAGGCGATCGTTCTCCACGACCGCAAAGCCACCTATCGCTAGCAAGAAATAAAAACACATAAGAGGAAGCATTGCAGTCAGAACGAAAATTATAAATAAGCTTCAACTTAAAGCCGGAGGTGAAGCGACGGATAGAAATAGAGTCATCCTTGACGAAAAACCATTCTTTCTTGAACATGCTGAACTTCGAATATAAGTCTAGGACCGGCTTGAAGGACACAGCCGATTCCAAGATGATGTATGGAGACCCCTTCTTGGAGCCTCTCAAGTTGTACAAATACCGGATCTCCCGGTTGGACGGGGGACGCCCATATTTTCTCTGGAAAATAATGAATAGGCTCACCAAGGTAGCGTAAGAGTTGGGCTGAAGCTGGAAAGGGGCCACCTTTAGGTAGGTGATGAAGCTGACTATCCAAGCATTGATCGGGGGAATGGCCCCGCACATGTAATGGTACCTACAATAAGCAAAATATCCTTCAGGGGGTTGTACGGCATCACTCCTTCCCTCGGCAACAACATACACGCTCTATCAATCCCAAAGGAGCTAGAGATAACATTAAGCTGCTCCTCTTTAAGGGAGCTAGGAAAGCAGTCAGGAGGAAAGTTCAAGAGCTCCTGAGGGCCATATCCGCCCAATAGTGATCTCGGTGTAGCCCATGTCGCCCTGATTCCGGCTGAACTGGGGGCACGACGGGGGGCTCTCTTCTGTCCATAGATTTCTTTTTATCTGACAGAGTTTCCACTTTATGAGACATTTATCTGCAAACACAAAAAAGAACGTCGTTAGACCATAAGATATAAACATGCAGGTGTATGTAGCCTGGAATTTCACTCATAATTCAAAACATAAAAGAACATTCGGTAGTTCAAGGGCAAAAAGGTCATTCGGCATTATACTCCCCAAGATCATTCGACAAGTTCATTCGGTACTTGAGGTCCCCGAGCTCATTCGGTAAATCAAAGTCATCAGTTCATTCGGTACTTGAGGTCCCCGAACTCATTCGGTAAATCAAAATCATCGGGTTCATTCGGTACTTAAGGTTCTTGACCTCATTCACTAAATCAAAGTAAAAAAAGGCATTCGGCAAGAGAATGTCTCACCTGATTCGGCACTTCAAATGGTTCGGCAAACGGAACTAATTCGGCACTATAATCAATTCGGCAGTCGAGAATTTGGTCCGGCTATTTCAAAAGGTAAGGAATGAACGAAGCATAAGGCCCATACTTATAAGCAAATATCAACGACCGGACCAATTGGTTCGGCATTAGAGATCGGATAAGAGCGCTCAGGATGAATGACTTAAAACATAGCACGCCATATACAGGCATATGCCCTACTTTGGGGGGCAAGTGTTGGGCATGTTTCCACCTGCTACCGAACTAACCCCAACTCCCTGCATAGGCGAACCAATCACATTCCCACCAACTACCAGTTCAAACACACTTCCCCTGCTCCACCGGACCAACCTCACCGGAACAAGCTCCACCGGACCAACCTCACCGGACCAACCTCCACCGAATCAACCTCCACCGATCCACGGCCTCACCGCTCCAACCACTACCGGACCACTCACCACCAGACCAAGTCCCACCGAACCAAACTCCATCCACTCACAACCGGACCAGGGTGTACCAGACCAACACTGCCAGGCCAGACTACATCAGCCCAGGCCCACCAGCAGCTATATACATCCAAGACCCCTACCCCCAGCCTCACTCTATAAATAGAGGGGCAGGGGTACAACAATGGAAGACAAGTTTGAGAGCTCAAGCACGGATACAACTTTCAAACAACTTTCAGATACTTGTAATCAAAGCTTTGTACTCGTAATCTGAACAGAAAAGGAGAATAACATATAAAGTGGACGTAGGCACATTCTGGACGAATCGCTATAAATCTGTGTGTCTTTTACAGTTTAGTCCGTCTATTTTATATATTTGCATAAATCACCCAAATCACTAAGAACAACGTATAATCAACTAAATCATACGACTTGGAGGTGTTTGCCCATTTTTTGTGCAAACACTTGCCTCGTCTCCGACATTTCGACCTTATCTATTCCTCGTCCAGGAAAGTGGCTAGGTGAGCTAGGGCACTAGTTTCTCCTAAATATTTCCTTATTTTAATCACTTTCCATTTGGATCTCATGAATAAAAAATCCAGTCTACTCATCGACTTTTAGAGCTAAGATTAATCACTTGATTTTCAATAGTTTTTCATTAAATCATTTATTTAAACTTTTTAAAACAAATTATAAAACCTTCAAATCATCTTAAAATATTTAGTTATTTATTTGAAAATATTTATAAAATATTTGGAAAAGAATACTTAATTTTAAAGCCATATTCCAAAAGTTATTAAAAGTGCTGCATATAGTGCTGCGAATAGTACTTTTAAGGCTTATTTGATCAAAACAACTTTCTTATCATTTAGAAATCCATTTTTATAACTCAAATATTTTTTAAATTTTTTTAAAGTATTTATAGAATTTATTCTATATTTTTAAATAATTAAAAATATCATTTATAAAGAAATTATCGCTTTAGTTCATAAACTGTCGAAGAGCGACTATTTTGTAAACCTAATTTGCTCATATTTCAAAATCTACTAAATGAATTCTCGATCATTTTCTATCGTTTGAAAACTATGATTGTAATAGTTCAAAAAATTCTTATTGCGACGAATTCGTACTCCAAATCAATCATATAAGTCGATTTAAAATTTTATGGCGTGAATTCGTGAACTACCATTACCCAACGTGCCTATTTTTGACTCAATTTTCATAACTTGTCCAAACTTAATCAAATTTGGTCTTAATGTTTATAAAACATTTATAAACCATGTAAAACCATTTTCAAGAGGTTTAACAATCTTATACATTATTTCATTTATTAAAGGAAAGTGATTTCCATTGTAATATTCGACCTGTATTAAACGTGAATTATTTTAACATCAAAATAAACATATAATTAACATCCAAACTTTATGATCAAACATAGTAAAAAACCATAGCAATCATATCACATCATTATACCCATATATATAAATAGAGTTTCTCACCTTCATTGGTTTCTAACTTCTAAGAAATTTGCTACAACTTCGCTATGATCAAATTAAAGCATACAAAATCAAGAGTTTGGCCCCTGAATGGACTCGACATGTAACGGCCCAATATTTTGGACCATTCGCATCCGCCCATGTCGGATTTGAGTTGCTCAAAATATCAGATGGTTAATTTAAATTTGGCAAAGCCCAGCATAAACAGTAAAAAAATAATCACAGATCACAGAAACAGAGTAATATAATGCAACAGAATAGATAAATAGTAGTTCATGAAGCTACTATATAAACATTTGAGTTAGAAATAATATACAGCAGATTATCTCAAATACAGTGAAGTCTCCAATGCAATAGATGACTTCTCCGAACAAATCAACTGGAAGAGCTGAAAGCTAAAGCGGTAGTTGGATCTTCAAGCGAAGCTCCAAACTCCAAAGGTGAGTCTCAAATACTGTATCACTCAGTTTGCCTCGAGTGTAAAGCAAAACACAAAACACTCGAGTCAGGATTAATATTCTTATATCCATAAATCCAACTCAAGTAAAATATCAACTGAAATACAAGTAACTCAAAGGATGTTTAGGATAACCATCCTTTAAGGGTCTGTGGAACTATCTAAAATGAAGAAATAAACAATATAATGCCATGGTCCTTTCAAATTTATTTATTATTCAAAACCAAAATATCATTTTCACTTCAAATATATCTATTTTCCAAAATAGTGTGTGTGTGTGTGTGTATTGAATAATTTATAAAGTAAAGTACTTATAATTTCTTCAAGTTTCATCGATCACCTCAAAATTCAACTCGACTTTCTTGTTCAAATTAATTCAATCTCAAATTTTTAATTTCCATCCAATTTAGTCATCTAAATAACAAATTCAAATTATATCAATTTCAATACAGATCTGAATAACTATTTAAGTTCCCGTATTTTCAAAGCTTTGATATTCAACATTTCAAACTAAACCTAACAGTTTCATATAGATGTTGATTTAATCTTCATTATAATTTATTCTTGAAATATCCAATCAATATTATTTATATAGCCTTATATTTCAATTCATTTAATTTGCCTTCAATTTCTTTAAACGCGAATATTCATTACATCGCTAAAATCATAGTCATCTTATGAACTATATTTTAAGTTTTCAAATTCAATAAGTTTCAAATTGATTTACTCAAATAAAATTCTCAATTAATACCATTCCAATCAATTCAACTTTATCTTCCTTAACATATACAAATCATTCGAAATCTGTTTAAAATATAATAATTAAACATATTCTATTGATTAAATCAAACTTTATTAAATTAAAGTTTACTATTAAATCTACTTCACATTAAACATATTCAAATATAAAATATTTCCAATAATAACTTAAACCTTATATTTCTTTCCTAAAACCATAGATATTATTTTCAAAATATTTATATATGGACCAATGGCGTCTGTATATACTTTTATCATATGGTTAAGTGATACGGATATTTATCATTTCAATCCGTAATTAAATATATATATGGGTAGATATCCTTTCGAGCCATAATCCCAATTAAGTTCAAATGAAAATCGCTTGGGTTTATCATTTCGACCCATAACGATTTTCTCCTTTTCTAAAGTCCATTCGGGTATGTATCATTTCAACCCATAGTGAATTCTATATTACAGGAAACTTTCAGAGTGATAGCAGATAATAAAATAATAACATGCATATATCATCAATAATTTAAATAAAATATAAACCACAGGATATGTTGTCATATCCCACAAGTGAACAGTTACTGAAAATATCATATGAATAACAATTTAAATGACTACAACATCATATTTCAATTGTCGTTTCAATTGAAATCAAATTTAATAAAAGACAAGAAAGTTAATCGTGAGTGATTGCTCACCTTTCAAGGCTAGAGAGATTTGAAATGGGTTATGGATCTAAGAACGAATTTCCAAAATGAATAAGATTGGCACGAATAGGACGAACAGAGCTGATAAATAGAGATCGATGAAAATAGATTAGAAACTGCTTGATGTGGACCGAAACAAAATATATAAAATCCTAAAATATTATTTGCTTAACTAATATTAACTTTGAGACTCATTAAAATTATATACATACGTTTTCCAAAAATATAAATAGTTTAGAAACAACTATTGACCATACGTTCTGTATAATCAACATATATCCATTATACATTTAAACTTGACTATATTTAAATTATACTATGTTAGTAATGTAATATAGTATACAATACACTTATTACAATACACGTTAGGACTATAATATAATATTTAACAATACATTTATAACAAAATATGTGACTGTAAAATTTCAGTTTTAATATAAACACAGAGAACAACCTTATATATTTATTAATATTCAGTTATATAAAAACTCTTGCTATATATTTATATTCAAAAGCTAATAACATAACTATACTGCAAACGTATATGTAGTTGACAATATATAATACCTTTTTATACTTTCATATGCATTTAATACACTCAACAACGAGTTATATATATATATATATAAGCGGTCATGCATTTTTATATGAAACAATAAGTATAAAATAACTTTTAAAACATTATCATTATATATATATTTTATACACTGAACATTTAAAATAACTTTTAAAACTTGTTTAAAAACTTTATCATTATAAAATAACTTTTAAAATATACATCATACGAATGTTTTTAACCCACACAAACAATATATGCTTCTTTATACATATTATATATATCTAATTTATTTATTCTTATTATTATTACTTTTTATTATATATAAAATAAAAGTGGTGCCTGAATAATATTTTCTCGTTCTCCTAGAGCATAGATGACTAACAAAACACGCATGGTCTAACATGTGATAACATTTATTTTCTATTTTTATAAAAGTGGTGTAAACATATTTACTCTATCTTAGAGTACAAGTGGAGCAAATGATTTTTTTTTCAAGGCCTTAGCCAAATGTATATTTTTCTCAAACCAGAATACTTATTAACGTTAAGACCTTGAACAACAAAGCTGAGGAGAATATTTTTACCGATTTAAAACCTGAAGTAAAACAGCGATGCCACCTACATCCTTTTTCAACGTATTTATAAATGATATAAGCAAGAATCTGTCTATACTGTGGAGGGTGCTCTTGGTTGTGGAGGAGGTTATGTGTCATGTGGTGAAATAGTAGAGCCAAAAATTTGAACAGAACAATGAGGAAAAGAAAAAAAGGAGGAGGAAAAATAATTCGGTCATTACCTGCTGCTTTGCTCACACGCAAGGAAGAAGGAGAGGAACCCAAAATGAGATGCAAATGAAGTTTGATATGTGGTTTGTATTTATTTGTGACAACACAATTGTAAAGTGGGAAAGCAAAAATCAAGGCATGCAAATTTTAAAGCAAGGAAGAAAACGTGTTTAGCATTTAAAGAAAAGCTTGCATGCATCAAGGGAAAAATGGAAAGAAATTTAAAGATTTTGGAATAGTTAGCAATTTGTGGATCACGTTCCTATTAAATCAGAAGGCAAAATGAAAGTGAAAAATAATTTGCATGTAAATGGTGAGGCACATTTTATATTTAAAGGGAGTAATTTGCGTTGATTGAGTGGAGGAAACGGTATGAAATAAATTGCTTCAGGAACGGTAGAGAAGTATGAAATGAATCGTGTTTTATAATCAAACACGCGTTGATAACGGTGAAAGAAAAAGGCAGGAGGAAAGTTGATTTTGAACCGGATTGGATTTTCAAGATTTTATACCAATTTTGAATGAGAGGCAATTGGAAAGAGTAGAAAAATTTCCGCATGAATCCAAGGTAAACATTTTAACTAATTGAATGGTTATGGAATTTAATTCTTTCCCACTTAAAAAAAATACGCCTACGGATAAATTTAATAATTATCCAAGGTAAGAAAATGAATGCGTAAAATTGACGTAAAAATTTACGCCCAATTTATAACAAAGAAACGCTTTTAAATTTATACGTTTTTCTTATGTAGTAAATATAGGTTTGATTAGCGTGATTTAAGGAGAAGAAAGAACGGCAATAAATCAACTTGCTTTGAAATGGAAAGGAAATTAAACTAGCGTTGATTTTTAATGAGCAGTTATAGGCAAGAAATAAGATATTGATAAAAAAAGGCCACGATTTTGATTGAGCACTGATTTTTCTTGTTATACACGGTTACTAGATTTTTAACAAGTTTTAAGCAAATGGGTTTCGAAATTAAAGTAGAAGAAACGGTCAGCTAAGATTAGATTTTGGAATAAGATTTTTAAACAATATTGAATGCGTTTAAAATTTAAAGCTCGCGTTGATGGGAACAATGCCAAGAAATTAAAAAAGTGAACGGTTATAAAATTTGTAAATAACGTTCCTATTAAATTAGGAGAGTAAAAGGAAAGTTCATAAAATTGAATGCGTACAACAGACACAGTGATTTTTGTCCAAAAAAATGAAAATAAAGGATTTAAATTTTATACGGTTTCTTGTATGTGTATATACATTATTTATTCCATCAAATAACGCGCCTTTTAAATGCGAAATTAAACTGTTTGTTTATACACAAAGTTTTGGAAATTTTATTACTTATATAAAAATATGATTTGTTTACACATTTACTAAGAAATTTATTTCCAAAATGTATATAAGTAAAATATAAAATATTAAATTTTAAAAGTATAAAATCATTTTTTTAAAGAACAAAAGGTGAAATAAACGTTATTACGAATATATTAAATTAAACCAAAAGATTAAAAATTAAAAATGTAAAGGTTTATAACTTCAAAAAATGTTAAGTTTTAACCAAAATAAGAATTTTAGAATTTTCACACTAATAAAAATCTTAGGTGATTGTTCATAATTAAATTTAGACAATCAAATTTTCGAAAAATAAAACCCCAGAGTTATAAATAAAGAATAAAATATTGCTAAAATTTGGGCTATTACACTCTCCCCCACTCAAAACTTTTCGTCCTCGAAAAGGAAGGACGTAGGAGAATTAAAACAAACAGAAAGAAAATAGATTGAAAGACAAGATAAACAATAAATTTTAAAAAAATTTAAATTTTACTTGAAATATTCATTTGAAAACTTAATTTGAAATTAAATTTTCTTTAATACTTAATTTTTTTTTTTCAAAACCCATTGGAATTAAATATGTTAAATAACACTTAATAAATATATGAAAACTATTTGGAAACAATTATTTACATCATTACTTATTATTTACAAAAAGCTATTGAAAACATTAAATCCATAATTTAAAATTTTACTACGTTATCTTAAGATACTTTCAACATTATAGATAAATTAATAATCATTTTCTTTAAATATATTTTATTTAATTAATAATTTCTAAAATATTTATAACACTAAAATTTACTATTAAACCATGTAGTATATAAATAAACAATATTTTAAAGATTATATTCAATAGAAAAGGAAGGTAGATTCATGAACAGAATATAGGTGAATAAATAAGCTGAGAAGATAAGGTAGATTCAAAAGAACAGTATCGGGCACGAATAGCTAATTTCAAACCACAAGAATTTTAGTTTCAAATATTAACACAACATTTCTTTATTGAAAATACTTTTATAATAAACTACCTTTATATCAAAACAAATTTTCCTTTCGAAAATACTTTTATAACTCGATGCTTCAACAAGTTTATCCTCGCTCTTGTAGACTCTGGCCATTGTGTTGATCAGGTGCAAAGCTAGAATTCTTCAAGTACATAGTAGACCTGTTTCAACAACCAGTGAAAATACTTGAAAAACCTTTAAAAACAGATATGGAAAGTACAATCCAAACAAAACAACCAAACCAAAAACCTTTGTCCGACCATGGTTCGCAGATACACAATGGTTACGCCTGGATCCTCCAGGAAACAATCTGTATCCGTAAGCTTTCTCAGCCCTGCATGTTAGGCCATGATGACTAGTAGAGTGCAGGATACACAATGGTTACGCCTGGGTCCCCCAGGAAACAATCCGTACCCCTAGGCTGTCTCAGCTAGGCAGTTTCGCTACTATTCGTGACCTACACAGATTGCAGGATACACAATGGTTACGCCTAGATCCTCCAGGAAATAATCTATACCCCTAGGCCAGACTCTGCGAGGCAATTGCGCTATGCAGTCGCGAGAGGAAAAAAAACCATAGGTTACGCCATGGTGGGAACACTTGAGTATTACATTTGGAAAACCAAAAATCAGAGAGAATGATATCGATAGAATGAATCCACGATGTGGCCACAAAGCGGATATCAAGCAGAAGGTACTTTCCATATCTTTACTTTGAAAATATATATCATATAGTACCTTTTCAAATCACTTTCAAATATCGTTACTTATATAAAGTCCATATATATAGGATTACATTTTTCCCAAATCGAATACTTTGCAAATCAATAGTAGATCAAATCATACTTATATAGACTTCGATTATATAAAATCTCTTTCCAAATTGAGTACCTTTCAAATCAATAGATTTCAAATCAACTTCATACTTATACAATCCATTTTATATAAGTTCGACCACTCCCAAATCAAGTGCTTAGTAATCTAAGGTTCTCAATTTCAAATCATTTCAATATCAATTCAGTTTCAAAATCATATATGATTTCACCAAATTTTCTTCCAAATTAAATATCTAAATTTCAATGTTCCCAAAATAATAGGTTTAGAAAATTATCCCAGTTTCCAAATTAAAATAATTCAAGTCAAACAAATTCATTTCCAAAATCACCATATAAGTCCTGGTTTTTAATTTCAATTTAATTTTCAAAACCAAATATTTTCTCAAAATCTATTATACTCAAAATGGTTTCCAAATTTATAATTATCCCTTTAAAACTTTTAAACTATCTATATCTATTTGAACTATCCAATTTGCCTTTTTGAAAACCATTATTCAAAACTATTTTTTTTCAAAACATTTCAAAACTAAATTTATATTCTTTATCAAACATTTTATACTCTTCGAAATTTCTTAGCTTTGAAAATTTAGTCTCGATTTGGAAGTGTTCGAACATTCAAAATAGTTAGGGAAATAAAATTTTCAATTCAAGAGTTGAAAATCAACAATAAATCAATAAATCAATTATTAAATCTGAAACTCGAGGACTGAACACCGGTCTCATTTTAAATTGTTTCAAATATATACTTATATCTTTCTAAATATCAAATTATACTTCGAAATTTGAAATCAAAAACGGTTTTACAAAATCACTTACATAGCGAAGCTATTAAAGTGGCCTCTCCCCCACTCTGAAAGTCGAAAATCAATGTCGATGATGCGTGCACTCATCACCGAAATTATTTTCCAGCGACATAAGTGAGTTTTGGACTTCTATTTTCTTGAAAACTTCTTTGAAATTTCTTCAAAATTATTGGAATTCATTTGAACTCATTTGAAACATTTATTATTCGAAAAATACTTTTAAATCGTATTATTTTTATATATTTTCCAAAATCTTAAAACCAATTTCAAAATACCGGAATTCAATTCTCGAATTTCAAATTTAACTCTACAGTTATAAATCATTTTTATATAAATTATTCTTATAATTTTTCAAAATTTCAAATCCTTTCAAAACCTTTTTATATAGAATATCATTTCTTATTTGCTTTATATATATAGGTATATAATCCTTATCGAAGACATTTTCACTTTTATATATAAAAAAAATCATAGTTATCAAATAAAATTTTGGTATAAACAATTTCAAAAATACAAACAAAACTCGATTTTCAAAGGATGATTCAAGATTGGATTTCAAAACAAAGATAGAGATTTAATTTAGAGGAACTCCAATCAATAGAATCCTGATTCGAAGATAGACTCGATCGAAGATGAGATAATTAAATTACAAAATAGAAGATGAATATACTTCTATAAATCGTGGGCGACCTTAACCGGATCAACCGTGAATTTAGCAATATAATGGATGCAGAATTCTAAGGCAAATCGACATTCGATCGCTATACATAGAATTCGGAATAACAGGAGATAGTAGCATCTAAACCGAGGGATACATAAATCTCCAGTGAATCAATGCCAATTGTAAAGGAGTTTCATCCCCTTTACAAATCATTCATTGGAGTCATGGGGAGGCAAGAATGAATTTCGGAACCGAGGGACATTATAAAATTCAAAGGAAATCGAGTCAAAAAGGAAGAGATTCAACTCGAATGAAAGTAATTCCATAAATAAATTTACCATATATGCTAAGTTCTGCCTAGAGCCAAAGCTCTGATACCAACTGTAATGGCCTGATATTTTGGACCATTCGCATCTGCACATGTCGGACATGAATTGCTAAAAATATCATATTGTTAATTTAAATTAGGCAAAACCCAGCACAAACAGTAAATAAATAATCACAGATCACAGAAACAGAGTAATATAATGCAGCGGAATAGATAAATAGTAGTTCATGAAGCTACTATATAAACATTTGAGTTAGAAATAATATACAGCAGATTATCTCATATACAGTGAAGTCTCCAATGCAACAGATGACTTCTCCGAACAAATCAACTGGAAGAGCTGAAAGCTAAAGCGATAGTTGGATCTCCAAGCGAAGCTCCAACTCCAAAGGCGAGTCTCAAATGCTGTATCACTCAGTCTGACTCGAGCGTAAAGCAAAACACAAAACACTCGAGTCAGGATTGGTATTCTTATATCCATAAATCCAACTCAAGTAAAATATCAACTGAAATACAAGTAACTCAAAGGATGTTTGTGATAACCATCCTTGAAGGGTTTGTGGAACTATCTAAAATGAAGAAATAAACAATATAACAACATGGTCCTTTCAAATTTATTTATTATTCAAAACCAAAATATCATTTTCACTTCAAATATATCTATTTTCCAAAATAGTGTATATATATATTAAATAATTTATAAAGTAAAGTACCTATAATTTCTTCAAGTTTCACCGATCACCTCAAAATTCAACTCGACTTTCTTGTTCAAATTAATTCAATCTCAAATTTTCAATTTCCATCCAATTTAGTCTTCTAAATAACAAATTCAAATTATATCAATTTCAATACAGATCTAAATAACTATTTAAGTTCCCGCATTTTCAAAGCTTTAATATTCAACATTTCAAACTAAACCTAACAGTTTCATATTGATCTTGATTTAATCTTCATTATAATTTATTCTTGAAATATCCACTCAATATTATTTATATAGCCTTATATTTCAATTCATTTTATTTTCCTTCAATTTCTTTAAACGTGAACATTCATTAAATCGCTAAAATCACAGTCATCTTATGAACTATTTTGTAAGTTTTCAAATTCAACAAGTTTCGAATTGATTTACTCAAATAAAATTCTCAATTAATACCATTCCAATCAATTCAACTTTATCTTCCTTAACATATACAAATCATTCGAAATCTATTTAAAATATAATAATTAAACATATTCTATTGATTAAATCAAACTTTATTAAATTAAAGTTTACTATTAAATCTACTTTACATTAAACATATTTATATATACAATATCTCCAATAATAACTAAAACCGTATATTTCCTTCCCAAACCATAGATATTATATTCAAAATATTTATATATGGACCAATGGCGTCTGTATATACTTCTATCATATGGTTAAGTGATACGGATATTTATCATTTTAATCCGTAATTAAATATATATGCGGGTAGAAATCCTTTCTACCCGTAATCCCAATTAAGTTCAAATGAAAATCGCTTGGGTTTATTATTTCAACCCATAATGATTTTCTCCTATTCTAAAGTCCATTTGGGTATGTATCATGTCAACCCATAGTGAATTTTGTATTACAGGGAACTTGCAGAGTGATAGCAGATAATAAAATAATAACAGGCATATATCATCAGTAATTTAAATGAAATATAAACAACATGATATGGTGTCATATCCCACAAGTGAACAGTTACAGAAAATATCATATGAATAACAATTTAAATGACTACAACATCATATTTCAATTGTCGTTTCAGTTGAAGTCAAATTTAATAAAATACAAGAACGTTAATCGTGAGAGATTGCTCACCTTTCGAGGCTAGAGAGATTTGGGATGGGTTATGGATCCAAGGACAAGATTGGCACGAATAGGACGAACCGAGCTGATAAATAGAGATCGATGAAAATAGATTAGAAACTGCTTGATGTAGACCGAAACAAAACATATAAATCCCAAAATATTATTTTCTTAACTAATATTAACTTTGAGACTCATTAAAATTATATACATACGTTTTCCAAAAATATAAATAGTTTAGAAACAACTATTGACCATACGTTCTGTATAATCAACATATATCAATTATGCATTTAAACTAGACTATATTTAAATTATACTATGTATAGTAATGTAATATAGTATACAGTACACTTATTACAATACATGTTAGGACTATAAATATAATATTTAACAATACACTTATAACAAAATATGTGACTGTAAAATTTCAGTTTTATTATAAACACAAAGAACAACCTTATATGTTTATTAATATTCAGTTATATAAAAACTCTTTCTATATATTTATATTCAAAAGCTAATAACATAACTATACTGCAAACGTATATGTAGTTGACAATATATAATACCTTTTTATACTTTCTTATGCACTTAATATACTCAACAACGAGTTATGTATATATAAGCGGTCATGCATTTTTATATGAAACAACAAGTATAAAATAACTTTTAAAACTTTATCATTATATATATATTTTATACACTGAACAGTTAAAATAACTTTTAAAGCTTTTTTAAAAACTTTATCGTTATAAAATAACTTTTAAAATATACATCATACGAATGTTTTTAACCCACACAAAAAATATATGCTTCCTTATACATATTATATATATCTAATTTATTTATTCTTATTATTACTACTTTTTTTATATATAAAGGAAAAGTGGTGCCTGAATAATATTTTCTCATTCTCCTAGAGCATAGGTGACTAACAAAACACGCATGGTCTAACATGTGATAACATTTATTTTCTATTTTTATAAAAGTGGTGCAAACATATTTACTCTATCTTAGAGTACAAGTGGAGCAAATGATTTTTTTATTCAAGGCCTTAGCCAAATGTATATTTTTCTCAAACCAAAATACTTACTAACGTTAAGACCTTGAACGAACAAAGTTGAGGAGAATATTTTTACGGATTTAAAACCTGAAGTAAAACAGCGATGCCACCTACATCATTTTCCAACGTGTTTATAATTGATATAAGCAAGAATCTGTCTATACTGTGGAGGGTGCTCTTGATTGTGGAGGAGGGTAGGTGTCAAGTGGTGAAATAGTAGAGCAAAAAATTTGAACAGAACAATGAAGAAAAGAGAAAAAGAAGGAGGTAAAATAATTCGGTCATTACCTGATGCTTTGCTCACACGCAAGGAAGAAGGAGAGGAACCCAAAATGAGATGCAGATGAAGTTTGATATGTGGTTTGTATTTATTTGTGACAACACAATTGTTAAAGTGGGAAAGCAAAAATCAAGGCATGCAAATTTTAAAGCAAGGAAGAAAATGTGTTTAGCATTTAAAGAAAAGCTTGCATGCATAAAGGAAAAAATGGAAAGAAATTAAAAGATTTTGGAACGGTTAGCAATTTGTGGATAACGTTCCTATTAAATCAGAAGGCAAAAGGAAAGTGAATATAATTTGCATGTAAATGGTAAGGCACATTTTATATTTAAAGGGAGTAATTTGCGTTGATTGAGTGGAGGAAACGGTATGAAATAAATTGCTTTAGGAATGGTAGAGAAGTATGAAATGAATCGTGTTTTATAATCAAACACGCGTTGATAACGGTGAAAGAAAAGGCAGGAGGAAAGTTGATTTTGAACCGGATTGGATTTTAAAGATTTTATACCAATTTTAAACGAGAGGCAATTGGAAAGAGTAGAAATATTTCCGCATGAATCCAAGGTAAACATTTTAAACTAATTGAATGTTTAGGGAATTTAATTCTTTCCCACTTAAAAAAAATACGCCAACGGATAAATTTAATTATTATCTAAGGTAAGAAAATGAGACATGCGTAAAACTCACGTAAAAATATACACCTAATTTATAACAAAGAAACTCTTTTAAATTTGTACGTTTTTCTTATGTAGTAAATATAGGTTTGATTAGCGTGATTTAAGGGGAAGAAAGAACGGAAATAAATCAACTTGCTTTGAAATGGAAAGGAAATTAAACTAGCATTGATTTTTAATGAGCAGTTAAAGGCAAGAAATAAGATATTGATAAAAAAAAGGCCACGATTTTGATTGAGCACTGATTTTTCTTGTTATACACGGTTACTAGATTTTTAACAAATTTTAAGCAAATGGGTTTTGAAATTAAAGAAGAAGAAATGTTCAGCTAAGATTAGATTTTGGAATAAGATTTTTAAACAATATTGAATGCGTTTAAAATTTAAAGCTCATGTTGATGGGAACAATGGCAAGAAATTAAAAAAGTGAACGGTTATAAAATTTGTAAATAACGTTCCTATTAAATCAGGAGAGTAAAAGGAAAGTGAATAAAATTAGAATGCGTACAATAGACATAGTGATTTTGTCCAAAAAAATGAAAATAACGGATTAAATTTTATACGTTTTCTTGTATGTGTATGTACATTATTTATTTCATCAAATAACGCGCCTTTTAAACGCGAAATTAAACAGTTTATTTATACATGAAGTTTTGGAAATTTTATTACTTATATAAAAATATGATTTGTTTACACATTTACTAGGAAATTTATTTCAAAAATGTATATAAGTAAAATATAAAATATTAAATTTTAAAAGTCTAAAGTCAATTTTTTTTAAAGAACAAAAGGTGAAATAAACGTTATTACGAATATATTAAATTTAACCAAAAGATTAAATATTAAAAATGTAAATATTTATAACTTTAAAAAATGTTAAGTTTTAACTAAAATAAGAATTTTAGAATCTTCACACTAATAAAAATCTGGGGCGATTATTTATAATTAAATTTAGACAATCAAATTTTTGAAAAATAAAACCCCATAGTTATAAATAAAGAATAAAATATTGCTAAAATTTGGGCTATTACACGACATATGCTTGCAAATGGAAATGGGCTTGGCCTTGGTTGAAGGAGATGGCGGCCGTGGGGTTTTGAGTGAGGAAAAGGGTTATTTGCCTTGATTCTGAAGGGGATTGCTTATGTATGTTTACTTATATCAATTTAATTTCTTTTTTCAATATTTTTCTTCATAATTTACTTAAGATAAGAAGCTATTGAAAAGCTTGAGAATGAGGAAGAAGATGAAGTAGAATAGTATGTAAAATTATGAAGAGAACTGACACGAGTATGTCATCCCCCGGTCCTTTGGAACCTTAAACCGAGCGCTCGTTATCAACATCACACCAAATAATAAGTGTTTCAACAAAGTAAGTATCTGGGCTCTATACCATGATACCACTTATAATCCAGATAGGAAATGACATACCTTATGGAGGAGCGACCCCCAAATAACCTTGCTGCCACGATTCCTTTTTCGACCACAACCGGTCTGTGAGGCTTGACGAAGTCTCGTTCACAAAGCGATGCTTTATATAAAAGCTGTGCTTTAATTCACAAATGCTCAATAGCACTTATATGCCACATTACCAACCTGGGAATGTATCACTAGTAACCATCAACTACATAACCTCTGAGCTCGTACGTCTCATTGAAGGGTGTTAAGCTAAGAGAATAAATTCTCCGCCACCAACAGAAATATATTTGATAGAAACCAGCTTTACATCTCAAATTGTAATGTAAGACACACATCCATACAAGTACGTTCCGGGATCGAACGTAACCGAAGGCACTTCCAAAGAAGTCCTTGCAATCTGGGTATTCACAAACCCGATCGAATTTCCCATCAAAAAGAAATCTCCATACCGTAGCTAACGGTGCGGAAACAATCGATAGGTCATTCTATCATTTTCACAAATACCCGGTCTTCAACACCGGTCTTCAAATGCAATCCATAACGAAGTATCACATATTCGGAATGGGTTATACGACCCAAAGGTCCTTTCCCGGCTAACCCGAATAGTGAGCGCTTATTCAAAAATAAGTGTGCCATCCAATTCAAGCAATTCACAACAAATACCTATTTAAAGGTAAATATTGATAGTCGGATTATATAACTATCAATAGGCGTGCTCAACATCACCAAATTCCAAATAATTTCCCAAATTATTTACTTTCCAAAATATCTTTACTAGATATATAATTTCCACACTTCAACCATTTGAAAACAAATTTTCAAATCACTTTTCACCTTTATCACTTTTGAAAACAAATTTCAATCATTTCCTTACTCGGAGATACTTTCATTTCAAAAATGGTTCATTTAAACCAATCAAATAAATCCTTAACGATTTACTTTATATTTACGTTCCAAATCCGTAAATTAATTCCCACACTTCAAAAATAAATCAACGTTTATTTTTAAACAAATTCCCCTTTTCATTTATAAATTCAATAGTGAATTTACATTCCAAAATTTTATGAATATACGATTTCAATTAATCATTTTCAAAATATCTTCAAAAAGATAAATTCTCAAAACATTTCATTTCACATTGGAAAAACATTTCCATACTTATTTACTAATAAGTAATTCACATATCCATTTATTTTCAATACTTAGAAAATATTCAATATACTTAATATCGAAATTAAGTATATATTTCATTCTTTAAGGAAAACATTCACTTAAGACATTTGTTTGGGCTAAAACGAATGTTGCGTAAAACATCGTTACGACCACCCAAAATCACTAGTATAGGGATTCAAAGTTTAAATAGATATATAAATCCCAATACTATATAAAACATTCCTTTTCAGAAATCATTTACTATAACAATAGTGTTATAGTCCACCATTCCCTTTTATTTCTCGAAAACGTCTATTTCAACAACGAATGTTGAAATCTATGGTTTTGATATTTAACACATTTTAAAACATCGTTAAAATAATCAACTTCTTTAAATAATATCGCTTTCCCAAAACATATCCATTTTACTTAATAATATATTCGTTGTCCAAAATCATGAATATATTTCACTAGCCCCATTTCAATATTTACAACACGTTTTATTTTCAAGAATTTATTCGCTATCCAAAATCGCGGTTAAATTACCTTTCATAGACTTCTATATTCAATTTATCAAATTCAATTGATTTCGAATTTATAACCAATGTTTATAAATTCCTTTTCTATTTATAAGCTTCGATTATAAATCTTATTATCAACAAGTTCCATTTATCTCTCATTTAAATGCCAAAATCCAATTTATAAGATAATTTCTTATAAATCATCTATTTCACAAAATCTATTTATTTTATAACTTCACAATTTATAAATCTATAAATTCCGTTCACTTATGAAATCCATTTTATCTCATTTTTAACACTTATAAAAACTCGTTTTAATATTCCAATATTTTTAATTTATAAAATATCAATTTTTTTATAAGTCTTTTATATACATCATTTTTAATAATTCAAAAACCTTAATTTAAACCAATTTATAAATTAATTAACTATTTATTTCCAAAAATCTCATTTCGGTTATATTTCTCAAAAATCTAAATTTTTATAACATAAAAATTTATAACGTTTTATGTAACAGCCCAATTTTTTTAACAAGTATTTTTCACTTGTATTTTTCTAAAAATAAAAACTTTGGGGTTTATTTAAAGTGATTAAAAATATTAAAAAAAAAACAATTGACCAAATTTTTAATTAAATAATAAGATCTCTGAAATTTTGACATGGTTAAGAATTAACTTTAATTTGGAAATTTGGGGTTTTGTCGAAGATGGTAAATAACTTAATTTCTAGCCAAATCAAGTTTTAATTAAGAAAACATTAATAGCTTAGGTGGTTAAGACATCTGGGCTATTCACGACAGGTCACGAGTTCGAGTCTCAGCATGGTCAGAATTTCTAATTTTTTTTAGTATATAAATGTACTGGGTAATTACGCCTTAAAAAAGGCGCCTAAATTTAGGGAATAAATACCGTATATATACACACACACACACACACACACACACACACACACACAAGATTATATATAAGAAAACGTATAGAACTTTAATCCGTTATTTTTCTCTTTCCAGTAAAATTTACTTCCCAATTTATGTACATATATAATTTGATTTAAATCATTTCCTTAAAATACTAAATATGGAAATTTAAAGTGTGAAACGGTTAAATTTGTTAAAAGACAACTCCATTTGAATTTTAATAAAAGGAATTTTGTATATATATATATAATATGTGAAAACCAATTAAGTTTGTTAAGTAATAATTTTGAAGAATTTAGTGTATTAATGAACTGTTGGATTTCGCGTTTAAAGGACGCGTAAAAATCTATGGTAGGTAACGGAATAAAACGTATAAACTTAAAAATGTTATTTTTATAGAAATTTTTGATGTTCTGTATTACGTCAGTTTGATGTATTGTAAAAAAAATCATATTTTTAATATTTTTGGATATAAAATATTAGTCAGTGATTTTATAGCAAACGTTATTTTGTTTTAACGGACAGTTTGGTTTTTTTTAAATAAATTTATATACGTTACATTCCTAAAGCCTTACATAATTTTTTCCATTTCATTTATTGCAATCAAACTAAAAATCAAGATTGATAAACTAGAAATGAATCACACATATAAGTAACGTCCAAATCTGTTTATCCTCTGTTTCAAGCAGTACTACACAAAATCAAGTTCCTCAATCACGCATAAATATTGAAATCAAAGCTTCTCATAAAATTTGCAGTAATCGCATGCATTAATTTCAATTGGCAGTTTTAAATCTCGCAAGCCATATTCCCACAATCAACGCATGTTTTAATAAATATGGGTAACGTTCAAACATTTATAACTGAGAATCGATATCACACATATAAAGATCAAATCAAATTGCTAACCGTGGTCCCTAAAAATCACCTCTTCTATTGCCTAGTCAGTTCGAAATTTTAGTGCTTATTATCTTCCTAAAGTAACGCATGCTTTTAACACAAATTTCTCATAACGTTCAGATTTATTTCTCCTGCTAATTATATCACGTATAAATTACCTACAATCAATGCATGCACTTTAAAGACTGAAACGTGCATATCCTATATTCTCCAATTCTCTGCTTCCAACAGCTCTACCTAAATCAAGTACATGAATCTCGTAATTCATTGAATAAATCAAACCATTTATCACGCTTGCCATTTTTTTTCCTCTGCTTTAATCACGTATCTATATTCACAATTTATGTCAATATAACTGATGCTTGCTTGCCCTTCCTTTGATCAATATTCCCTTAAGTAACGTTCACGCATTCATGTTAACAACTTTATATCTGTGTAACTGACATGCTATATCAGTGGTTCTTTCATCACGCAAGAAGATCTCAATCAAACCTTTTCGAACATATTCTTTTGTTCAAAACTGGAAATGTGTTTTGCCTTTTCTTTTCTCAGCAATAAAATCACGTATTCATATCTTTCGTCTCTAATAGCTTCAAGTCTTCAACTGATTGCTCTCCCTCCCCATTGATCTTGCAGCAGTTCAAATCTTTTTAATTTTTGCAACGTTCGAACTTTATCTATTTCCTTTGAACTGATGAGGAAATTTCGCAGTCATATCAACCTAATTTATATCAATAAAACTGATGCTTTTACCTCTCCTTTAATTCGCACTGCCTATATATATACCCACCTCACCAGTTTCTTTCTCCGCATCTAAATATCTCTGCCTTCCCCTTCCTCGTACGTTCAAGATCCATCAGGTAATAAGTCTTATTGTTTTTTTTTTCCTTCCAGTTTTCCTTCCTCTTTCTCTTGATGTTGTTCTATCTGTGCCTTGCTCGGCCACACTACTATTTATTCACTTTGTCTTTCTATGAGACTCTTATCATCTGCCTTGAACTAAACATATGGGATCGGGATATGTTGAACTGTTTTTGTTTTGGAAAGTTAGGTCTAGAAACAGAGAGGAAGTGAGATCTTGTGTGTGTGTTATAGGGTTAACTCTCGACACATAGGTAGTGGAATGTTGTGCAAATTTGTATATTGGAAACTGTGTTGATGTCATGCCAGGTAAGTTGTAGGGCCTGGGAGTTATTTTGGGAACAGATCTGTCGAAGAAAAAAAAATATACTTGAGGTATAAATTGCGTGAACATAAGATGGTCTGGAGTTGTTTGAGAGGAGTAGGAAGGGCAGTGTTGTCAAAATATTTAAGAAAGAGGGATGGGTTCATTTAGTAAGGATCTGATGATGCTTAGTTTTTTTGTTTTGTTGTTGCGTGAATATGTGTTGGCAGGGATGTCAGACTGGGTTGTGCATTGGTGTCACCGTGTACGTGTATCACAGTCACAAATATTTAGAAGCATGCGTTTGTTTTGTATCTGGTTAGGAGTTGTTTTGGTTCGTGTAGAGGTCTGATAGGAACAGTGAGAAACCCTTTTTGCATGTTTGAGTTGGATGTTAACAAGGCCTAGAGAGTTTTCTTTCATTTGCAAAAAAAACAAAAAAAAAAAAAAAGAAAAAAAAACAAAAAAAAAAAAAAAAAACAAGGGGTGAGGATGGGAAAGAGGTAGGCTAGGACTGTGAGTTCAGTTAGTCTGCATATATGTAACCTTCATATGATAGAGGAAGCAGAGAATAAGGAGGAGAGGAGATGTACACATTCAGTAGATGCTTTGATTTAGTCGCATGATTTTACTCGAAGTCGTTGCATAAAATTCTCGAAGTCTTTATATTTTGTCCCGAAGATTTGTTGCATTTTTCTCGAAGAAATTCCATGGTTAGCTCGAAGAAGTGGGGTTGTGGCGCGTGTAGCTGATGATGAATTCCTGTCTGATTGTAAGTTTGTAAAGCCTGCAAGTTTAAATTTAGACTGTAAAGAAATATTGTAAGAACTTAGGTTGATTTGCAGTAGTAGATGATATTTTAGTAGTTGGATCTAGGTAAAAGGAAAAGAAAATAATGAATGAAAGTGGCAGAAGAGATGTAAGTATGTGGAAATGTTGGCGTGAGTGCGTGTACGCGAGTAAGTGTAATGGAAGTGTGCACGTGCACATGTACCCCGGCATAATAAGAAAACTCCACCATTTTGCCTTAGTTTGTCTTTAGGAAATTTTATCATGGTTATAGTGTTAGCACAGTTCGTGTGTTTGGAAATGTTTTGGTTGTTGTACACGGTAGAGTGGTCGAGCAAGTCAAACAAAAAAATTCTCTCCCTACTTTTAAATTTTTCTTTGACCGTAAATTCTAAAGTCGCGTATTCAATATTTTGAATCTTGTTCTAGATTTGAATCTAAGCTTGACATCCGAGGGATTTTGATCGTTACTCTCTATAGTTCTTTTCCGGTGAATCATCGTTTTGAAATTTAAAATTTTCTGCAGCATTCAGGTGAGTATTTCTCACCAGACATACGTACATATATTTTGGTAAATTATCGCAAGTGTATGTGTAAAATTTTATTTAAATATTATCTGTCTGTAGTATAACGTAGAATGTTGAACCCCATTTAATTTGACACCTCATCAGTTATTTATCTGTTGTATTATTTCTGCAGTTATATCATTAAATGTTTATTTACTGTTTAATCATCACTGCAAGTTCCCTGTAAAATTTAGATTGTTATGGGCTGAAATGATAGGCCTAAAATGATTATTATTGTCCAATTTTTCTGTAAACTGCTTAACTGTTAACTTGGGATTGCGGGTTTGAAATGATAGAACCCGGGGTTTGTAAAATTGCGGATTGAAATGATATAAATCCGTATCACTTGACCTAGGCTAGAAAATTTTATACAGACCCGTGGTTCCTATAATATTTTTCTGAAATATTTTAAAATTATTTTTAAGATGGAAGTTTATAATATTGTGGTTTAATGTATTTAAAGGATTTTTATAAAGATTTAAAAATGATTTTTTGAATGAGTTAAGATTTTAAATAAATAAATATAACTTATTTGGAAAAATTCTGGATTTTTGTTAAGATGAGATTCCAGTTAAGAAATAATTGATAATAAGTTGTATTTGGAATTTAAACTAAATTGATAAGTTAATAAATTTTGAATGCTGTCTTTTAAAATTGGACTGTTTAACCCATAAACTTTAGGTAGCATTTCATAGGTGCTGCAGAAATTGAAATTTGATTTATTTAAATTTATAGAAATTTATTTTGGGAATAAGTTAAATTTTTGGAATTTAAATATGTAATTAATAAAAATTAAGAAATGGACTTTGGATAGTTTTAAAGGAAGAAATTGATTTTAAAGTTTGTTAAAAGCAATAAATTCCAAATTAAATTGAATAAGTTGAAATGGTATATTATCAAATGAAATGTTTTAATCAAGAATTTGATATTGAAGGTATTTGAAATATATTTGATTTGTAAAAATACCATTTTTAAACCACGGGGTATAATAACGTTTGGTTGGCAAAGAGACCGGGATCGGATATGGACATACTCTCTGTCGATACCGAAAACCACTTTGACTAACCGTGTACGCGGTGGAGATTCCAAAATGAAGTAGGATGGTGGTGACGGTTTCTTTAAGGTAAATACATGGACCCGACTCCCGTGAGTTGGCATAAGGTGGCTAAAACAGGAGCGATTCTCGGATTAATGAGGTAGCACCTCTGATCGAACGCACTTCTTCGTATGCCATTCTATTACTCCTGTGATTGTTTTGGTGCGCACCTTTGATTTGGGAGTGTTTTTCGAGGTGGGCGGTAA
Organism: Allium cepa; assembly: GCA_030765085.1. NCBI lineage: Eukaryota > Viridiplantae > Streptophyta > Magnoliopsida > Asparagales > Amaryllidaceae > Allium > Allium cepa. The sequence continues at coordinate 67,671,901 of CM060942.1, forward strand.
CTGCGGCTACGCGTTTCCACCGGTCCGGATAGCAATTGGTATATCTACCCTGGCATTGCCTAGTTGTGCCGTGTCACCTACCATAGCGAGCCTCCTACGAGTTTCTATTTGTGTCGTACCTATGGAGTATCCTCTGGTAGCTTCCCGATCAGGAGGTATTACGGTACTGTATAGACTATTGGCATTATTTGTGTTAAGGGCTATATGGGTAACCCCTTAACGCTATTAAAAAGTAAGTTTATTTTACAATTAGACACTATTATAATAGCGCAATATACTACATAGTAAATAGTTTAACGGATCCTTAGAGGATGGGCGGTCCCAAGCATCCTTTAAGTTACTTGCTCTATATTACAGTACACTTGAATTAGCTTACACTATATAAGTATGTATGTCCTGACTCGAGTGTTTATGTTTTATGTTACGCTCGGGTCAGCCAGAGTTGCAGTTCAGTTTTCATCCCGGAGCTAGGATTTCTGTAGATCACTTTCAAGCTGCTGGCAAACTTCCTTTCCAGTTCTTTATCTAAAATTTTGAAATCAAGACTAGTGGACATTTGGACTGTTTACTGATAAGTTAAAACTATATTTGGATTTAAGACTATGTAAATTTTACTTGAGTAAGAATATTTAACTATGTAAATTTTACTTGAGTAAGAATATTTATAGTGGCTTCATGAACCACTAAGTATTTTAAATTCCGCTGCGAGTATTCTGATTCTGTGTCTGTGATTCTGTGATTAATTATTTACTGCATATTCTGAGTTCTGCCAAATTTATTTTTACAACGCGGTATTTTGAACAATTCAAGTCCGACATGTGCGGATGCGAATGGTTGAAAACACCGGGTTGTTACATCTGGTATCAGAGCTTTGGCTCTAGGCAAAACTTAGAATGTATGGTAAAGTTGATTTACAGAATCACTTTCATTTGAGCTTGAATCTCTTCCTTTTCGAATTTTGGAACGTTCCCTGCGGTTCCGAAGTTCATTCGTGTCCCTCACTATTCATTTTCCTTCGATTCTGGAGTATCCCATAACTCCACTTTGGATGATCTTTATAGTGAATTGGCGGTCTCGCCAATATTCTAATAAAGGGGTGAAACTCCTTTACAAATTAGCATGGATTCACCAGAGATTTATATTTAACCTCGGTTTAGATACTAGTATCTTTGGTTATTCCGAACTCTATCTCTTCAGATCGAATGTAGATTTACCCCAGAAAATCCACATCGATCTGACTCTTTAAGTCACGGTTGACCAGGTTAAGGTCGTCTGCGATTTATATAAACTTATCTGGTTTCTTATTCTGTTATTTAACCATCGGATCTTCTGATTCCAACTTATCTTTAAATCAAAATTCTCTTTAATTTGAGTCCTTCAAAATTTGAATCTCCATCCTTGTTTGAAAATTTATTCCTATTTGGGAAAAATCTAATATTATATATATAAGTATAATTTTCAAAATTTAACTAGTTGTTTAGAGATAATAGTGTTTGGTTTTATTTATTGTTTTGTAAACCATTGGTTTTGTCTTATACAAATAATTGAATATAAACATGGTTATAAATTTATTTGGAAACATAAATGAATTTAAAATAAGAATTTAAGAATTCAATTTCGATAGTTTCAAACCTTGTGTTTAAAGTCTTAAAAGGATATATTATTATTTAAATTATTTTCAAATATAAATTTGTTTCCAAAGAATTTTAAAGTTTTAAAAATCAGTGCTCTTCTCTTTGTCGCTAGAAAATAATTTCGGGGATGAGTACAACATCATCGACATTCATTTTCGAGTATCAAAGTAAAGAGACCACGATGTAGTTTTGCTTCAAAAATTTAATTAATTTGAATTTCTAAAATATGACTTAATTTATAATATATATATAGATATATGATTTAAATTTGATTTGACATATACTATATGTATGTATTTATTTATCTCTAAAGGGTTTGAAGTTAATTGGAAATTTAATTCATAAATTTATGTTAAAAGGTGATTCTAATGATAAAATAAAGTCAAATTTGGAATGAATATTTAAACTTGAATAATATAGTTGGAAAATTTTACTTGTATAAATTGCATGCCAATATAACTTACCTAAATCATTCAGAAATTAACTATGTAATTGGATAATGTATAATATAAAAGGATTTTATAAATAAAATTTTGAGTGGTTATAATAAATGTTATACACTTAAAGTTTCAGTTACAACAAGACACATAGAGGTAAATAGAAATAAAATAATAATTGAATAATATACAATATCAAATGGTGTTAAAGGAAATTTAGAAATATATTGGAATAGTTATATTAAATATAATCTACTTAATATGTGCGATAAGATATATTAAGTAGAATATATTTAATAATAATCTGGAATAAAGAAAATTAAATTTGTTGAATAAAAGATGATTATTATAAATGACTATACAAATTTCTGATTTTAGAAAATAATTGGATAATAAGATAATTAATTTGGAAATAGTTAAGATTGATTTAACTTCTGTAAAAATCAAATGAATTAAATCAATTATTGAATATTAATTAATTGAATTTATATGGTTTAGATATTGAGAAAAATATTTGACATAGATGAAAAAAATATTGAGAAAAATAAATTTAATTATAGTTTGGAATAAAGAAGAAACTAAATGGGGATTTAGTTTATTTTGGGAAATGGTAAATTTACTTTAACAATTAAGTTAAATTACCATTTCAAATTTGGATTAAAATTAAACATTTTAAATTAGAATGTTATAATACCTTGGGTAAAATTTGGATAAAAAAAAAATTTTGAATGATTTTTTTTAGTGTAGGGATATTATACAAGTAAATATGTAAATAAATAAATGTTAAAATTTTAAGTATAGATAGATGAAATCAATGATTAATTTAAAATTGAATTTTTATTGTTTAGATTAATGATTCTAATTTAAGTTTCAATTTAGTTTTCTTTCAGGTTGTTTCTATTCACCTACCTTCTTCCTTTTCGAGGACGAAAAGTTCTGAGTGGGGGAGAGTGTAACAGCCCAATTTTTTTAACAAGTATTTTTCACTTGTATTTTTCTAAAAATAAAAACTTTGGGGTTTATTTAAAGTGATTAAAAATATTAAAAAAAAACAATTGACCAAATTTTTAATTAAATAATAAGATCTCTGAAATTTTGACATGGTTAAGAATTAACTTTAATTTGGAAATTTGGGGTTTTGTCGAAGATGGTAAATAACTTAATTTCTAGCCAAATCAAGTTTTAATTAAGAAAACATTAATAGCTTAGGTGGTTAAGACATCTGGGCTATTCACGACAGGTCACGAGTTCGAGTCTTAGCATGGTCAGAATTTCTAATTTTTTTTTAGTATATAAATGTACTGGGTAATTACGCCTTAAAAAAGGCGCCTAAATTTAGGGAATAAATACCGTGTATATAAATATATATATATATATATATATATATATATATATATATATACAAGATTATATATAAGAAAACGTATAGAACTTTAATCCGTTATTTTTCTCTTTCCAGTAAAATTTACTTCCCAATTTATATACATATATAATTTGATTTAAATCATTTCCTTAAAGTACTAAATATGGAAATTTAAAGTGTGAAACGGTTAAATTTGTTAAAAGACAACTCCATTTGAATTTTAATAAAAGGAATTTTGTATATATATATATAATATGTGAAAACCAATTAAGTTTGTTAAGTAATAATTTTGAAGAATTTAGTGTATTAATGAACTGTTGGATTTCGCGTTTAAGGACGCGTAAAAATCTATGGTAGGTAACGGAATAAAACGTATAAACTTAAAAATGTTATTTTTATAGAAATTTTTGATGTTCTGTATTACGTCAGTTTGATGTATTGTAAAAAAATCATATTTTTAATATTTTTGGATATAAAATATCAGTCAGTGATTTTATAGCAAACGTTATTTTGTTTTAATGGACAGTTTGGTTTTTTTAAAATAAATTTATATACGTTTCATTCCTAAAGCCTTACATAATTTTTGCCATTTCATTTATTGCAATCAAACTAAAAATCAAGATTGATAAACTAGAAATGAATCACACATATAAGTAACGTCCAAATCTGTTTATCCTCTGTTTCAAGCAGTACTACACAAAATCAAGTTCCTCAATCACGCATAAATATTGAAATCAAAGCTTCTCATAAAATTTGCAGTAATCGCATGCATTAATTTCAATTGGCAGTTTTAAATCTCGCAAGCCATATTCCCACAATCAACGCATGTTTTAATAAATATGGGTAACGTTCAAACATTTATAACTGAGAATCGATATCACACATATAAAGATCAAATCAAATTGCTAACCGTGGTCCCTAAAAATCACCTCTTCTATTGCCTAGTCAGTTCGAAATTTTAGTGCTTATTATCTTCCTAAAGTAACGCATGCTTTTAACAGAAATTTCTCATAACGTTCAGATTTATTTCTCCTGCTAATTATATCACGTATAAATTACCTACAATCAATACATGCACTTTAATGACTGAAACGTGCATATCCTATATTCTCCCATTCTCTGCTTCCAATAGCTCTACCAAAATCAAGTACATGAATCTCGCAATTCATTGAATAAATCAAACCATTTATCACGCTTGCCATTTTTTTTTCCTCTGCTTTAATCACGTATCTATATTCACAATTTATGTCAATATAACTGATGCTTGCTTGCCCTTCCTTTGATCAATATTCCTTTAAGTAACGTTCACGCATTCATGTTAACAACTTTATATCTGTGTAACTGACATGCTATATCAGTGGTTCTTTCATCACGCAAGAAGATCTCAATCAAACCTTTTCGAACATATTCTTTTGTTCAAAACTGGAAATGTGTTCTGCCTTTTCTTTTCTCAGCAATAAAATCACGTATTCATATCTTTCGTCTCTAATAGCTTCAAGTCTTCAACTGATTGCTCTCCCTCCCCATTGATCTTGCAGCAGTTCAAATCTTTTTAATTTTTGCAACGTTCGAACTTTATCTATTTCCTTTGAACTGATGAGGAAATTTCGCAGTCATATCAACCAAATTTATATCAATAAAACTGATGCTTTTACCTCTCCTTTAATTCGCACTGCCTATATATATATACCCACCTCACCAGTTTCTTTCTCCGCATCTAAATATCTCTGCCTTCCCCTTCCTCGTACGTTCAAGATCCATCAGGTAATAAGTCTTATTGTTTTTTTTTCCTTCCAGTTTTCCTTCCTCTTTCTCTTGATGTTGTTCTATCTGTGCCTTGCTCGGCCACACTACTATTTATTCACTTTGTCTTTCTATGAGACTCTTATCATCTGCCTTGAACTAAACATATGGGATCTGGATATGTTGAACTGTTTTTGTTTTGGAAAGTTAGGTCTAGAAACAGAGAGGAAGTGAGATCTTGTGTGTGTGTTATAGGCTTAACTCTCGACACATAGGTAGTGGAATGTTGTGCAAATTTGTATATTGGAAACTGTGTTGATGTCATGCCAGGTAAGTTGTAGGGCCTGGGAGTTATTTTGGGAACAGATCCGTCGAAGAAAAAAAATATATACTTGAGGTATAAATTGCGTGAACATAAGATGGTCTGGAGTTGTTTGAGAGGAGTAGGAAGGGCAGTGTTGTCAAAATATTTAAGAAAGAGGGATGGGTTCATTTAGTAAGGATCTGATGATGCTTAGTTTTATTGTTTTGTTGTTGCGTGAATATGTGTTGGAAGGGATGTCAGACTGGGTTGTGCATTGGTGTCACCGTGTACGTGTATCACAGTCACAAATATTTAGAAGCATGCGTTTGTTTTGTATCTGGTTAGGAGTTGTTTTGGTTCGTGTAGAGGTCTGATAGGAACAGTGAGAAACCCTTTTTGCATGTTTGAGTTGGATGTTAACAAGGCCTAGAGAGTTTTCTTTCATTTGCAAAAAAAAAAAAAAAAAAAGAAACAAAAAAAGAAAGAAAAAAAAGAAAAAAAAAACAAGGGGTGAGGATGGGAAAGAGGTAGGCTAGGACTGTGAGTTCAGTTAGTCTGCATATATGTAACCTTCATATGATAGAGGAAGCAGAGAATAAGGAGGAGAGGAGATGTACACATTCAGTAGATGCTTTGATTTAGTCGCATGATTTTACTCGAAGTCGTTGCATAAAATTCTCGAAGTCTTTATATTTTGTCCCGAAGATTTGTTGCATTTTTCTCGAAGAAATTCCATGGTTAGCTCGAAGAAGTGGGGTTGTGGCGCGTGTAGCTGATGATGAATTCCTGTCTGATTGTAAGTTTGTAAAGCCTGCAAGTTTACATTTAGACTGTAAAGAAATATTGTAAGCACTTAGGTTGATTTGCAGTAGTAGATGATATTTTAGTAGTTGGATCCAGGTAAAAGGAAAAGAAAATAATGAATGAAAGTGGCAGAAGAGATGTAAGTATGTGGAAATGTTGGCGTGAGTGCGTGTACGCGAGTAAGTGTAATGGAAGTGTGCACGTGTACATGTACCCCGGCATAATAAGAAAACTCCACCATTTTGCCTTAGTTTGTCTTTAGGAAATTTTATCATGGTTATAGTGTTAGCACAGTTCGTGTGTTTGGAAATGTTTTGGTTGTTGTACACGGTAGAGTGGTCGAGCAAGTCAAACAAAAAAATTCTCTCCCTGCTTTTAAATTTTTCTTTGACCGTAAATTCTAAAGTCGCGTATTCAATATTTTGAATCTTGTTCTAGATTTGAATCTAAGCTTGACATCCGAGGGATTTTGATCGTTACTCTCTGTAGTTCTTTTCCGGTGAATCATCGTTTTGAAATTTAAAATTTTCTGCAGCATTCAGGTGAGTATTTCTCACCAGACATACGTGCATATATTTTGGTAAATTATCGCAAGTGTATGTGTAAAATTTTATTTAAATATTATCTGTCTGTAGTATAACGTAGAATGATGAACCCCATTTAATTTGACACCTCATCGGTTATTTATCTGTTGTATTATTTCTGCAGTTATATCATTAAATGTTTATTTACTGTTTAATCATCACTGCAAGTTCCCTGTAAAATTTAGATTGTTATGGGCTGAAATGATAGGCCTAAAATGATTATTATTGTCCAATTTTTCTGTAAACTGCTTAACTGTTAACTTGGGATTGCGGGTTTGAAATGATAGAACCCGGGGTTTGTAAAATTGCGGATTGAAATGATATAAATCCGTATCACTTGACCTAGGCTAGAAAATTTTATACAGACCCGTGGTTCCTATAATATTTTTCTGAAATATTTTAAAATTATTTTTAAAATGGAAGTTTATAATATTGTGGTTTAATGTATTTAAAGGATTTTTATAAAGATTTAAAAATGATTTTTTGAATGAGTTAAGATTTTAAATAAATAAATATAACTTATTTGGAAAAATTCTGGATTTTTGTTAAGATGAGATTCCAGTTAAGAAATAATTGATAATAAGTTGTATTTGGAATTTAAACTAAATTGATAAGTTAATAAATTTTGAATGCTGTCTTTTAAAATTGGACTGTTTAACCCATAAACTTTAGGTAGCATTTCATAGGTGCTGTAGAAATTGAAATTTGATTTATTTAAATTTATAGAAATTTATTTTGGGAATAAGTTAAATTTTTGGAATTTAAATATGTAATTAATAAAAATTAAGAAATGGACTTTGGATAGTTTTAAAGGAAGAAATTGATTTTAAAGTTTGTTAAAAGCAATAAATTCCAAATTAAATTGAATAAGTTGAAATGGTATATTATCAAATGAAATGTTTTAATCAAGAATTTGATATTGAAGGTATTTGAAATATATTTGATTTGTAAAATTACCATTTTTAAACCACGGGGTATAATAACGTTTGGTTGGCAAAGAGACCGGGATCGGATATGGACATACTCTCTGTCGATACCGAAAACCACTTTGACTAACCGTGTACGCGGTGGAGATTCCAGAATGAAGTAGGATGGTGGTGACGGTTTCTTTAAGGTAAATACGTGGACCCGACTCCCGTGAGTTGGCATAAGGTGGCTAAAACAGGAGCGATTCTCGGATTAATGAGGTAGCACCTCTGATCGAACGCACTTCTTCGTATGCCATTCTATTACTCCTGTGATTGTTTTGGTGCGCACCTTTGATTTGGGAGTGTTGTTCGAGGTGGGCGGTAACTGCGGCTACGCGTTTCCACCGGTCCGGATAGCAATTGGTATATCTACCCTGGCATTGCCTAGTTGTGCCGTGTCACCTACCATAGCGAGCCTCCTACGAGTTTCTATTTGTGTCGTACCTATGGAGTATCCTCTGGTAGCTTTACGATCAGGAGGTATTACGGTACTGTATAGACTATTGGCATTATTTGTGTTAAGGGCTATATGGGTAACCTCTTAACGCTATTAAAAAGTAAGTTTATTTTACAATTAGACACTATTATAATAGCGCAATATACTACATAGTAAATAGTTTAACGGATCCTTAGAGGATGGGCGGTCCCAAGCATCCTTTAAGTTACTTGCTCTATATTACAGTACACTTGAATTAGCTTACACTATATAAGTATGTATGTCCTGACTCGAGTGTTTATGTTTTATGTTACGCTCGGGTCAGCCAGAGTTGCAGTTCAGTTTTCATCCCGGAGCTAGGATTTCTGTAGATCACTTTCAAGCTGCTGGCAAACTTCCTTTCCAGTTCTTTATCTAAAATTTTGAAATCAAGACTAGTGGACATTTGGACTGTTTACTGATAAGTTAAAACTATATTTGGATTTAAGACTATGTAAATTTTACTTGAGTAAGAATATTTAACTATGTAAATTTTACTTGAGTAAGAATATTTATAGTGGCTTCATGAACCACTAAGTATTTTAAATTCCGCTGCGAGTATTCTGATTCTGTGTCTGTGATTCTGTGATTAATTATTTACTGCATATTCTGAGTTCTGCCAAATTTATTTTTACAACGCGGTATTTTGAACAATTCAAGTCCGACATGTGCGGATGCGAATGGTTGAAAACACTGGATCGTTACATTTTAATTATTTAAAATGAATCAATTCAAAATTTAATAAAAACATATACTTTGAAAAATCACTTTAAAATCCTTTAAAAAAAACCAAAATTATTATTTTAAAATTTCAGAAATGGATCCGATGATGCAGCAGCACCAAATAGTCAGTCACGACATCCAAATATCATATATCGATACGATAATCAACAAATATCACAATATCTGTAAATAAATCAATACAGTTGAGGAATCCAGTTGGATCCCTCCAACCTGTTTCCCTGCATCCACAAACATTAGCACAATACCAATTCCGCTCCAGTATGGAATTATCGTGGTATATGGGATTTATAAAATATTATCCGCTTAATAGACGGCGCAATAGGGTCTCATCCGCTATATACTGCGGGAAATCAACTCCAAGTACATAAATAATACCAATTTCACTGTTTATGAAATATTCGCGGTATATGTTTTTAATAAATAACATCCGATTACTAAAGGCGCATAATGTCTATTTTAACAATCAATAGATAACAATCATTATTCAAACATGCATTCAATAATTTTAAATATAACTATTTAAAATTAAAATCGAAACCGATTCGATTGAGTGAGAAGTTCTCAGCTTGATTTCAATTTGTTTTAGCGATTTATTTCGAATAAAATTAAACGTGCGTTTAATTTTACCCGAAATTTCTCACTAACTCCAAACAACTCCAATCCAATTCCATAGCGTAGTGCTCGTCCATACGATTCCAACGGAACTGGTTTCGTCACAATCCGACCTCGTATGACCAAGTTATGGCATTTATAAGTTAATACAATTTTTTTATATAAATAATTTACAACTTTATATTTTAATTTCAACCAAGATTTGCATCCAACCCTCCATTGCTTCAAAAAGAAATCTGGGCCTCCTATCTTACTTCCTCTTCCATCAGGAACTCACGACAGAGCTTGAACCCAAAGCCGCCTAATGTCATGAATTTCCACCACCTCTACGATCGCCGAGGGGACGATCGAACAACCCCATGGCAAAGCCTATCCCCAGGCGCACGCACGCCCAAGAACACATGCAACTCGGTGGTCATTCCAGCTCAAATTTCGAGAACACCTGGCCACGAACGGAAGCCCCTATCTCCTTCTACAATGCGCCATACCCCATCAACTACGTATGAATTGAAAGCTCTCTTCGTGCTCTTCGATTTACTAGTTGGAGATTTTTGCTATAAGTGGATGGACTGCAAGAGATTAAAGAATGAAATTCGATGATTTCTGGCCTTTGAATTAGAATGTGGCGGCCACGAACAATAACCCTAGGGTTTGTAATATTTTTGCAAAAGTGAAGATGGCAACTCCTTTTATTGAAAATATTTTCAATTTACTATTCATCTGATTTTCCGGACTCCGATTTACGCGCAGTGACCGGCATTTCTAGGGTTTATCCCGCGTTCCGGACTCAATGGAATAGGTTTCGGAAGCTAATTCGATCATCTGTGAGAGTTATGGCAATAAATCCGATTGACATGAAATTTGAAACCATACAATAATATCACATTGCGGATCCGATGAAACTGGTTTCGTCAAAATCCGAGACTGTTTGAAAAATGACTATTTTAACTCGCCAAATTAATATTAAAACAATTTCGATGCGTTTCGAATCTGCCACGGTCAAACGACAACTCCAATTGCTACGAAAATCGAAATCCGATAATAAAAAACTATTACGGATCCAATGGAACTGGTTTCGTCCAATTCTGAGACTGTTCGAAATTTGGCTATTTTCGCTAGTCGATTAAATATGAAAATATAAATTTTCACAAATAAACTCTTAATTCGATTTTAAAAGTTCTATAACATCATTCTAACTCTAATATGATAAAATAAAAATTTCCAAATCATTTTCAATCATATTAAACACAATTTTCAATTGTTTCTGTATTTTCAACTATTAAATTATCGATTTAATTATCCAATTAAATCCAGTTATTCGAACTAAAATTTATTCGACTTATAAATTTCACTTATTTATATTTAAAATTAATTAAATATTCAAATTTTAATTAATATAAATTCTGGGTCGTTACTGACTTCCCCCCTTAAAAGAATTTCGTCCTCGAAATTACCAAATAAGAAAAGTTACAGAATCTATTAACTTTCCAAAATTCATAGTTAAACTTGTTACAATAACTTTACTAAGTTTCCAAATCATACTTAGTTATCTTTTCAAAACCAAACTATATCGTTTAATTTCCAATTCCAAAACAAATTTATAGTTTTCCAAAATTTTCCAAATTTTCTAAAAAAAATTCTAACGCCTTAAATATTCGAAAAAATTCGCCATAGTCTCCTTTGCGCGGCTCGATCCGAAAAAATGACAGTATATATATCACAAATATGCATCTCATCAAGTGATGAGGCATCCCACAGGGAAAAAAGTGTAAAAGTACGGTATGTAATCCGAGATATGTACCTTATATATTGTTAGCGAGCATATACGGCTAATATAGCGCGAAAGCGAGCTCCAAATGCGAAGCAACGCCATCCGCACCTACTAAACACTCAACAACAACATGAGAATCATGCATATATGAAAATAGTATCAATATACAACATATAGCAACATGACAACTACATGTGCCAACATAGCAAATGCAACAAAACAACAAATGCAAACATCAACCAACTATCATCCATAACCAAATCAATATTCATTCATATTCTCATTAATATTCAATGAATTGGTTTTCCATTTAAATCACATTTGATTCATTTACATTGGATTTTTAACAACATTCATTCTCAATTCAATTAGTTAACATTCACCAATTTAAATCCAATTCAAGTTGGTTCACTTCCAAATCCAAATTAAATTCTTAGCTTCCAATTTTCGCTAATTTACTTTCATTAACACTTAATGGATTACACACAATCAATTTACATCCATATAACAACCAATGTTTATCCAATACAACCAAATTTATTTATTTCACTTACATTCAATTTGGTTCAACATTTTTAATTCCAATTGGGTTAACATTAAATTGGCTTTCATTCAATTGATTCAACTAGCTTTTAATGAATTAACACTTTCATTCATTATCCCAAATCAATTTTTATCTACATTCAATTGATTTACATTCAATTCATTATTTCAATTTAATTGCTAATTCCTTTAACAATATAAAGTTGAATTCCATTCATATAACTCAAGTTCAAATTCTTAATAACTTCACTTCATTAATTCACTTATTAATTTACTGTGACACCAAAATCAACTTTATTCAACCTTACTTAAGTTATATTTCATTCCATCATCATTTGTTTCAATTTAACTTAAGTCTCCACTTATAAATCCAATTCGGGTTTCAATTCTAAAGTAAATTCTATTTAACTTTTTACCGAAGTCAATTTTTTTCACTTATTCAAATTCATATCTCATTTTGCTTAACAAAATCGTTTAACCATTTTTAACAATTGGTTTCACTTACATTTTTTTCATTTTATAAGTTATACAACTTATATTCAACAATTACTACTTGGATTTTTTTTCAAATTTGTTTGTCATAACCAAACTTAAATTTTTAATTTACTATGGTAGCAAATCCATCACATAGAGACTCGGAAATGATACTGATGATGCTGCAGTCATCACCCTTATTATTTTCTAGCAACGATAGTGAATTCAATGCTTAATATTCTTTTAAAATCTTCCTTTTTATTTATAAATCACATTTATAAATCTTTTACTTATATAATTTCACTTCTTGTATATAAGATTATTTCACAATTGTAAATCACATTAATTATAGTTCCATACTTATAATTCACTTGCTTATACAATTTATTCTTTCAAAATTGGATGTTTTATTTAACTTATTTAACAACCAAACAATCAATTCATACACACTTTAATAATTCTGAAAAATTATTCCTTTATATATAAAATATAATCAAGGTAAAATTATTTCATTTACCCAATTCAAAATGATACTATGTCGACATGTCTCATTTAAGTGTTTAGAAATCCCTATCGATAATATTGCGTCCCATCTACCGACCAGAATTCACAAACAGCTCAACGGATAAGCAAACACAATATAAAACATTTTATATTCACTAACAAATACGCACTCGTATCTATTATTATACTCACACTCATTCTAGAGTACTGCTGACTCTATCTCTAATGAGCAATACCCAACAGAGCCATGGTTGTCGCTTAACCATATGCTCCGATACCAAATGTAACGAACGCGATTTTTCATCGTCGAAAAACCGAACCGTTATGGTTTAAGAATAAGAAAAAGATAGAAGAAAACAGAAAAAGATAAAAAAAATAGAACGGAACAGAAAAGAAAGCAGCAGAACAACATCAGAATCTCACAATCGCAGCGGAACAACATATAATACATAAATGAATAATCTTTAAAACAAAGAACTGTACATTTTATACATTACATCATTATTAGAGTTTACAACAACAGACAACAGAGTCAATACATCAATGGACAATTATATAAACTTGTCCTCATGCAGAATACACAGCGGAATAATACATAGAATAATATCATATACAAGTGGTACGTCTCGATATGCAGCTCGTCTCCTGAGCTCCATAGCACTCCAAAGTCCAGAATAACCTGATAACCAAACTCTAGACTGCCCATGTAGAAATTGGTGGGCACCCAGAGTTTAGGAAGGAAGCAATAAACTCCGAGTCAGTCATGTGACTGGTGTGAGAACTTAAAACAGTTATTTATCTTTAAAACAAAGAATAGGAGAAATTTTCAAAGTCAATTCACAATGTGTTTTGAAAATGAAACTACCATAAGGTCTCCCGCCACACACACAATGCAAACGCAGAATTGGAGGAGATTTCTCCTTATGATAGTCAAAGATGCTTGATACTCATTAAAAAGAAACATTTGATATTATTACTAGTGCATAGTGTAGAAACATTTCGAAAGTAAAATATAAATCTTAGCCAGCATACGTACCATGATGGTATGCCTACTATAGCTACCATATTAAATGACAGGTTCTACAACTAAAACCGTACAAGGCACGTATTGTTTTGTTTTGGATTTCCAACAAGTGGTCGGGCAAAGGAACTTCCCAAGTAAAATAGAACGCCTCTGGAGAAACGTTCGCGGATCTAACGTTACGGTTAGATCTCTGCTACACAAGGCCGGGTTAACCCTAACTGGGTAACAACTGACACGAGTATGTCATCCCCAGGTCCTTTGGAACCTTAAACCGAGCGCTCGTAATCAACATCACACCAAATAATAAGTGTTTCAACAAAGTAAGTATCTGGGCTCCATACCATGATACCACTTATAATCCAAATAGGAAATGACATACCCTATGGAGGAGCGACCCCTAAATAACCTTGCTGCCACGATTCCTGTTTCGACCACAACCGGTCTGTGAGGCTTGACGAAGTCTCGTTCACAAAGCGATGCTTTATATAAAAGTTGTGCTTTAATTCACAAATGCTCAATAGCACTTATATGCCACATTACCAACTTGAGAATGTATCACTAGTAACCATCAACTACATAACCTCTTAGCTCGTACGTCTCAGAGAAGGGTGTTAAGCTAAGAGAATAAATTCTCCTCCACCAACAGAAATATATTTGATAGAAACCAGCTTTACATCTTAAATTGTAATGTAAGACACACATCCATACAAGTACGTTCCGGGATCGAACGTAACCGAAGGCACTTCCAAAGAAGTCCTTGCAATCCGGGTATTCACAAACCCGATCGAATTTCCCATCACAAAGGAAATCTCCATACCGTAGCTAACGGTGCGGAAACAATCGATAGGTCATTCTATCGTTTTCACAAATACCCGGTCTTCAACGCCGGTCTTCAAATGCAATCCATAACGACGTATCACATATTCGGAATGGGTTATATGACCCAAAGGTCCTTTCCTGGCTAACCCGAATAGTGAGCGCTTATTCAAAAATAAGTGTAGCATCCAATTCAAGCAATTCACAACAAATACCTATTTAAAGGTAAATATTGATAGTCGGATTATTAAACTATCAATAGGCGTGCTCAACATCACCAAATTCCAAATAATTTCCCAAATTATTTACTTTCCAAAATATCTTTACTAGATATATAATTTCCACACTTCAACCAGTTGAAAACAAATTTTCAAATCACTTTTCACCTTTATCACTTTTGAAAACAAATTTCAATCATTTCCTTACTCGGAAATACTTTCATTTCAAAAATGGTTCATTTAAACCAATCAAATAAATCCTTAACGATTTACTTTATATTTACGTTCCAAATCCGTAAATTAATTCCCACACTTCAAAAATAAATCAACGTTTATTTTTAAACAAATTCCCCTTTTCATTTATAAATTCCATAGTGAATTTACATTCCAAAATATTTATGAATATACGATTTCAATTATTCATTTTCAGTTTATCTTCAAAAAGATAAATTCTCAAAACATTTCATTTCACATTGGAAAAACATTTCCATACTTATTTATTAATAAGTAATTCACATATCCATTTATTTTCAATACTTAGAAAATATTCAATATACTTAATATCGAAATTAAGTATATATTTCATTCTTTAAGGAAAACATTCACTTAACACATTTGTTTGGGCTAAAACGAATGTTGCGTAAAACATCGTTACGACGACCCAAAATCACTAGTATAGGGATTCAAAGTTTAAATAGATATATAAATCCCAATACTATACAAAACATTTCCTTTCGGAAATCATTTACCATAACAATAGTGTTATAGTCCACCATTCCCTTTTATTTCTCGAAAACGTCTATTTCAACAACGAATGTTGAAATCTATGGTTTTGATATTTAACACATTTTAAAACGTCGTTAAAATAATCAACTTCTTTAAATAATATCGCTTTCCCAAAACATATCCATTTTACTTACTAATATATTCGTTGTCCAAAATCGTGAATATACTTCACTAGCCCCATTTCAATATTTACAACACGTTTTATTTTCAAGAATTTATTCGCTATCCAAAATCGCGAATAAATTACCTTTCATAAACTTCTATATTCAATTTATCAAATTCAATTGATTTAAAATTTATAACCAATGTTTATAAATTCTTTTTCTATTTATAAGCTTCGATTATAAATCTCATTATCAACAAGTTCCATTTATCTCTCATTTAAATGCCAAAATCCGATTTATAAGATAATTACTTATAAATCTTCTATTTCACAAAATCTATTTATTTTATAACTTCACAATTTATAAATCTATAAATTCCGTTCACTTATGAAATCCATTTTTATCTCATTTTTAACACTTATAAAAACTCGTTTTAATATTCCAATATTTTTAATTTATACAATATCAATTTTTTTATAAGTCTTTTATATACATCGTTTTTAATAATTCAATAACCCCAATTTAAACCAATTTATAAATTAATTAACTATTTGTTTCCAAAAATCTCATTTCGGTTATATTTCTCAAAAATCTAAATTTTTATATCATAAAAATCTATAACGTTTTAATTATTTAAAATGAATCAATTCAAAATTTAATAAAAACATATACTTTGAAAAATCACTTTAAAATCCTTTAAAAAAACCAAAATTATTATTTTAAAATTTCAGAAATGGATCCGATGATGCAGCAGCACCAAATAGTCAATCACGACATCCAAATATCATATATCGATATGATAATCAACAAATATCACAATATCTGTAAATAAATCAATACAGTTGAGGAATCCAGTTGGATCTCTCCAACCTGTTTCTCTACATCCCCAAACATTAGCACAATACCAATTCTGCTCCAGTACGGAATTATCACGGTATATGGGATTTATAAAATATTATCCGCTTAATAGACGGCGCAATAGGGTGTCATCCGCTATATACTACGGGAAATCAACTCCAAGTACATAAATAATACAAATTTCACTGTTTATGAAATATTCGCGGTGTATATTTTTAATAAATAACATCCGCTTATTAACTACGCATAATGTCTATTTTAACAATCAATAGATAACAATCATCATTCAAACATGCATTCCAGAATTTTAAATATAACTATTTAAAATTAAAATCGAAACCGATTCGATTGAGTGAGAAGTTCTCACCTTGATTTCAATTTGTTTTAGCGATTTATTTCGAATAAAATTAAACGTGCGTTTAATTTTACCCGAAATTCTCACTAACTCCAAACGACTCCAATCTAATTCCATAGCGTAGTGCTTGTCCATACGATTCCAACGCAACTAGTTTCGTCACAATCCGACCTTTTATGACCAAGTTATGGCATTTATAAGTTAATACAATTTTTTTATATAAATAATTTACAACTTTATATTTTAAATTCAACCTAGATTTGCATCCAACCCTCCATTGCTTCAGAAAGAAATCTGGGCCGCCTATCTTACTTCCTCTTCCTTCAGGAACTCACGACAGAGCTTGAACCCAAAGCCGCCTAATGTCATGAATTTCCACCACCTCTACGATCGCCGAGGGGACGATCGAACACCATCATGGCAAAGCCTATCCCCAGGCGCATGCATGCCCAAGAACACATGCAGCTCAGTGGTCATTCCAGCTCGAATTTTGAGAACACCTGGCCACGAACGGAAGCCCCTATCTCCTTCTACAATACGCCATACCCCATCAACTTCGTATGAATTGAAAGCTCTCTTCGTGCTCTTCGATTTACTAGTTGGAGATTTTTTCTATAAGTGGATGGATTGCAAGAGATTAAAGAATGAAATTCGATGATTTCTGGCCTTTGAAGTAGAAAGTGGCCGCCACGAATAATAACCCTAGGGTTTGTAATATTTTTGCAAAAGTGAAGATGGCAACTCCTTTTATAGAAAATATTTTCAATTTACTATTCATCTGATTTTCCGAACTCCAATTTACGCGCAGTGACCGGCGTTTCTAGGGTTTATCCCGCGTTTCGGACACAATGGAATAGGTTTCGGAAGCTAATTCGATCATCTGTGCGAGTTATGGCAATAAACATTCAATTTAATTTAAATCGATTTAAACGATTTTCTAGGAGTTTTAGCTTGCACCGTACAAACGATAAATCCGATTGACATGAAATTTGAAACCATACAATAATATCACATTACGGATCCGATGAAACTAGTTTCGTCGAAACCCGAGACTGTTTGAAAAATGACTATTTTAACCCGCCAAATTAATATTAAAACAATTTCGATGCGTTTCGAGCTGCCACGGTCAAACGACAACTCCGATTGCTACGAAAATCGAAATCCGATAATAACAAACTATTACAGATCCAATGGAACTGGTTTCGTCCAGTTCTGAGACTGTTCGAAAATTGGCTATTTTCACTAGTCGATTAGATATGAAAATATTCAATTTTCACAAATAAACTCTTAATTCGATTTTAAAAGTTCTATAACATCATTCTAACACCATTATGATATAATAAAATTTTCCAAATCATTTCCAATCATATTAAACCCAATTTTCAATTGTTTCTGTATTTTCAACTATTAAATTATCGATTTAATTATCCAATTAAATCCAATTATTCGAACTAAAATTTATTCGACTTATAAATTTCACTTATTTATATTTAAAATTAATTAAATATTCAAATTTTAATTAATATAAATTCTGGGTCGTTACATCGTGCCCCTATGGTATGTCCATTTTCTTCTGGATAGAGGTTGTATCATGGTATGGAGCCTAGATATTTAACATATGTGGTTGCTGCAAATTTATTACTTTGTGGTTGTTGGTATTGAGGATCCTCGGATAAAGATCGATAACGACCAGGGGATGGCATACTTTTTGTGTGGAGTTATCAAGTTACAGCTTCATTGCACCCAGAAGCGTGTGGTAACTCGGCCTTGTGTCAGCAAAGATCCGGTTAGATTCTCGGGGCGTCTTTCCAGAGGCGTACCCATTTCGGTGTAGGAAGTTCCTTTGTCTGACCATTTGTTGGAAATCCAAAGAAACAATACGAAACCTGTACGGTTTTAGTTGTATAACCTGCCATGAATGTGGCGGTAACCTGCTATTGAACATGGTAGCTATAGTAAGCATACGATAATGGTCGTATGTTGGCTAAGATTTATATTATACTTTCGAAATGTTTTCTACACTATGCACTAATAATAATATCAAAAATGATTTGATTTTTGCGTAGTAAGCATCCTTGACTAACATAAGAAGAAATCTCCTCCAAGTCTGCGTTTGCATTGTGTATGTGGTGGGAGGTCTTATGGTAGTTACATTTTCAAAAAGCATTGCGAATTGACTTCAAAAATTATCCTGTTGTTTGTTTTTAAAGATAAACTGTTTTAAGTTCTCACACCAGTCACATGACTGACTCGGAGTTTATTGTTTTCCTTCCTAAACTCTGGGTGCCCACCAACTTCCACACGGGCAGTCTAGAGTTAGGTTATCAGGATATTCTTGACTTCGGGAGTTGCTGGAGAAATCTAGTAGCAAGCTGGATGGCATGGCATATTCACTAGTATATAGTATTTCTTTTCCGCTGTTTGTTGTTGTTTGTTGTTATACACTCTGATGATGTAATGTGATGTAATGTAATGTAATGTGATGTAATGTAATAACTGATATAGTTCTTTGTTTAAAGATTATTCATTTATCTATTATATGTTGTTCCGCTGCGATTGTGAGATTCTGATATTGTTCTGTTATTTTTGTTATGTTCTAGCTTTTTCTCTCTTCTTCTATCATTTTCTTCTTCTTTAACCATAACGGTATGGTTTTCCGGCACTCGATTGCTCGGCAGTTGATACAGTGGACGTATTGATGTCGGTTTCCGAGCGTCGAAAAGTCGCAAACGTCACATTTGGTATCAGAGCATATGGTTAAGCGACAACCATGGCTCTGTTGGGTATTACTCATTAGAGATAGAGTCAGTAGTACTCTAGAATGAGTGCGAGTGTAATAATAGCTATGAACGCGTATTTGTTAGTGAATATAAAAAATGTTCCTATTGTGTTTGCTTATCCGTTGAGCTGTTTGTGAATTTTGGTCGGTATGTGGGACGCCATATTATCGATAGGGGTTTCTAAACTCTTAAACGAGATAAACCTACATAGTATCATTTTAAATTGGGTAAATGAAATAATTTTACCTCAATTATTTTTTATATATAAAGGAAATAATTTTTCAGAATTATTAGTGTATATAAATTGATTGTTGATTGTTGAAAATATAAGAATGTACGCAAGTAAACAAAAGTTGTTTGAATAAGTTGAATTAAAACAACAATTGTAAAAAGATGAATTGTACAAGCAAAGAATTATAAACTATGGAATTATAATTAATATGATTTACAATTGTGAAATAATCTTACATATAGGAAGTGAAACTGTATGAATATATTTATAAATATGGGTTGTAATTAAAACTGAATTTGAAAATTTTGGAGATTTGGAAAGTTTAAATTCCTTTTGATTTTGAAAATGAATTTCAACGGATATGGAAAAGTACCTTCCATTGAAAATTTGTGAAGGTGTTGGAACTCGGTATGAGTGTCCATTTGAATTGGAATCCCGCGTGATGGGATCATGTCGATTGATCATGATGTATGCTAGCGTAATTCGAGGGGTGTGATGCGTTGGTTACAAGCGATTCCACTAGGATAGTGGCGCAACCGTCGTGTAAACTGCGATCTAGATGCCATAGCGAAATTCGAGGGGCGAGATGCCTACGGTTACAAGCGATTCCACTGGGATAGTGGCGTAACCGCCTTGTGAACTACGATCTATGGAAACAACCTTGGCGAAATTCAAGAGATGTGAAATCTACAGATTACAAGCAATTCTACAGGGATAGTAGCATAACCGCTGAGTAACTGTGATCCATGGGGGAACGTGCTTTCCATATCCATTTTTAAAATGGAATATAACTTAGGTGATGTTGAATAAGGTTGATTTTGGTGTCAAAGTAAATTAATAAGTGAATTAATGAAATGAAGTCATTAAAAATATGAACTTGAGTTGTATAAATGAAATTCAACCTTATATTGTTAAAGGAATTAGTAGTTGAATTAATAAATGGATGGAATGTTGAATAATTGAATGAAAATCAATTTAATATAAACCAATTGAAAGTAAAAAAGTGTTGAACCGAATTGAATGTAAATTTAATAATTTGGTTATGTTATTTGATTTTTGAGTGATTGTATATAAATTCATTAAGTGTGAATGAAATGAATTAATGAAATGGAAAGCTATAAATCATTAAGATCAAATTGGAAGTTAAGTGAATCTTAAATAGAGTTGAATTCGAATTTTGAAATGAACCAACTTGAACATCAATTAATAGATGTAAACTAACTGAATATGAACAAGTGAATGTTAGTAAAAACATCTAGTGTTAATGAAATCAAATGTGATTAAATGAAAAACCAATTCCATGAATATTAATAAGAAATGAAGGAATATTGATTTGGTTGTGGATTGATTTGACTAAACATTGATTTGTTGGATGTTTATTGGATGATAGTTGGTTGATGGTTGCAATTGTTGCTTTTGAGTGCATTGCTATGTTGGCACATGTAGTTGTTATGTTACTATATGATGTATATTGATATTATTTTCATATACGCATGTTTCTCATGGTTTGTTGAGTGTTTAGTAGGTGCGGATTGCGCTTGCTTCGCGTTTGGAGCTCGTTTTCGCGCTATATTAGCCGATACGCTCACTAACAATAAATAAGGTACATATCTCGGATTAAATATCGTACTTTTACACTTTTTTCCCTGTGGGATGCCTCGTCACTTGATGAGATGTATATTTGTGATATATATACTGTCATTTTTTCCTTCGGATCGAGTCGTGCAAAGGTTACTCTGGCGAATTTTTCTGAAAATTTAAGGCGTTAGAATATTTTTGGGAAAATTGAATTTTTTTTGAAAACTAAGTTGGATTTGGAAACTTAGTAAAGATTTTGTAAGAAGTTTAACTATTAATTTTAGGAAAGTTAAACACTTAAGAGATTTGTAAAAATCTAAATTGAATGGTTTGTTTTAGAAAGTCAATGGATTCTGTAAATTTTTCTTACTTGGTAATTTCGAGGATGAAATTCTTTTAAGGGGGGGAAGTTTGTAACGACCCATAATTTCTGTCAATTAAAATTCGTGTATTTAATTGATTTTAAATATTAATAAGTAAAATTTATAAGTCGAATAAATTTTATTTCGAATAATTGGATTTAATTGGATAATTAAGTCGATTATTTAATAATTGAAATTACAGAAAAAATTGAAAATCGAGTTTAATATGATTGAAAATGATTTGGAAAAGTTTATTATATCATATTGGAGTTATAGCGATGTTATAGAACTTTTAAAATTGAATTTGAAGTTAATTTGTGAAAATTGAATATTTTAATGTTTAATTGACGTGTAAAAATAGCCATTTTTCAAACAGTATCAGATTTAGACGAAACCAAGTTCATCGGATCCATCATGTGATATTATTGTAAGATTTTAAATTTCGAGTCAATCAGATTTACGGTTTGTCCGGGGCAAGCCAAAACGCATAAAAATTAGTTTAAATCGATTTAATTTGAATTGATCCGTTATTGCCGTAACTCGCACAGATGATCGAATTGGCTCCCGAAACCTATTCCATTGTGTCCGGAACACGGGGTAAACCCTAGAAACGCCGGTCACCGTGCGGTATTTGGGGTTCGGAAAATTTCGAGTGAATAGTAATTTGCAAATTTTCTATAAACGGCCCCCTATTTCACAATTTTGCAAGAAACCCTAGAGAGTTAGGTTCAGCCGCCACCATTATCTCTAATAGCCGAAATCATCCCTCTTTTCTCCTCAAATTTCTTCAAATCCACAAAGCAATTCGTGAAACTTCCTAAATGAAAATCGTAGAGGGTGGTGAGATCTCCAGATCCAACGGCTGTGATGGGAAATGACGCGGCGGATCATTGTCAAATCGAGCTCAAACGTCTTATAGTCGCGCACAGTTTTCGAGGCCAGATTGAGGCCGAGCTTCATAAGGTTGGTGGTGGTGGTTCACGGTGTGGAGGCACACGCATTGTCGTCGCTTGATCGAGTTCTGGTGGAGGATGGTGGCGTGCGGCATCGAAAAAATTTACGTGAGTGATGGGTTGTTCACGCGACTTTTGTTTTGGGGAAGAAAGTATTGTATGCGGCTGGATCTGTATTTGAAAAATCAAGGGCCCAGATTTGCCAAAGGTTTAAAAATATAAAAGATTTGTAAATAATATTATAATTTAAATCGTGTAATGTTTAAAGTAGTGTAACCTTTTCATACGAGGTCGAAAACGCACGAAACAACTTGCGTTGGCTTCGTTTCGTCGAGCACTACGCTATGGAACTGGATTGGAGTCATTTGGAGCTAGTGAAAATTTTGGGTAAAATTAAACGCACGTTTAATTTTATTCGAAATAAAACGCGGAAACTGAATTGAAACCAAGGTGAGAACTTCTCACTCAATCGAATTATTTCAATTTAAATTTTAAATAGTTAGATTTAAAATTGTTGATTGTTTGATTGGATGATAAACTATTATCTATTGATTGTTAAAATAGACATTATACGCCGTTAGTAAGCGGAGGTTATTTATTAAAGACATATACCGCGATAATTTCATTGCAAAGTGAAATGGGTATTATTTATGTACTTGGAGTTGATTTCCCGCATTATATAGGGAATGAGACCTTATTGCGCCGTCTATTAAGCGGATAATATTTTATAAATCCCATACACCGCGATATTCCGTTTTGAACGGAATTGGTATTGTGCTAATGTTTGTGGATGCAGTGAAACAAGTTGGAGGGATCCAACTGGATTCCGCACCAGTATTTATTTGATTACAGATATTGTGATGTTTGTTGATTATCGTATCGATATACGATATTTGGATGTCGTGATTGACTATTTGGTGCTGTTGCATCATCGGATCCATTTTTGAAGTTTTAAAATAATGATTTTTGATTTTAAAAAGAATTTTAAAGTGACTTTTGAAAGTATACGTTTTATTAAATTTTGAATTGTTAAAATAAACAAACATTATAATTTTATTGTTATAAAAGTTATATTTTTGGAAAATAGTACTTAAGTATAATTTTGGAGTTATATAAGTTTTAAATAACGTTTTGTAAATTATTAAAAGGATTGGTTTATTTAAATTGAGATTTTTGAATTATTATAAACGGTTTATATAAAAGATCTCTAAGATTAATAAAAAAATATAGGAATTGTGAAACAAGTTTTATTAAGTGTTAAAATGAAGTATAAATGGATTTCACAAGTGAATAAAATTTATAGATTTATAAATTGTGAAGTTATGAAATGAATAGATTTTGTAAAATAAAAGATTTATAAATAATTAACTTATAAATCAGATTTTAGGTATAAAGTAGAGTTATAAATTGAATTGATTTATAAAAGGGATTTTATAATTGAAGATTTTATAAATAGAAATGGAATTTATAAACATTGTTTATAAATCCGAAATCAATTGAATTTGATAAATTTAATATAAAAGGTTGTAAAAGGAGATATATTCGTGATTTCGGATAGCGAATTATCCTTGAAATAAAATGTGTAGAAAATATTGAAATTGGTTAGTGAAGTATATTCACGATTTTGGACAGTGAATACATTATTAAAGAAAATGGACATGTTTTTGGGGAAGTGGTATTTTAAAATGAAGTTAATTGTTTTAAAGATGTTTTAAAATGGATTAACTATCGAAACCATAGATTTCAACATTTATTGTTGAAATAGACGTTTTCGAGAAATAGAAGGAAATGGTGGACTATAACACTGTTGTTATAGTAAATGATTTCCGAAAGGAAATGTTTTATATAGTATTGGGATTTATATATATCTATCTTATTTTCGAATCCCTATACTAGTGATTTTGGGTCGTCATAACGATGTTTTACGCAACATTCGTTTTGGCCTAAATAAATGTGTTTAAGTGAATGTTTTCCTTAAAGAATGAAATATATACTTAATTTCGATTTAGGTATATTGAATATTTTCCAAGTGTTGAAAATAAATGGATTTGTGAATTACTTATTATTAAATAAGTATGGAAGTGTTTTCCAATATGAAGTCAATATTTTGAGATTTTACCTTTTAAAGATAAATTGAAAATGAATATTAAAAATCGATTTGAAAATCGTATATTCATAAATATTTCATAATTGTAAATTCACTATTGAATTTATAAAAGAAAGGGAAATTTGTTTAAAAATAAACATTGATTTATTTTTGAAGTGTGGGAATAAATTTACGGATTTGGAGCGTAAATATAAAGTAAATCGGTAAGGATTTATTTAATTGGTTTAAATGAACCATTTTGAAATGAAAGTATATCCCGTGTAGGGAAACGATTTGAAATTTTTTTTCAAAAGTGGTGAAGGTGAAAAGTGATTTGAAAATTTGTTTTCAAATGTTGAAGTGTGGAAAGTATATATCTTGTAAAGATATCTTTGGAAAGTAAATAATTTGGAAAATTATTTGAATTCTGGTGATGTTGAGCATGCCTATTGATAGTTAAATAACCGACTATCAATATTTACCTTTAAATAGGTATTTGTTTTGACTTGCTTGAATTTGAATTCCACACTTATTTTTAAATAAGCGCTCGCTATTCGGGTTAGCCGGGAAAGGACCTTGGGGTCGTATAACCCATTCCGAATATATGATACGTCGTTATGAATTGCATTTGAAGACCGGTGTTGAAGACCGGATATTTGTGAAAACGAAAGGATTACCGTCGAATGTTTCTGCATCGGCTGATCTCCGATATAGAAATTTATTACCCTTTGTGATGGGAAGTCCGGTCGTGATTAGTGAATATCCGGATTGCAAGGACTTCTTTGTAAGTGCCTTCGGTTCCGTTCGATCCCGGAACGGACTTGTATGGATGTGTGTCTGACGTTACAATTTGAGATGTAAAGCTGGTTTCTATCAAATATATTTCCGTTGGTGGCGGGGAATTTATTCTCTTAGCTTAACACCCTTAGAGGTTATGTAGTTGATGGTTACTAGTGATACATTCCCAAATTGGTAATGTGGCATACAAAGTGCTGTTGAGCATTTGTTGAATTAAAGCACAGCTTTTGTATAAAGCGTAGCTTTGTGAACGAGACTTCGTCGAGCCTCACAACTCGGAAATGGTCGAAACAAGAATGTTACAGCAAGGTTTTTTAGGGGTCGCGCCCCTATGCTATGTCCATTTTCTTCTGGATAGAGGTAGTATCATGGTATGGAGCCAAGATATTTGACCTATGTGGTTGCTGCAAATTTGTTACTTTGTGGTTGTTGGTATTGAGGATCCTCGGATAAAGGTCGGTAACGACCTGGGGATGGCATACTTTTTGTGTGGAGTTATCAAGTTACAGCTTCATTGCATCCAGAAGCGTGTGGTAACTCGGCCTTGTTTCAACAGAGATCCGGTTAGGTTTTCGAGGCGTCTTTCCGGAGGCGTACCCATTTCAGTGTAGGGAGTTCCTTTGCCTGACCATTTGTTGGAAATCCAAAGAAACAATAAGAACCCTGTACGGTTTTAGTTGTATAACCTGCCATGGAATGTGGCGGTAACCTGCTATTGAACATGGTAGCTATAGTAGGCATACGATAATGGTCGTATGTTGGCTAAGATTTATATTATACTTTCGAAATTTTTTCTACACTATGCACTAATAATAATATCAAAAATGATTTGATTTTTGCGTAGTAAGCATCTTTGACTAACATAAGAAGAAATCTCCTCCAAGTCTGCGTTTGCATTGTGTGTGTGGTGGGAGGTCTTATGGTAGTTACATTTTCAAAAAGCATTGCGAATTGAGTTCAAAAATTATCCTGTTGTTTGTTTTTAAAGATAAACTGTTTTAAGTTCTCACACCAGTCACATAACTGACTCGGAGTTTATTGTTTTCCTTCCTAAACTCTAGGTGCCCACCAATTCCCACATGGGCAGTATAGAGTTAGGTATAAGGATATTCTGGACTTCGGGAGTTGCTGGAGAAATCTGGAGGCAAGCTGGATAGCATGGCGTATTCACTAGTATATAGTATTTCTTTTCCGCTGTTTGTTGTTTTTTGTTGTACACTCTGATGATGTAATGTAATGTGATGTAACTGATATAGTGCTTTGTTTAAAGATTATTCATTTATCTGTTATATGTTGTTCCGCTGCGATTGTGAGATTCTGATATTGCTCTGTTATTTCTGTTATGTTCTATCTTTTTCTCTCTTCTTCTATCTTTTTCTTCTTCTTTAACCATAACGGTACGGTTTTCCGGCATTCGATTGCTCGGCAGTTGATATAGTGGACGTATTGATGTCGGTTTTCGAGCGTCGAAAAGTCGCAAACGTCACATAAACTTTGGAAATAAATATCTAAATGTATAATTACTCTTTTGCCCCTTGTCCATACCCCTACATCGCCTCGAGGTGCAAGGTAATGCTACCCTCCCTTGATGTTTGGTGGGTATTTATACGAAAACTTGGGAAATAAATATCTAAATGTACAATTACTCCATGTTTGTGATGATGATGGTGTGCAAGTGAGTTGATATTTGCTTTTTAGGGTAGAAAATATCTTGGATATTCATACTTTTTACTATATGTAAATTATAATATAAACGATAAGTATAATTTTATGTATATATTTGTTCATGTATATGTTTAGGGTGTATATGTGTATGTTATTTATGTGCATAAGACATATAAACAAGGTTGCAACAACTTTGAAAAACTTCTGTTCGTTAAACCATTGAAAATCGAGAAGCCGATTTTCGGTCTCATTTTTCACTTATAAATTAATTTACATATAAATGTAAGAAAAATAGAAACTAATTTTCATCATTATTAATTAACTAAAATATTTTCTTTTGAATTATAAAATCATATAAATTAATTTATCATATAAATTAATTTTAAATAATTATTTATAAAAAGTGTGATTACATTGATACATGAAAACAAATTTTCTTATATTTTCAAATTAAGTATATAACTTTATAAAACTATTATAAATGATTTACTATCTCTAGATAACTGATTAAAATGAATTAGTATCACTTAGAATAATTATTTGAATAATTATAATTACTAAATCATTAAATCTAAATTTAAATTCATAAATCAATTATTAAATATAATGCCATTATTCATGATGTCATGCATACATTTTATTCCCAAAAATGAAATAAATAATTTTATTTCATATTAGTATTTAAACAGATAAATAAGTGTATGTATCCAACACAGTGCACGACTTCAGATAATTATAGAGCGGTTTATTGATAATACAGTTTTCGGTCATTTTATAAATATTTTTCCAAAGTATATATTTTTGTAGATACTTATCCATAATAAGATTATCATAATTATTTATTGTCCAAGACAATATAATATATGCTAAAAGGTTATATTTGAATATTTTAATAATAAATACAATTTATCAAAGTGATAAGTTTGTGGGTCGTTATGCTAGACCAAATACGCTTATCACCACTTTCCGATTTCGAGTAGTATCATCCCGTGATTACCAATGAAATCAGACAAGTTAGTAAACTATTCTAGCTTTAATACACATTCTTATTTCACAAGACAGAGATGAGTTTCCATACCTCAAAATTTGATATTAAGTATGCAAAGAATATTCTCCATACCACCGTAATTTGAAAGGATCATTAGCGGAAATCAGATCACGTTATTCTTTATAAAACTCTTTTTAATAAACCTCTTTATATTTACGAACTTAGTTGTAAATCATTATAAAACTTCATTGATAAATCTCCTTTATAAAATATAATTTATAAATCTTCTTTTACAAACCTTAATGTATAATTACAAAACTCCTTTTTTGAATCTGACAGTACAAATATAAACTTTAAATTCACTTATAAAATTTCTCCTATACAACTTATTTCTGTTTATAATTCTTTTATAAATCTCCTTTTATAATTATAAAAAAATCCTTTTAAAGCTTCGTTCATATTTATAAAATCCTTTGTTAATTCATTTTTATTTATAAAATACCGTTTATAAATCTCCAAATTTATCACAAACTTTCAGTCTCCAAATAGAATCAAACACTTTACGTAGATTGATCATTACACATATTACTATAAATCCTTAAATATGATTTATTATTCGGTTTCTCAAAATGGTATCATTTCACTTTTAAAAAAATTATTTATAAATCTATTCCTTCTATTTATAAAATAGCATTTTAAAAATATTCTTTTATCTATAAAAGAACATTTATAGATCTACTCTCTTAACATAACATTTAACATAAGACGTTTCATAAATATCTATTCCAAATATTTCTACCTTTTTTAAAAAAAATTCACTTTAAAATAAAAAATAAACCTCTATTTTTCATTTAAAACAAATATTCATTACTATAATAACTTTTTTGTAAAGATAAGTACTTTCTAAAATAATTTGAAAACGTTTACCCATCTACATATATTAGAAAAGATAATAAAAGAAGTCGAAGTAAAATAGACAAATAACAAACTATTTTTAAATTAAATATCACAAGAAGCTAAAAAGTTCAAATTAAAATTCATTTTCCCAATCAAAATAGAGATCAATAGTATTCCAAAATATTGTATTGAGGCCAATAGCTACCATATCACTTAATCAATGTCATTACTACTTTTTTGCTAAAAAGGTTCGACTTTTAACATGTGCTAGTATCACATCCAATACGACCAAACTACCAAATTTTGGCATTCAACGATTTATATAAATGGTAATATTGAAATTAAAATCAACAGGTATAAATGGAATTAAAAATTTACAATTTACAATCTCCAAGAAACGCAACCAAACCGGTTCCATTCAACTCCACTACATGTAAGCTTCGCGACCAACTGCCTAATGTCAAGCTTGATGGCCTCCATAAACTCATGAAACACCAAGCCTGTACGTGATGAGGCAAAAATCGCATCTCACAAGACAAGATCGCAAATGCCAAATTCCTCCCAACAATGCTCTTGGACACAAGAAATGCAATGGAACCAGCCTCGTCGCCTAGATCACACCAAAACCTAAACCCTAATTTTTAACCCTTATGACCAAAACATATCGAACAACCCAACCAATGCCAAACTCAACTAAACTATGGATTTGTAGATCTCATCCATACGAGTTCAAAGATCCCTATTATATATATATATATATATATATATATTTAGAGTATTTTTCTTAATTTGGATTTTTGAAATTCAATTGACTTACTTTATTTGGTTACAGGAAGTAAAAAATTAAAAGAGGTAGAACAAAGAAAAGTCAGTGTATGTTGATTTGTCTTCAGGTGGAGGTAGGTTTATTTTACATTTTTTCGCATCTCGCCACATAGAATTTCGTTCATATACAGACCGCGAACGATAAAATGAAAATTCGGTCGTGTAAAATGTGATACGATCCCAAAATAATAATAATATACACATGTTATCATAGTTGGTAAAATTTCAAAAATAACATCATTTTTCGAAACTGGAAAATACGCACAGGGAAGAAGTTGCAAAAAATTTAGTCTCATGGACAACAAGTTTGATTTTTTAGTATGAAGGACACTTTTTGGTGTAAACAAAAAATGATAGTTGCAACTTGTTAGGAAATCACATCTACTATTTCGATGACAATAACTATACAATGAAAATCGAATATGTATATATATTGATATATACAGGCACTTGCTAGAACAACATCACTAGAAAGACAAGAATAATGCTCAAACAACACTACAAGAGACTACAAGTTGATAGGTACAAAGAAGCAATAGAAAAGATGCACAAAACGGACATGCACAAGTTTCACGCATCTGGGTGCACAAGCCAGACGTATGGAAAAGTCCTCTAGAGCAACAAATTGACTAAACTAGACATCTTGTAGTAGCACTCAAACGTCTGAAAATCTACTATGCACAAAAAAATATGCATAGTATCAGAAGTCTCATACAAATATCAGACGTCTGATTTCAAACTTAGATTTTAAATATAAACTTCAATTTCCACATTCGAATAGACATCTCCGCTTCACTTCGCTGCCACTCTTCATCATCAACAGAATCAACTATAGAGCACTTATTAATGGATGCAACTACTCAAGGAACCTTTCTACAATTATATATATCATCAAGAATCAAGAGAACAATCTCACATACTTACTTATGCTCTCTAATTACATATTCTATCATATATTCTTAATCTCTAGCAATCTATGCTTGTATCGCACTCTTCTTTATATTCGGTTCTTCACACGCAATACTCCTAAGATATATAATGGAAGCATTTGTACTAATTAGTCAATATCCGTGTTATAGAACAGATATTTGACAAGAACAACTTATTGCAATCAAGCCTATTCCTTCGGGCTAAGCGAGGGTGTTTGATAGTTAAATTCCAAAGGGGTGCATCGAGACTGGACGTAGGACAAGAGGTCTGAACCTGTATAAAATCCTGGTATGCTTATTCTATATTTACTGAGATTAATATTGTTTTTAGTTGCATCATATATTTTGTCACATATACTGATATACACTTACGATCCACCCCGTGGACTTTCAATTAGTATCAGAGCAAAGTTTGATCAAAGTACAGTAACACGTTTTTGAATAACTTTAATATGGCAAGTATTTTTCAAGAAGGTCAATCCACTGTGTGACCCCCACTTTTTAATGGTTCTAACTGTGCATATTGGTCAGCACATATGAGAATTTTTATGGAAGCTAATGGATTAAAAATTTGGTTAGCCGCTCAAATAAATATGTAGCACCTATCACTCCTACAAACATATGGAGTGATGCACAAAAATTGCAGCTTCTAATAATGCCAAAGCTATGAATGTTTTATTTTGTTTATTAGATAAGAATGAATTTTCACGTGTCATGTTATGTAACACTGCAAATGATATTTAGTGTACCTTAATAGTTACATTTGAAGGCACAAACAAAGTAAAACAAAATAAGATTTCAATTTTACAAAATCAATTTTCGTCATTTAAAATGAAACAAAATGAATCTATAGTAGAAATATACCCTAGATTCCAAACCATTCAACATGATAATGGCATTTGGAGTTAAACTCACCAATTTTGAATTCATATGTAGAATACTCAATTCTTTAACTCTAGAGTGGGAAAGAAAAGTATAAGATATCGAAAAAGCTAATGATCTCTTAACACTCTTAGTTGAAGAATTTGATTGGAAATCTAATGTCCTACGAAGCTAATTTGTAGGCACGAAAAGAACAAAATTCGAAAAGAAGAACATTGTATTCCCAGCAAAAAATGAAGACTCCAACTTAGACGAATAAGAAATTGTATTTATTGCCAAAAATTACAACAAATTCAAGAAGTTTAGGAAAATGACTAGATTTCAGAATGGAGGAAAATCAAGATCAATAAATCAAACATCAATCAAATGCTATGAATGTGACTAATTCGGACATATGAAGAAAGATTGTCCCAAGCTCAATAATGATAAAAAAAGAAGAATAAATTTGAAAAATTCAAAAAGAAGAAAGCTTTTGAAGTAATATGGGATGACTCGGATTCTCCATCATCATCAGACAGTGACAGGATAGTGACGAAGAACAAGCTAATGTAAGCTTTATGGCACACACTGATTAGGTATGTCCCGAACTTAACTATGATGAATTATTAGAGCTTAGCACAGAGTTAAATGACAAATTTAGACAAATTAAAAAATTGAATAAAGAATATATAGCCAGAATAAATAGATTAGAACTTGAAGTAGGAATTTTAAAAGATGAAAAATTATTTTAGAGGAAGAAATACAATTATCTCAAGAAAAAATTAAAAATAGTTTGGTTGAAAATGAGACTATGGCTATTGATTTTGATAAAAATAGACTAGTTAAGGAAAACTTGTTTACAAAAAATATCAACTTGAAGAGTAATGCAGAAACATTGTGTAACGTCCCGTCTTTTCGCACGATTTAAACCGACACACGTGCCAGTTCAACCATACGGAAGGGCGGATTGTTATGGGGTAAATAAGAAAAACGAGAAAGAAATAAAAGAAAACAGAATCTCGCAGCGGAAGGATAAAATATAATAATAAAATGTATAGTTTATAAATCTGTTTACAAAACATTTATATACTACATATCAGAGTTACGCATACCAATAACAATGCAGCGGAATTAAATGGTGTAGTGGAATAATATAGTAGATACTAGTAATACAAATCTTCGTCTTCGTCCTCCAGAGCTAAATCCTCAAATCCTGAAACGCTCGGACTGACCCTAGCGAATTGAAAAGACAAAACACTCGAGTCAGAACTAAAAGATCTTATGTGAGTTAAATAAACAGGAGTAAATATGAGTGCAGTAACTCAAGAGATGCTCGGTATTTACATCTCCTAAGGATCCATTAAACTATTTATTATGTAGTATATTGCGCTATTATAATAGTGTCTAATTGTAAAATAAACTTACTTTTTAATAGCGTTA
Source organism: Allium cepa (assembly GCA_030765085.1). NCBI lineage: Eukaryota > Viridiplantae > Streptophyta > Magnoliopsida > Asparagales > Amaryllidaceae > Allium > Allium cepa. The sequence goes on from CM060942.1 coordinate 67,705,416, forward strand.
AGGGGTTACCCATATAGCCCTTAACATAGAATATATTCCCATAGTCTATACAGTACCGTAATCTCCCCCGTAATGGGCGTCGTTAGAGGGCACTCCATAGGTATGGTACAAAACAAAACTCGTAGTAAAGGCTCGGTATGGTAGGTGACACAGCACAACTAGGCAATGCCAGGGTAGATATACCAATTGCTATCCGGGCTGGTGGAAACGCGTAGCCGCAGTTACCGCCCACCTCGAACAAACTCCCCCAAAATAAAAATAGAAGTGGACACTGAATCAATCCAAAGTCAAAGTATAATATCGAAGAGGAGCGTCCGATCAGAGGTATGACCTCATTAGCCCGAGAATCACTCCTCTTTTAGCCACCTTATGCCAACTCACGGGAGTCGGGTCCACGTATTTACCTTACAGGAAACGTCGCCACCACCTACTTCATTCTGGAATCTCCACCGCATACACGGTTAGTCAAAGTGGTTTTCGGTATCGACAGAGAGTATGTCCATATCCGATCCCGGTCTCTTTGCCAACCCATCGTTATTATAACACCGCGGTCACTAAAAAATAGTTTATACTTTAAAACCAGAATAAAATTTTCCATTTCAAAACTATGAATACGATATCAATTTAAACCCAAAACAATATGATATCATTTTATCTCAAATATAATTCTTTTCCAAAATCATGCTGGTTTAAAATTTAAAATATCTGGAAACCAAATATTTGAAATATACTTTCAAAGCATAATATTTCGAAATTCAAAATTTTAAAACCATAACTTCTAAAACTTGAATGGTTTGGATATTCAACGAATGTAAAATTAATGGTTTAACTTTAAAGTTACTTTGTAAAGAAAAATAATTTCCATGGCTTTTAAAATATATTTCTTTATTTAAAGTTTAAACCATAATTTAAATATCACTTCAGGTTCCAAAAACCCCTTCAATTTCTATATATATATATATATATATATCCATTTGGAGTATTAATATTTCAAAACTAAAGTTGGATTTTCTTCTTTCAACAATTAATATTCTATTATTTAGTCTTGAATATTCATATAAATTCCATAAATAAAACTCCAATTTCTAGCAATTAAATATTTTCTCAAATTTACTTTATACTAGAATTTTCATTTTTAATTCATCTTGGAAAATCCAGTTATAAATATCATGTAACGACCCTGTATTTTCTGATTATTGTAATTGTATATTTTAATTATTTTAATTTAAATTCCTAGTTTAAAAACTTTATTTTATTATTTAAAATGAATATATTTTGTTAATTGAAATATAAATGTTGATTTTGATGTGGATTAGAATTTCAAACATGCATAAATTGAATATTTCCAGAAAATGTTAATTTTGGTCAATCTGGTCAAACTTTTACTTTTAAATTTAAATTTTAAAAGTTTGAAAATTTTAATTTTTTTCTTTTATTATGAAAGTAAATAAAATTTCAAGAACACTGCTTTTCGTTTCGTTGAAATCTGAATAATATTGTGAAAGTTATGCTTTTTACAAAATTGGGTGTGAATTGTTTTATTTAACACTACTTTTTATTTTAAATTATGTAAATAATCTTTTTAATTGTCATATATTATTATAAATTGTATTATATGTTATGTTACATATATTTTTACCTTTTGAATATATTAAAGTGATGTTTGAATTTGTCCAAAGCTCATTGAATTTATTTTCTATTTTTAAAGGTTAGTTTCCATTTTTCTGCTATTTTCTTCATCTAAACTATATTTAAATTAAAATTTATTTATTTACTTTTGTGATTCCCTTTTTATTTTGTTTTCTTATCTTTATTTATAAATACTTTTAAGTACATAAAAATTTTCCCAAGTTCATTGAACTTATTTTTCATATTTTCAAGACTAGTTGCAAATTTTGCTGTTTTATTTAATTAAACTATATATAATTAATAATTTATTTATTTATTTTTGTTTATTTACTATATTTTCGTATTTTATCTGATTTTATATATATATTTCAGTTATATAAGGTTTTAAAAGAAAATAATGGAAATTTGAAGAGTTTGTGTCTCTTTAGTTGCTCAAGGCTCTACGTTATTCCGCCTCTTCATTTGCTTTTGCCTTTTCCTCTCCTTGCTTTAGCCGTACATCCCTCTACCCTATAGCCATGTTTCTCATCTTCAATTCTCGTGAAAAATATCTTTCTCCTCATTTCAAACTCACGGCTACATCATATTGAGAAAAAATTGCAAGCTAATGGCTTCTTTCTTCCATTTTTTCCCTCTTCTTCATTGATTTAGCCTTCCTCTTCCTCTTGCTTGCTCAGCCCCACTTCTCCTCCATCACCACTGACCATCTCCTCCACCATCTACAGCAGCAAACATCTCCTCCTCGTCTGACCATGACAATCCATGACATCCAATTGAAGCCATCTCCACAAAACTTTTCTTAAAACTCCAAATATTGCCTAACCGAGCCTTGTATTCCCATTTCCTTCATGTTTAGCCTTGGCCACCACCTCTAACACCACCACCACTTGCTGCCATGACCTATAGCCATCATCATCATCTCTGTCCTGACCTGAAGATGCACCAGGCCGAGCCCATAGGACCATAGGCCGAGCCTATGTACACCAAAACCTTCCATTCCTTGACCCAAACCCCTTGCCTCCTTTACTTTCCACTTGTTTTGCCTTTACCTTCCACTTTCGTGCCATAAGCCTTGTCTCTAGGCCATGGCCGAGCCATGTTGACACCTAGGCTGAGCCTAGTGTGGTGAGGTCAAGCCCATTTGATCATGTGACAAGCTTATGTTGTCGTGTGCAAGTCGTTTGCTTCTAAGGTTTGGTCATCTCTCTTGTTTTGCAACTGTTCTGCAAACTAAAGTTGTTGATTATATTTATATGTCGATATCTATATTTGTGCTTATGTACGTTATATTTTGTGTTGTTTACAAGCGTCTCCATCAATTCAAATCAAATCGTGCTTGTCGTGCCTTTGGAATCGCTCTTGTGTGTGTTGTTTGTCTCTAGCTTCGTAAAAGGTGAGTCTTTCTCACTCTGACATTTATACTTATGAAATAGTGAATTGATGACAAGTGTTTAGTAATATAAAATGTTTATGCAAGTTAATGATGATCATATGATATGCTATGCCATGTTGTTACCATGTTAAAACTGTTAATTATAACCTGACATCTGATATATGACATTATATTGTGACATTGACATTGTTTATATTGTTTATGCATATATTCACACTGCAAGTTCCCTGTTAGAATAGAATCATTATGGGTTGAAACGATACATACCCGAACGGACTTTAGAATAGGAAAAAATTGTTATGGGCTGAAATGATAGGCCTGAGCGATTTTATTGTATTTTATTTAGCTTGGGATTGCGGGTTTGAAATGATAAAACCCGGTTTTCTTTGTAAATTACGGATTGAAATGATATATATCTGTATCACTTGACCTAGGTTATAAAATTATATACAGACCCTGTGGTATATTTTTAAATGATTTTTTTTAAATAAGTATTTTCAAAAGTATGAAATTTTGATTTAAAATATATATATTATGGTTTTAAGAAAGTTAAATATTAAATCTTGAAATTGTGAATTTAAGTAAATTCAAGTATGTAAATTTGGAGTAAATGTGATGTTTGACTTTAAATTTTATTTTAAGATGTAAATAAATAATGGAAATTAAATTTAAAGTTCTGAAATGATATTTGAAGTAAAATTTTAAGTTTATTAAATTTATAAATTAATAAACAGTGAATTTTGACTTAATAAATGAATGGAGTTTGCAAAATTGAATATTTGATCTTAAAATTTTATTGTGTCAAATCATATGTTAAAATGATTTTAAATGTGAAATTTTGAAGTCTAGAAATATGATTTTTAAGTTGTAATAATAAAAATTTGGAGTTTTATTATTATTTTTGAAAAGCTAAAATGAAACCTGGAATTTTATAGCATTTTCAAAATGCTTTAGTCTTTTGATAGCATTTTAATGCTATTGTTTTGAATCTAACAATGTTTGAAATAACTAAATATATATTACGACATTTTAAAAATGTTGCTTTTCTTGAAATAAATCATTTTGGAAAATATAAGCAATGATAGCACTTTATAAATGCCGTCGTTGCTGTAATTTGACAATGTTTTGAAATGTTATAGATTTTAACACTGTTTGGGCTATATTTTAAAGTGTTAAATAATTTAACTTTTGAAATGGATTATCTGTGAAATTTTAGAAGTTTTGAATATTTAAATTTGAATTTTTAAGGAATTTAAATTGAATTTGAATTTAAATAAAGTTTACTTGGGTATGTGTTGAACGGAATGAAATGTAATATAATAAATGAATTTTTGAATGGAATTTTGGAATGTACTTTTGGTAATGATGTTTGAAATAATAAATGAATGACATATTTGATTTTTAAATGATATTTAACTTTGAATATTTGGATTTGAATTCAAATAATGATTTGATTATGAAGTTTTGAAAGGATGTAATATTTTAATGATTTTGAAATGGTTTGGAAATGATTTGATCTCTATTTTAATAAAGAATGTGAATGTTGAATGATATTTGATTTTGCTTTATTTGATAAAGGAATATTTGAAGTTTATATTTGTATGAAAAGATATTTGGTTTAATTGTAATTTAATTTTATTTTAATAATATTGGATTTATGAAATGAATATTTCAAAACTACATAATAATGAAATTAGATTTGAGATATGAATATATGGAATTATAAAGTTTAGTTTTGAAATGTGGTATATTAAAGTTTGAAAACATATTAAAATTGGATAGCTTATTTTGTGGATCAAATCTATATTTGAAATTTATAAGATTTGAAATGTTTTGTTAGAAAACTGAATTGAATTGAAATTGATGGTTTGATTTGAAGTAAATTGGAAATTTGAAATTTTGAATTAAATTGGAAATAAATTTGTAAAATGTAAAGAATTAAATGAATGTTTCATGATTTCAAATGTATGATTTCAGAATGTAATGATTTTCAAAGTGTAATGATTTTAAGTATTTTGGTTTCGAAAGAGTTATGACTTTGAAAGTATTATGATTTTTGGAAGTGAATATAGGTTTGAGATGGAAATGATAAAGTATGAACTATTTTGATTTGAATATAGTTTTGAAATAAAAATGATTTTGGTTTCGAAGTCTAAACTATTTTGATTGAATAAATAGTTTTGAAATAAAAATGGTTTTGGTTTCGAAGTATAAACTATTTTGAAAGAAATATAGTTTGAAATGAAATGATTTGATCTTTTTAAAGTATAAACTATTTTGAAATGGCCACGGCGTTATAATAACGTTTGGTTGTTAAAGAGACCGGGATCAGAAGTTGTCATACTCTCTGCCAACTTCGAAAACCACTTTAACAACCGTGTACGCGGTGGAGATTCCAGAATGAAGTAGGATGGTGGCGACGTTCTTGAGGTATATTACGTGGACCCAACTCCCGTGAGTTGGCATAAGGTGGCTAAAACAGGAGCGATCTCGGGCCAAGTGAGGTCATTCCTCTGATCGGACACATTCCTTCGATACTATACTCTTACTGGTGATTGATTAGATGGCCATCCTCCGATTTTGATATGGGAGTGTGTTCCGAGGTGGGCGTATGTGGCTGCTGCGTTACCACCAGCCCGTGTGCGTAATTGGTATATATATCCTGGCATTGCCTTGTGTGCCGTGTCACCTACCATACCGAGCCTTTACTACGAGTTTGTTTTTTTCCCGTAGCCCATGTGGTATCCTCTGACAGTCACCCGGAGTGGAGATGGCATGATATTGGATGGACTACTGGGACTATTATGCGTGAAGGGTGATATGGGTAGCCCGGAACGCTATTTAAAAGTATGTTTATTTTACTGTAGACATTATTATAATAGCGCAATATTACTACATAGTAAATAGTTTAACGGATCCTTAAAGGATGGGCGATCCCAAGCATTCTTTAAGTTACTGATGCATTTTTTTGTTACTGTTCACTTGAGTTGATTTACAGTTCATAAGTATTTATGTCCTGACTCGAGTGTTTTGTGTTTTGCTTTACGCTCGAGTCAGATTGAGTGATTCAGCATTCAAGACTCACCTTTGGAGTTGGAGCTTTGCTTGAAGATCCAGTCATCTATTTGTTTTCAGTATCCAGTGTTTCCAGTGATGTATTTTGATTTGTACTTGATGTATCTTGTTACTCTTCTACTGTATATTGTTTAACTCTGATGTATCTTATTTTTATATAGTAGCTTCATGAACTACTATTTCTTTTAAATTGCGCTGCATTATTAAATACTCTGTGTCTGTGATATGTGATTATGTATTTACTGTATATTCTGAGATTTGCCAAATTTTATTTACAACGCGGTATTTTGAGCAACTCAAGTCCGACATGTGCGGATACGAATGGTTGAAAATATCGGGTCGTTACATTTGGTATCAGAGCTTTGGTAGCTCTAGGCAAAACTCAGTATATATGGTAAATGTATTTACAGAATCACTTTCATTCGAGTTTAAACCTCTTCCTTTTTGACTCGATTCCTTTGAATTTTGGAACATTCCTTGTGGTTCCAAAATCCAATCGTGTCCCTCACTATTTATCTTTATTTGTTTCTGGAGTATCCCATAACTCCACTTCAAAAGATCTTCATAATGAGTCGGCGGTCTCGCCAACCTCAAATTTATTTGTAAAGGGGGAAACTCCTTTACAACAGCATCGATTCACCAGAGATTCTATATCCTCGGTTTAAATGCTAGTACCCCTTATAATCCCGAACTCTATCTCTTGAGATCGAATGTTGATTTACCAAAGAAATCCACATCGGTCTTATTCTTTAAGTCACGGTTGACCCGGTTAAGGTTGCTCGCGATTTATATAAACTCATCCATCTACCTATTCTGTTATTTAATCATCTCATCTTTGTTTCCAACTTATCTTCAAATCATTCTTGAAGTGTATTTGTAAACTAATATTTAAAATGTTTTATATATTGTGTTGTTTGAGTTGATGATGTTGATTTGGGTTTCTAATCGATTCGTCTGATCAACGCTATCGATAAGATTTCCAAAACACTTGAACAGAGCAAACTGACACAATATGTTTTTAAAATTTAGTAATGAAATAAATTTTTGTGAAATAAATTTTGTACCTTTATTATGTATCTTTATCTGGATTTGATTTGAATTGGTTGTTAAGAAATAATATTTGATTTTATATATCATTTTCTATCGTTTCATATATCTAATTGAACTATAAAACATGGTTATAAATTTATTTAGAAATTTAAAATGAATGTAAAACAAGAATTTGAGAATTTAATTTCCGATGGATTTCAAACTTTGTGTTTAAAGTTTTAAAGGATATATTATTTAAAGTATTTTCGAATAGAAATTTGTTTCCAAAGAATTTTAAATTTAAATTTAGTGCTCTTCTCTTTATCGCTGGAAAATAATTTTGGTGATGACTGCGGCATCATCGACATTCATTTTCGAGTTTCGAAGTGAAGAGACCATTCTGTAGTCTTGCTACAGTTTTATTTTGGGAAAATTTAATTGATTTTAATTTCTAAAATAAGAATGGATTTATAACATATGCTGATATATGATTTAAATTTGAATGGATATACATATATATATATATATATAGTATATGAGCATTTATTTTCTCTAAATAGTTTGGAATTTATCAGAAATTTAATTCCTAAATTTTTTTCCTTCAAAGATAATTTCTAAGTATAATTTCAAGATTTGGATTAATATTCAAGCTTGAAATAATTTAATTAGAAAGTTTTATTTGTATAATACACAATTTCATTCCAATATAACTTACCTTAATTTTCAAAAGTTGAATATGTAATTGGATAATATGCAATATAAAAAAAAAGATTTTATAAATAAAATTTGAGTGGTTATTATAAATGTTATATACTTAAATTTAAGTTATAAAAGGATTAACAGAGGTAAATAAAGAAAAAGGGTAATGGAATAATTTACAATATAAAATGATGATAAAGGAACTAAGAATAAATTTAAGGCTGTTGCAATGAGTGTGAGTATATTTAACATAGGTGATAAAATATATTGAGAGGAATAAATTTAATTTTAATTAGTAGTGAAGAAGAATTAAATTTTATTTGGCACATTTTGAGTATAATAAAAGATTTTTCAAATACATGATGTTAACTCCGCCTTGACCATGACTTACCGATCTAGTGCATCAAGAGGTTCCGACCTAACAGTTAGAAGCATGCCGACTTAAGGCTTAATAGAGGTGCCGACCTAAGGCCTAAGGGGTATGCCGACCTAAAACTCAACATAGATACCGACCTAACTGCCTTATCAGGGAGACCGACTTAAGGCTCAAAGGGATGCCGACCTACGGCTTAAAAGGGTTATCGACCTAGTAGGTTTGAGAGGCATACCGACTTAAGATTTGAGGAAATACCGAGTTAAGGCTAAAACAGTTGCCGACCTAACGTGGGTACTGGCCTAAGACTCAGAGGATGCCGACTTAATTGGAAGGCCGACCTAAGGCCTAAAAGAGATGCCGACTCAGTGACTTGACCGAGTTACCGATCTAATGCCTTACCAAGCTGGCGACCTAGAATAGTTGCCGACCCAAGTCACAACCGATCCAGCTCCCCAGTTATCTCGTTCACGATCCAGGACTTATCATTTGGACCGTGACTTGCGACTTACCAAGTTAACTCGTCCACGACCTAATATAAGCCCGATGCCATGTTACTGAGAAGAGGTGGTGTTGACTCGAAGGTGACCTTAGACCGGTCACGACTCACCTTAAGTCGGCTACGGCTTAACTTGAGTCGGCCACGGTTTAGGACTTGGCAAAAATTTCAGACCAGAACTCTCTATAAATAGGCAACCACCTCCAACATTCAAAGGACCTTTTTGGGGGGGCACATTCTCTTCATACACCGTTACCTTGTTGCATTGAGAACTCCATCAACACTTAGAGCTTTCAAGATTAGAGGAATACATCAAAGAGCTTCACGAAGAAACCACACATCTTCAACATGAATTCAAGGACTTTGATCGACATCGAAGCTTAAGCTACTTGTTCCAAATCACTTGTAACTTGAAGTATATTGTACTTGAGAAGAATTGTATCAGCTTGTAACGAGATTATTAATAAAAGTACTTAAAGTGGACGTAGGCTATACCCTTAAGCCGAACCACTATAAAATTGTTGTTGTTTACTGCTTTCCCGCTATTACTTGCTTGTAATTCTTTCCCGATCTATCGGGTGGTGCTTTCACAACTACACTTCTCACACCGGGATGTTAGCGTTCACATTTTAGCGTTAACATTTTTGGTGCTTTCACTGAGAATTGAACTCAGGAAGACTTCAACCATTGTTCAACAAAAGTCTAACATAAATCATGGCTTCAGGAAGGAAACGAAAATTTTTGAGGTTTGAAGGTACTTGCAGCAACGCCATTGCTCTTCCCACGCTAAGTGAAACAGCTTCAAGTATTGGAGTCACAAGGGCTGAATTAAACGCCGTGATATATGGAATATATCAACACATGGAAGTTCAGAGCAATAGGATACTGGACAAGATGAACGCATTGCAAGAAGAAGTCCATCGACTAGAAAGTGATATAAAAACCATTGCCAAAGAGGCTCAGGTTTCAGAAGAATGGAATACTCCTCAACGAGCAACTGGCATTACTATTGGAACATTCCCCCAAACAGAGAATTCATGGCCACGACCAACTATCCACGAACGTTTGTCAAGGCGAACTTTTGAAAGAATAGTTGACGACTACCCATTGAGTCCTGGTAACGATGAAGAATACATACCGGAAATGATTGAACAGAGAGAGAAGAATGGGGGAAGGAGAAAGCAGAAACTCTTGAAAAAAGCTCAACGCTTCATACCCTCCGACTTCACTCCCTTGACCGACACTCCGGAAAATATCTTCTTGGCAACAAAGGATGTTGTTGTGTACCCCAAACCATCTCTGATGAGGAGAAGCGCGACAGACAATGGGAAATTCTGTCAATTTCACAATCAGCCTGGCCATGAAACTAACCAATGTCGCCATTTAAGGAAGGAGATTGAAGAATTGCTGAAGCAGAATGAATTGCAACAATATGTGAAAAAAGATGGAAGTAACTACTCCTCATCCTCCAAGGTGCAGCTAGTTCCCGCTCGACAATGTAGCTCAAATAAAAGAACCGTGGCATAGGAAGATGAAGGTCCTATCATCAGTATCATCACAGCAAGCCCTCACCAGGCAGGAAAAAATTGGATGAGGCGGGAAGACGTGCTCACGCTCCAAGGAGACCTTCAAAGTGAAAGGAAGTTTCGATTCTGAAAGATGTTGCCATCCAGTCCTCTTATGCCAAAAAATTCAATCCCTAAAGCCTGGGGCAGCAATTGCTTCCATACCTTACTTGAACACTTTGTTTCAAATTTGTAAAAGAGTGCTGATCCAATGATTCTTGTATCAAAATCTGTTGTAAAAACAGTGCAAACAAATAATAAAAACTATAAGTCTTGCTTTCCCTATTATTACAAGTCGCTTATTTTATTTTATTTCGATATGTGAAATACTCTGAGAATATCACTAAGATTATCGATCTAAATTTGCAGGCGATCAATGTCAAGCTGATTCATTGCAATATCAAGCAACTCTTGGTAGCATTCAAAAGCAAGTCTTAAACAACAAAATTCCATGGTCGAATCCTGAATAAGAAGTACTCTAAGCAAACAAATAAGATTTGGCTAAAGTATGTTTCTTCAGTTAAAACCACCCGCCAACAGTAGAAGATGATGCACACTTAAAGATGGCACTAAGGAATCGCTAATATAATCAATCAAATTCACAACTGTCAAAAAAGAGCCAATTCCAAGAACTTGGAACAGCAACCATTTGCATCCATATTTTACATGAAAAACTCTGCTGAAATATTGCAAAGAATTTACAAATATATGATTCTTCTGTTAAAAGCAATTGCAAGGCAGGCGAATAACAAAAGCTATAAAGTGGATATAGGCCCAGTTTCGGCTAAACCACTATAATTCTTGTGTTCCCTACTACTATAAGCGGCTTTGTTTTATTTTGGCATATGAAATACGTTAATCGTGTTACTAAAGAGTTGATTTAATAATGCAGGCCATAAAAACAAAGCTTACCGGTCCCAAGACCAAGCGATCCGCGACATCGTCCAGTAGTCAAGCACTGAGCCATTCAAAATTCCCATATCCAAATCCTACAAAAGAAGAACTTCAAACGAAAGTGAGCAATGTGGATAGAAGCAGATCATATATAGCTAACCGCGAATGTTCGAACAAACAAACAGCAAGTTAAAGAACCTATATCTGCCACCACTAATTTTGCTTAACTACAAAATATGCTCTTTTGGGTAAGGGAAATGATTGACAGCTAAAAGTGATGACACTTGCGAAGCAATGAGGATCGTCAACATGAATCAACGGCAAAGAGACATATGAGAGCAAGCGTCAGCCTGCAAAAAGACCATTTCAAAAGCAAAAGCCCTCTTCGAAGGCAAAAAGCTTCTCTACGGAGACCGAATGCTTCTCCTCAGAGACCGAAGCCCTCTTCGGAGGCAAAATGCTTCTCTACGGAGACCGAATGCTTCTCCTCAGAGACCGAAGCCCTCTTCGGAGGCAAAATGCTTCTCTACGGAGACCAAGTTCTCCTCCTCAGAGACCAAAAGCCCTCTTCGGAGGCAAAAAGCTTCTCTACGGAGACCGAATGCTTCTCCTCAGAGACCAAAGCCCTCTTCGAAGGCAAAAAGCTTCTCTACGGAGACCGAATGCTTCTCCTCAGAGACCGAAGCCCTCTTCGGAGGCAAAATGCTTCTCTACGGAGACCGAATGCTTCTCCTCAGAGACCGAAGCCCTCTTCGGAGGCAAAATGCATCTCTACGGAGACCGAGTTCTCCTCCTCAGAGACCAAAAGCCCTCTTCGGAGGCAAAAAGCTTCTCTACGGAGACCGAATGCTTCTCCTCAGAGACCAAAGCCCTCTTCGAAGGCAAAAAGCTTCTCTACGGAGACCGAATGCTTCTCCTCAGAGACCAAAGCCCTCTTCGAAGGCAAAAAGCTTCTCTACGGAGACCGAATGCTTCTCCTCAGAGACCGAAGCCCTCTTCGGAGGCAAAATGCTTCTCTACGGAGACCGAATGCTTCTCCTCAGAGACCGAAGCCCTCTTCGGAGGCAAAATGCTTCTCTACGGAGACCGAATTCTTCTCCTCAGAGACCAAAGCCCTCTTCGAAGGCAAAATGCTTCTCTACGGGGACCAAATGCTTCTCCTCAGAGACCAAAGCCCTCTTCGGAGGCAAAATGCTCCTCTTCGGAGGCACAACTCTTCGGAGGACAAAGACCTCTAATGGGACATATGCCACAAAAAAAGAAAGTTCTCTACTCAACAAAAAAGATTGGAGGAGTCATGACCCTCCAACCATGAGAGAGTAACTTCCAGGCAATGCAAACCCTCTCTGAGGCACATTTCACCAGGAGTTGAAGTGTAACAGCCGCTCTTCGGAATTTCACTTCACCAGAGTTGAAATGCAAACAAAATAAAGACCTCTTCGGAGGCACATTTCACCAGGAGTTGAAGTGTAACAGCAGCTCTTCGGAATTTCACTTCACCAGAGTTGAAATGCAAACAAAATAAAGACCTCTTCGGAGGCACATTTCACCAGGAGTTGAAGTGTAACAGCCGCTCTTCGGAATTTCACTTCACCAGAGTTGAAATGCAAATAAAATAAAGACCTCTTCGGAGGCACATTTCACCAGGAGTTGACGTGTAACAGCCGCTCTTCGGAATTTCACTTCACCAGAGTTGAAATGCAAACAAAATAAAGACCTCTTCGGAGGCACATTTCACCAGGAGTTGAGGTGTAACAGCCGCTCTTCGGAATTTCACTTCACCAGAGTTGAAATGCAAACAAAATAAAGACCTCTTCGGAGGCACATTTCACCAGGAGTTGAGGTGTAACAGCCGCTCTTCGGAATTTCACTTCACCAGAGTTGAAATGCAAACAAAATAAAGACCTCTTCGGAGGCACATTTCACCAGGAGTTGAAGTGTAACAGCCGCTCTTCGGAATTTCACTTCACCAGAGTTGAAATGCAAACAAAATAAAGACCTCTTCGGAGGCACATTTCACCAGGAGTTGAAGTGTAACAGCCGCTCTTCGGAATTTCACTTCACCAGAGTTGAAATGCAAACAAAATAAAGACCTCTTCGGAGGCACATTTCACCAGGAGTTGAAGTGTAACAGCCGCTCTTCGGAATTTCACTTCAGCAGAGTTGAAATGCAAACAAAATAAAGACCTCTTCGGAGGCACATTTCACCAGGAGTTGAAGTGTAACAGCCGCTCTTCGGAATTTCACTTCACCAGAGTTGAAATGCAAACAAAATAAAGACCTCTTCGGAGGCACATTTCACCAGGAGTTGAAGTGTAACAGCCGCTCTTCGGAATTTCACTTCACCGGAGTTGAAATGCAAACAAAATAAAGACCTCTTCGGAGGCACATTTCACCAGGAGTTGAAGTGTAACAGCCGCTCTTCGGAATTTCACTTCACCAGAGTTGAAATGCAAACAAAATAAAGACCTCTTCGGAGGTACATTTCACCAGGAGTTGAAGTGTAACAACCGCTCTTCGGAATTCCACTTCACCAGAGTTGAAATGCAAACAAAATAAAGACCTCTTCGGAGGCACAAACAAGAAGAAAGACCTCTTCGGAAGTCCACGTTTCACCGAGATTGAAATAAAACTTCCAAGTGTCGAAACGTGAAAAGGATTTCTTCAAAGGCACAACTCTTTGGAGGTACACGTTTCATCGAGATTGAAATAAAACTTCCAAGTGCTGAAACGTGAAAAATCCCTCCTCAGAGGTACAACTTTCTATAAAAAAATCCTCATCAAGAGCATACTTTAACTTCCAAAGGAAGAGTAATTTACCTATTCTGGAAAATGACCTTCCTCAAAAAAAAAAGAAGTTAAAGTACCCTTTAGAGGTCCGCTTTACCGCGTAAAAGAATTCACTTGGTAAAAAATGAACATAAGCAAAAGAAAAAAGTGAATTCTTCAAAGGACAAAGCATAAAAACTTATACGAAGGGAGTTGTACTCTACAAAAATTTCTCTAAAGATAAGATAATTATTCTTCGGCAAATAAGAGTGCAAGTCCCCTCAAAGTATAAAATATTGTAGCAAGCTTATGATATGGGGGCAACATGGTATAATTACATACAAGGTGGAATAGCTGCATCGGTAAAGTAATACTCGAACAACATATCATAAACCCGCTGCAATATCATATAAATAAACTTGTGCAAAAATGAATAACAAATGCATTCTCAAATTCAAACAAAAGTCTGTACAAACAAAGAATCATTTTATTCAACTATAATGCAGGTACAGGTTTCAAAATAAAGAAAAGCGGGGGCCGGTACCCACACAGTTCTCGACCATTACATACAAAAGACAAAAAGCTAAAATCTTCACTTCCTTTTGCTACCTTTGGACCCTTTACCCGGCCGAATAATCAGCTATTCAGGTCGGTCTGTGGGCATAAGGGAAGAAGGAGAGGGAGGCACAGCTGGCCCAACTTCTGGTTCCTCCTCGGTAGCAATGATTTTCTTCCCTCTCCTCCTTGATGTTCCTTGCTTCTTTCTCCTCTTTGAGGAAGACTCGCTCCCTGGAGTAATGAGTTTGGACAAAGTTATGTCATCAGAGGGAGTCCGCTCCGGGGATATTTCACCTCTCTCAAGTCCCTCGTCCTTCTGCTCTTGTGAAGCAATGGGATCATCTAAGCCATGAAGGGCCTCTATTTGCTCCTCTTGTGATCCGGGCTGTGAAGCAGAAGGAGGAATCGCTTGAAGAGACGGAGGAGGGATAACCGGAGAAGGTATTTTCTCTACAGAAGAAAAGAGGTTAAAGTCAGTAAAGAGAGGAGATGGAGGCTCATCAAGATTCAGAAAATAATCAAGAAGCTCATTGAATCCATGAGAAACAAGTGAGCAGTCTACTTGAGTGAGGTTTACAGTAGCGAGATTAACAGTGAAGTTACCTGGAGAAGCTGGTTTCCTGATATCGACTTCATAAGCTTGCACGTCAGCACTCTCGTCACCCTCATCTCCAACCTGTACGCTTGTAATCTCGGTAGTAACTTTGGTAGGAGATGCAAAATAGGAACTGGAACCAATAATGTTGATTTCAGGCGAAGAAGGTGGCTGGACTAGAGTAGTTGAAGTGGTTTTTCCCAGCTGGTCCCCTTCCGTCGCTTCAGTTCTTAATTTGGCAAGTTGTTCCTTTCCCTTGGCAAGGGCAGCGCGAGCGTCATCATCAAAGTAATGCCTTTCCAGGGCTGATTCGTCATAACCAGCACCTTCAGCACCAAGCATATCAAGTGCGGCCTCCCACACCTCAGCTAAAGTGATTTCATACTTGGGACCTAGAAAAGCGAGGCTTCCACGCCCCAGGACGCTGTGCAAGTAGAAGTCGAATAATGTTGCGCTGATGCTGTTTTTGGTCGCCTCATGAGATTCTTCAGCTGCGATTCTGCCGGCGACAGCCTCATCACGCTCCCTTTCAGTTTTGGAAAGCTGAAGCTTAAGCATTTGTATCTCCGCCTCCTGGGAGTTGTTTTTCTTTCGAAGCTCAGCAATATCAGTAACATAGCCTTCACTGATTCTTTTTTGTACTTCGAGCCTGTCTTCGGCATTCCTTTGGCTAGCGTGAGCGTCTCTCACTTGTTTCAGGAGCACTTCTTCTTTTTGAGAATAGGGAGTAGAGGAAGCAGCAAGCTCATGTTTCAATTCCTCGACTTTTGCTTCAAGCTCCTCATTGTAAGAAGCAATGCTCCTCATTTCGATGTCGTGTTGCTCAACGACCTTTTGCCATTCGGCTTTATCGTTTTCCATAGTAAGCATAGCCTCTATGTTGGCACGGTTAACCCTTTGAAGCTCGTCAACAAGTTTTTGCCAGTTCGACATCCTCTCAATATCGAGCTTGACGGCATCAAGATTGCGCAACATGGCAGACTTGTCGATGGGGACCAAGTCTAGGTCGAACCTCACTCCCTTAAAGCACCATTGAGGAAACCGGCTCTGCAGAGTGGCTGGACCCGGTCCAACTTGAAATTTGGGCCTGCTAATTATCGTTTGAATGTCTGATTTCCCAAGAGCGGGAGAGTCAGAAGGAATGTCGAGCAAGGCAGGAGTAGTAACTTTCTCAGGAGTAGTAGAGGCCTGCTTTTCACTGTGACGGGCTCGTTTTCTTAAGTCTTCACCCATGTGACCTTTTCCTCGATCGTCATGAGATTTTCTCTTGTGGGAGTCATCGCCTTTTTGCAAAGAATCATGGCGCTCTTCTCTCTCCCTTCTTTCACGACGTTCTTCTTCAGTCCTCCTTTCATGAGCCTTTCGGGCAGCCCTTTCTTCATCAGATTCTCTGTAGGAGGAAAAGTAACGCCTATAATCATATTGGCCGCGCCCCCCGAAGCGCTGGAAATCATTGTAGTAAGATCCACTACGTCCCATCGGAGGATCTGAAATAAAAAGACAAGCTTTAGCAGTATACAAAGTTCAGAAAAATAGAGAGCATAAAAGTGCCAGGAATTCTAAGTGTGTGATGTGCAAACTACGCGCATCAATCTACGAACCACTCTTTGTTTGGGGAGTGGTTGTGGGTGTAATAGTTAGCGTCAACTCTTGAGTCGACGGCGACTGTTGCAAAATAGAAGTAGCCTCAACTACTGAAGAAGAAATCCCGGCAGTGATAGGATCGTCTTTAAAGATCTCTTGTGAAGTAGCAAAGAGGTCGCTCAGTCCTTCGAAAGTATCGTCCCTGCTTTGCTTAACAGGACTGGATTTCACAGCTTTTTCACCAGATTCTTGTGAATGACGGGAAGATCCCAGAGGCTCTTCTTCCTCAATAACCGGGGCAAGTTTATCAGATGGCCCCGCAACATCAACAGAAGTGGAGCACTTCACTAGCGAAGACTCAGGAGTCTTTATCGGAGAATCGGGAACTTCCGTTGGAACTTCATGAGCATGCATAGAGCGAGAAGCGTGTAGAAGCCCATGTTGATGTAAAAATTCATCCCTTAACAGAAATTTTATGCTCCTCTCTTCTGCGGCCACGGCACTCAACCTCTCAAAAACTTGCTTATGAATTGGATCTCTAGAAGGGAGAGGAAGTGCTGAAAGGAACAAAGAATGAAATTAGCAACTGAAAGTTCGGATCTCGAAAAAGTTTCAAAACGGAAGAAATAAAAACACTAATCTTACTTCCTACTCTCCAGATGGCGTAAAACCCTGGGGGACAGCGGGCAAAGAAAAACTGGTTCAAAAATCCATGAACGCTTTCAGTAAGATCGGAAATGAGCTTGCGGTTTCTAGCACTTCTCACAATAATAAGGGAAGGATGATCTTTACTCTTTGCAAACGAGCACACATAACGAATTTCTTCAAAACTCGGTAGGCGATCAAGAGTTCTTCTGAACAAAACACACAACCCCATCAAGATGGCATAGCCATTAGGATGAAGTTGGAACGGAGAGATCGTCAACCGAAGGAGAAGAATTCGAAGGAAGTCGTTAAAAGGAGGAATCGCCCCACTTAAGCACATTTGGCAGTTGACTGCAACAAAACCATGGGGAGGATTGTCAGCAGTATCACTTGGCCCAGGGAGTAGGACATCACTTTCAGCAAAGCCAAATTGAGTGCGCAGCTGAATAAACGCTCTCGAAGTTAGAATAGTCGAGGTTCTCTCCGGAGGATTCTCTATGGGAACAGCTATCGGGAAAGTTTCTTCCTCTTGAGTCACCACTTCTTCTTCTCGGTGGGAAGTCATTCTACATAAAAACCTGGATATTCAAACATGAAGGTGCACGTTTCCTAAAGTGTGTGGAGTGTTGTGTAAAATCAATCAAGCAGTAAACAAATGTAATTGGAATAAAAGCTAGCAAGCATTTGTCAGTTATAAAGTCCAAGATTCATTGTTTTAATATGCAAGTGTAATGTTGATGCAAGCAAATCAGTTCAAGTTAGCGATGCTTTGCATTAATACTTCACTTTAGTTGAATGGTTCACAGCATTTCATACAGTGTATTTAAATTGATTACTTTATGTCAGCTAATCTGTCATTTGATGTGGGCAGTCAATGGCAATATATTCGCCTTGGTCTTTGTGATTGTTGTTTTCAGCAGGTTGTTAGCCTATGAGACAATGTGGTCTATGAAGTAAAGCAACAAGGTTAAAATGACCAAAATTTAAGCTGTTTAGTACAGTAGATCAAGTTAAGAATTCAAATTGGAACTATGCTTTTAAGTGGGAATTCGAGTTGGGCATCTAAGTGTTAAATCGGCTGCGACCCAAGGAATTTCTCGCGAGTTAAGGTTAGGTTTCTGGTTCCTTAAAGCGGCAGTTCTTTAGGTCGTGGAGGATAGTAAGAGAGGAAGGCTCTGGTTCAAGAAGTGGTGTGAAATTCTCTAAGTGTTAACTCGGCAACGGTTTAAGTGTTAACTCGGCAGCGGTTTAAGTGTTAACTCGGCAGCGGTTTAAGTGTCAACTCGGTCACGGTTTGAAGGCTTAACTCGGCTATGATTGAAGGCTTAACTCGGCTACGATTGAAGGATTAACTCGGCCACAGTTTTAAAGCTTAAATCAGTAGAAGATTAGATCGGCAGATTTTCCCCAAGAATTAATTTGGCTACGATCTAAGGGTAAGGTCGGCCAAATGTTAAGCTACCCAAATTCACTGAGTCGCTTCCGGACTAACATCTCACTACATTCAACCCGTTAACCCAATAACCATTCCATCAACAGCCGCCTTCATTCACGTAATCCAATCACCCAATAAAATAATTTGAAATTGTCACGGATCCGATGTCCTGCCATCAAAGACCATCGAGCCTGAGGCGATAAACCACCTTCATTGTATCAACGATCATCTCAAGCAACCTAAACTTTATCAATTACGAAAACGATGGTATTCTTGATGGAGCATCACGCAAAGAGGCGATTCGTGTTCGAGCGACAGGATTCATGAATCGACAGTAATCTACAATCGAAAGAGGAATAGAATCACTTACGCAATGGATGGTAGAGGTTATCGGTGATTAGTTGGAAGGAAATCGCTTCTAGGAATTTGAGGATACTTTAATGGCGGAATCAGGCAAGAGAGTAAGTGACGAAGAAAGAGGAAGAAAGTTAACTTATACCCTGCGGTGGAAGACTTGGAGCAACACATACGGTCTAACTGTTAGGTTGCATACCACCTACCGACCTAAGAGGGGACGGGATAAGGGCTATCGAAGCACACGACCTAACATTTAGGCGTATACTTCGAGGGGCAAATGTTAACTCCGCCTTGACCATGACTTACCGATCTAGTGCATCAAGAGGTTCCGACCTAACAGTTAGAAGCATGCCGACTTAAGGCTTAATAGAGGTGCCGACCTAAGGCCTAAGGGGTATGCCGACCTAACACTCAACATAGATACCGACCTAACTGCCTTATCAGGGAGACCGACTTAAGGCTCAAAGGGATGCCGACCTACGGCTTAAAAGGGTTACCGACCTAGTAGGTTTGAGAGGCATACCGACTTAAGATTTGAGGAAATACCGAGTTAAGGCTAAAACAGTTGCCGACCTAACGTGGGTACTGGCCTAAGACTCAGAGGATGCCGACTTAATTGGAAGGCCGACCTAAGGCCTAAAAGAGATGCCGACTCAGTGACTTGACCGAGTTACCGATCTAATACCTTACCAAGCTGGCGACCTAGAATAGTTGCCGACCCAAGTCACAACCGATCCAGCTCCCCAGTTATCTCGTTCACGATCCAGGACTTATCATTTGGACCGTGACTTGCGACTTACCAAGTTAACTCGTCCACGACCTAATATAAGCCCGATGCCATGTTAGTGAGAAGAGGTGGTGTTGACTCGGAGGAGACCTTAGACCGGTCACGACTCACCTTAAGTCGGCTACGGCTTAACTTGAGTCGGCCACGGTTTAGGACTTGGCAAAAATTTCAGACCAGAACTCTCTATAAATAGGCAACCACCTCCAACATTCAAAGGACCTTTTTGGGGGGGGCACATTCTCTTCATACACCGTTACCTTGCTGCATTGAGAACTCCATCAACACTTAGAGCTTTCAAGATTAGAGGAATACATCAAAGAGCTTCACGAAGAAACCACACATCTTCAACATGAATTCAAGGACTTTGATCGACATCGAAGCTTAAGCTACTTGTTCCAAATCACTTGTAACTTGAAGTATATTGTACTTGAGAAGAATTGTATCAGCTTGTAACGAGATTATTAATAAAAGTACTTAAAGTGGACGTAGGCTATACCCTTAAGCCGAACCACTATAAAATTGTTGTTGTTTACTGCTTTCCCGCTATTACTTGCTTGTAATTCTTTCCCGATCTATCGGGTGGTGCTTTCACAACTACACTTCTCACACCGGGATGTTAGCGTTCACATTTTAGCGTTAACACATGATTTTAGGGATTTGTTAATTTAAGATAATTGGATGATAAGATAATGAAATTAGAGATGCTTAAGATTTATTTGACACGTAAAATTAATTTTCAGTTTAAGTTGAAATTTTATGGTTTCAAATTTATTATCTTATTTTGTTATTCAAACTATCTTTTGGTTGTCCTAATTTCCCTTGTCTTGCTACAGAATGAGAGGTTATTGCTTATACCAGTCTGTTTAGAAATCTTTCTATAATCTTTAATAATCTTTGGTACTCATCTTTGAATCTAAGCACTGCTTGCCATCCATAGACCGTCGGTTAAACGGGAAGGGTGAATCAGATTCTAAAAGATTTTTTTTCATGCTTGTGTTCTTGATTCTGGAGGATGTTGGAAAGATCATCTCCACCTTGTTAAACTTACCTATAGCAATAGTTATCAGGTATAATTTTAATCTTCTTGTCATCTTGTCTTAATACTATTTCATTCTATCTTTTTTCTGTGCTTTTCCGTACCTCATTCCTTTTCGGGGACGAAAAGTTTTGAGTGGGGGAGAGTGTAACAACCCTGTATTTTCTGATTATTGTAATTGTATATTTTAATTATTTTAATTTAAATTCCTAGTTTAAAAACTTTATTTTATTTATTAAAATGAATATATTTTGTTAATTGAAATATAAATGTTGATTTTGATGTGGATTAGAATTTCAAACATGCATAAATTGAATATTTCCAGAAAATATGAATTTTGGTCAATCTGGTCAAACTTTTACTTTTAAATTTAAATTTTAAAAGTTTGAAAATTTTAATTTTTTTCTTTTATTATGAAAGTAAATAAAATTTCAAGAACACTGTTGTTCGTTTCGTTGAAATCCGAATAATATTGTGAAAGTTATGCTTTTTACAAAATTGGGTGTGAATTGTTTTATTTAACACTACTTTTTATTTTAAATTATATAAATAATCTTTTTAATTGTCATATATTATTATAAATTGTATTATATGTTATGTTACATATAATTTTACCTTTTGAATATTTTAAAGTGATGTTTGAATTTGTCCATATCTCATTGAATTTATTTTCTATTTTTAAAGGTTAATTTCCATTTTTCTGCTATTTTCTTCATCTAAACTATATTTAAATTAAAATTATTTATTTACTTTTGTGATTTCCTTTTTATTTTGTTTTCTTATCTTTATTTATAAATACTTATAAGTACATAAAAATTTTCCCAAGTTCATTGCACTTATTTTTCATATTTTCAAGACTAGTTGCAAATTTTGCTGTTTTATTTAATTAAACTATATATAATTAATAATTAATTTATTTATTTTTGTTTATTTACTAAATTTTCGTATTTTATCTGATTTTATATATATATTTCAGTTATATAAGGTTTAAAAAGAAAATAATGAAAATTTGAAGAGTTTGTGTCTCTTTAGTTGCTCATGGCTCTTCGTTTTTCCGCCTCTTCATTTGCTTTTGCCTTTTCCTCTCCTTGCTTTAGCCGTACATCCCTCTCCCCTATAGCCATGTTTCTCATCTTCAATTCACGTGAAAAATATCTTTCTCCTCATTTCAAACTCACGGCTACATCATATTGAGAAAAAATTGCAAGCTAATGGCTTCTTTCTTCCATTTTTTCCGTCTTCTTCATTGATTTAGCCTTCCTCTTCCTCTTGCTTGCTCGGCCCCACTTCTCCTCCATCACCACTGACCATCTCCTCCACCATCTACAGCAGAAAACATCTCCTCCTCCTCTGACCATGACAAACCATGGCATCCAATTGAAGCCATCTCCACAAAACTTTGCTTAAAACTCCAAATATTGCCTAACCGAGCCTTGTATTCCCATTTCCTTCACGTTTAGCCTTGGCCACCACCTCTAACACCACCACCACTTGCTGCCATGACCTATAGCCATCAACATCATCTCTGTCCTGACCTGAAGATGCACCAGGCCGAGCCCATAGGACCATAGGCCGAGCCTATGTACACCAAAACCTTCCATTCCTTGACCCAAACCCCTTGCCTCCTTTACTTTCCACTTGTTTTGCCTTTACCTTCCACTTTCTTGCCCTAAGCCTTGTATCTAGGCCATGGCCGAGCCATGTTGACACCTAGGCTGAGCCTAGTGTGGTGAGGTCAAGCCCATTTGATCATGTGACAAGCTTATGTTGTCGTGTGAAAGTCGTTTGCTTCTAAGGTTTGGTCACCTCTCTTGTTTTGCAACTGTTCTGCAAACTAAAGTTGTTGATTATATTTGTATGTCGATATCTATATTTTTGCTTATGTATGTTATATTTTGTGTTGTTTACAAGCGTCTCCATCAATTCAAATCAAATCGTGCTTGTCGTGCCTTTAGAATCGCTCTTGTGTGTGTTGTTTATCTCTAGCTTCGTAAAATGTGAGTCTTTCTCACTCTGACATTTATACTTATGAAATAGTGAATTGATGACAAGTGTTTAGTAATATAAAATGTTTATGCAAGTTAATGATGATCATATGATATGCTATGCCATGTTGTTACCATGTTAAAACTGTTAATTATAACCTGACATCTGATATATGACATTATATTGTGACATTGACATTGTTTATATTGTTTATGCATATATTCACACTGCAAGTTCCCTGTTAGAATAGAATCATTATGGGTTGAAACGATACATACCCGAACGGACTTTAGAATAGGAAAAAATCATTATGGGCTGAAATGATAGGCCTGAGCGATTTTTATTGTATTTTATTTGGCTTGGGATTGCGGGTTTGTAATGATAAAACCCTGTTTTCTTTGTAAATTACGGATTGAAATGATATATATCCGTATCACTTGACCTAGGTTAGAAAATTATATACAGGCCCCGTGGTATATTTTTAAATGATTTTTTTTTTAAATATGAATTTTCAAAAGTATGAAATTTTGATTTAAAATATATATATATTATGGTTTTTAGAAAGTTAAAAATTAAATCTTGAAATTGTGAATTTAAGTAAATTCAAGTATGTAAATTTGGAGTAAATGTGACGTTTGACTTTAAATTTTATTTTAAGATGTAAATAAATAATGGAAATTAAATTTAAAGTTTTGAAATGATATTTGAAGTAAAATTTTAAGTTTATTAAATTTATAAATTAATAAACAGTGAATTTTGACTTAATAAATGAATGGAGTTTGAAAAATTGAATATTTGATCTTAATTTGCTGTAATTTGACAATGTTTTGAAATGTTATAGATTTTAACAATGTTTGGGCTATATTTTAAAGTGTTAAATAATTTAACTTTTGAAATGGATTATGTGTGAAATTTTAGAAGTTTTGAATATTTAAATTTGAATTTTTAAGGATTTTAAATTGAATTTGAATTTAAATAAAGTTTACTTGGTTATGTGTTAAACGGAATGAAATGTGATATAATAAATGAATTTTTGAATGGAATTTTGGAATGTATTTTTGGTAATGATGTTTGAAATAATAAATGAATGACATATTTGATTTTTAAATTATATTTAAGTTTGAATATTTGGATTTGAATTCAAATAATGATTTGATTATGAAGTTTTGAAAGGATGTAATATTTTAATGATTTTGAAATGGTTTGGAAATGATTTGATCTTTATTTTAATAAAGAATGTGAATGTTTAATGATATTTGATTTTGCTTTATTTGGTAAAGGAATATTTGAAGTTTATATTTGTATGAAAAGATATTTGGTTTAATTGTAATTTAATTTTATTTTAATAATATTGGATTTATGAAATGAATATTTCAAAACTACATAATAATGAAATTAGATTTGAGATATGAATATATGGAATTATAAAGTTTAGTTTTGAAATGTGGGATATTAAAGTTTGGAAACATATTAAAATTGGATAGCTTATTTTGTGGATCAAATCTATATTTGAAATTTATAAGATTTGAAATGTTTTGTTACAAATCTGAATTGAATTGAAATTGATGGTTTGATTCGAATTAAATTGGAAATTTGAAATTTTGAATTAAATTGGAAATAAATTTGTAAAATGTAAAGAATTAAATGAATGTTTCATGATTTCAAATGTATGATTTCAGAATGTTATGATTTTCAAAGTGTAATGATTTCAAGTATTTTGGTTTCGAAAGAGTTATAACTTTGAACGTATTATGATTTTTGGAAGTGAATATAGGTTTGAGATGGAAATGATAAAGTATAAACTATTTTGATTTGAATATAGTTTTGAAATAAAAATGATTTTGGTTTCGAAGTATAAACTATTTTGATTGAATAAATAGTTTTGAAATAAAAATGGTTTTGGTTTCGAAGTATAAACTATTTTGAAAGAAATATAGTTTGAAATAAAATGATTTGATCTTTTTAAAGCATAAACTATTTTGAAATGACCACGGCGTTATAATAACGTTTGGTTGTTAAAGAGACCGGGATCAGAAGTTGTCATACTCTCTGCCAACTCCGAAAACCACTTTAACAACCGTGTACGCGGTGGAGATTCCAGAATGAAGTAGGATGGTGACGACGTTCTTGAGGTATATTACGTGGACCCAACTCCCGTGAGTTGGCATAAGGTGGCTAAAACAGGAGCGATCTCGGGCCAAGTGAGGTCATTCCTCCGATCGGACACATTCCTTCGATACTATACTCTTACTGGTGATTGATTAGATGGCCATCCTCCGATTTTGATATTGGAGTGTGTTCCGAGGTTGGCGTATGTGGCTGCTGCGTTACCACCAGCCCGTGTGCGTAATTGGTATATCTACCCTGGCATTGCCTTGTGTGCCGTGTCACCTACCATACCGAGCCTTTACTACGAGTTTGTTTTTCTCCTGTAGCCCATGTGGTATCCTCTGACAGTCACCCGGAGTGGAGATGGCATGATATTGGATGGACTACTGGGACTGTTATGTGTGAAGGGTGATATGGGTAGCCCGGAATGCTATTTAAAAGTATGTTTATTTTACTGCAGACATTATTATAATAGCGCAATATTACTACATAGTAAATAGTTTAGCGGATCCTTAAAGGATGGGCGATCCCAAGCATTCTTTAAGTTACTGATGCATTTTTTTTGTTACTGTTCACTTGAGTTGATTTACAGTTCATAAGTATTTATGTCCTGACTCGAGTGTTTTGTGTTTTGCTTTACGCTCGAGTCAGATTGAGTGATTCAGCATTCAAGACTCACCTTTGGAGTTGGAGCTTTGCTTGAAGATCCAGTCATCTATTTGTTTTCAGTATCCAGTGTTTCCAGTGATGTATTTTGATTTGTACTTGATGTATCATGTTACTCTTCTACTGTATATTGTTTAACTCTGATGTATCTTATTTTTATATAGTAGCTTCATGAACTACTATTTCTTTTAAATTCCGTTGCATTATTAAATACTCTGTGTCTGTGATCTGTGATTATGTATTTAATGTATATTCTGAGATTTGCCAAATTTTATTTTCAACGCGGTATTTTGAGCAACTCAAGTCCGACATGTGCGGATACGAATGGTTGAAAATATCGGATCGTTACATATCATACCTTAAAATTTCCAAACTTAAACATATAAGATAAATTTCCAAATTCCATTTCTTAATTTTTCATTTTTATTCAACAGGTTTATACACAACTTAATTTTCAAATTTTTAACTTCATATGTATATATATCGAAGAATAATATTTTATAAAATATCAAAATCAAATTTTTATAAACCGTATCCCATCCAAACCATAGAAATCACTTTAAAATAATTTATATATAGACCACGGTGCCTGTATATAATTTTCTATCCTATGGTCAAGTGATACAGATATTTATCATTTCAATCCGCAATTTAAAAATAAAATTTTACGGTTATATGTCATTTCAAACCACAATCCCGAATTAAACGAAAAATGCATGATAACTTGCAGTTTAATGATATAAAATAAAACATCCATTCATCAACATCATCCATCATCCAAATCACAATCATCATCCAATAATAATTCAATATCAATATATATTTGATAATATATATCAGGTAATAACTGGCGGTTATATTCAAAAATAAATTTAATCAACTATTAAACTGTAACAACCCGCATATTTTTATCGGTCGTATATTTAAATATTTTATTTAAATATAACGTCGTTTGTCGGATTATGGTCCGAAAAGCTACTTTCTACAAACGGCCGAATTGGAGCTCGAAACCACTTCCATTGAGTTCAAAGCGTCGTTTGCGATCTTTTTGAGTACAATCTTTGATATGTTTGGAGCAAGTTGAATTTTGCTACTTTTTCTGGTTGGGCTTTAGCTGTGGGTTCAGCCCCAAACCCCACATAACCCTCTAACTCAGCCCATCTCCTCCCATTCATTCATTCCTACTCCTCTTCACTTCTAAACTCAAGCTCCAACTGAAATGGGGGAAAGGAAGAGGAAATAGAAACTCCCAAGCCATAGTTGCTCTTGATAATCCAAATTCTTGCTCCAAATTCAAAGAGAAGGATAGGTAAGCCTCTTCTCCATCTTCTCCATCTCTTCTCCTCTTCAATTTCAGAAAATATGCTAAACCTAATTTAGGAAAATATGTGTTTTATTCTTAGATTGAAGCTTGTTGAGCAAGAGTGAAGAGTGGTTAGCCTTTCCTTTGCATTTGAGCTTCTTCTTCTTGTTCTTGAGTTAAAAAGGTGAGTTTTGAACTCACATCTACTTCTCTTGATTTCATGGGTGTTGGGTATGAATTCCTAACAAGTATGCATGTGCCATTGCTTTGGATTTAAGAAGAATTTTGCATTTCATTGAAATAGGGCAGGAAGTGCAAAATCATCAGGTTCGGCCGACCGAGCCCTGTAGCCGGTCGACCGACCTGCTGCCCCGAGCCATATTTTGTTTCCTGCATCTGGCCGGCCAACCGAGCCCTATAGTCCGGTCGACCGACCTGCTCTGTTCTGCCTGTTTTTGTATATTTTGATTTGTTTTCGGGATTTTATCGATTCAAGTTGCTTTTTAGTGGTTTTTATTGCATATTTGGCTTTGATAACTTGCTCTTGACTTCATCCAAAGGTTTTTATAAATAATCCCTCTAAATCGTATTAAAAGCTTCCGTCTCCAATTCGTAAATTCTATTTATAATGCACACACACGATTTCGCACTTCGAGCGATGTGGAAGGAAGATTAAATGGTTGGGCAAAACACGGACCATGAATCTGTGCGTTTATCCTTCTGATTAATCCTCGACCTATTCAATTGATCGTTTTGACCTTCGGGTTTGGTTTATCGATGATATGAGATAAAATTTGTACTGCTTTGAGTGTGAAAGTAACTGACGGATAGTTAACCGTTTAGTGCGAACGAGTGGTTATGGGACGCACGTTAACACTTTTCGGATTCCTTTTCGAGAGTTGTGACACATTCCGCCAGTTAGTGGTGTCCAGTACTGGGTCTCACCACTACGGCTTGTCGCCCTATAGTATCGCTTTCTATGTTGGTCGTTATGAGCCGCATGGGTGATATTGGGTTTGTTGCCTTTAATATCGCTTTTGGAGTTGGTCCTTTGCCCTGACTCAAGAGATATTGGAGTGGTTTCTTCACCACCGCTCAAGAGATATTGGAGTGGTTTCTTCACCACCGCTCAAGAGATATTGGAGTGGTTTCTTCACCACCGCTCAAGAGATAACGGAGTGGTTTATTCACCACCGCTCATGATGTTTCATTTATATGTATATTCCCTAGGTATTGCTTTTCTGTATTGGTTCTTTGGAGCCACACGAAATATAGCGTTTACCTTGTGGAACTCGTATTTATCGGTATTTGTTATTTTCCCTTTGGCTTGCTTTGGGATATTCTTATCCTTTGTTTATCTATGATGCCGATGATATGAGGCTTGTTTTATTATGTTCATCTTATGTTAGATGATTGTGTTATCTCCCTTAGAGATATTTGTTATACTATATGACCTTGCAGGTTCATTATCGTTCAGTTTATCTAACTGATTTGTTTAGCTAGACTGACCCGTGTATTTTATACTCGGGTCAGACCGAGATGTTTCAGGTTAGGTGCTTTTGGACTTAGCCTCTTTTGCTTCCGCACGGACTATTCCGCTAGTTTCTTTTTGTCTTAGCTTTCTTGTAGTCCTTATATGCTGTAACTCTGATATGTATTCTTGTGAACTCGTCTGTATATTGTGGTTTGCTATACCACTTGATATGTATCATTTTGTATACTCTGTTATGTATCTATATATGTGTATATGATGGTTTACTGTTCTGTGATGTATATTGCATTTGAGTTGTTATATTCTGTTCTGATAGATCCTATAGCCATTGTAGTCTTGCTTTAAATATTTATTGAATACGTCGAACTGTTTGTGATTCTACTTTTCGACGTGTTTAGTGAATAGTTAAGGTAAGATTACACATGGTCGCTCCTATCCAGCCTTATTCTCCGTGTTGGCAGACGGTATTATCTATACAATACTCTTTGCTAACGTGGGTATAGAGGTGGGGCGTCACATAAACTAACAGTTTATATTTAGTAATAAATTTTATAACTGTTTACCAGCAGTTCCTATGCAAATAAATAAATTCTAACTGTCAATTAATATGTAATAAATAAAATAAATTAACAGTTAAATTAAATAACGCGATTTAGCAAATATGATGAATAGAACATGCCAAACAGTTATAAATAAATTTCTACTCATATCTAAAATAAATTTAACAAACATAAAAACTTTTAGAACTTGTGAGTGGGTTAAAACACTCACCTTGGAATTTAAATTGGATTTAAATCCGATTTAAACCCAAAAATTTGACGGTCTCCAAATTTATCCAAACCAGCGTCACCAGATCCAAAATTTAATTACGATCCTAGCAAAAGAAATTTCGCACGAAACGGGTAACGTATGAAAAAGTTGTTCAATTTTAATGAGTTGAAACAAAAATTAAATAAAACAAAATTAAACAACAACCTAATTAACGCTTGCCACGTCATAAAGCTTCTTCTCAACTCACGTATGCTCGTCCAGGAATGAACCCATTTCAACGCACGCCCTCCCCATCTTTGACCGTGCCTTTAGACTGCCCCAGGCCACCAGATGGTGACGCGCCTCCACCATTACGACTTCCCTAGCCGAGCTCTCCAATACCCAGAAACCAATTTGCAAATAGTCGCTCCAAATCAAAACGCCCAAATTGACTTAGGTTTCGAATTTCCTGATTCTGACCGCGATTTGCCGCTGACTCGAGTATCGATTTCGAAAACAGAGACTGCGCGTAGATTCGTATGGATGAAATTTACAACATATATTTTTTTTGGAATTTTTCTAAGATGTTTGAATTTTCATTTGAAATTTGAATAGAAATAGATCTAGGCTTGCATCCATTTGAGGAGGAGAAGGAGTTGAAGAAAAGAACATACAGACAAATGATAGAAGATGGAGGCTAGGGTTTTTTTGATCGTCTATTTATAGATAGATCGCAAAAGAATAGGTGTGCACGAATTTTAACGTGCAAACGGAAGTGGTCCCAAAAGATAAATAGTATTAATTACACACGTTACGGATTTAGGAAATAAATAAATTCCTTATCATTTACATTTTATTTTAACGTATATACAAATGTAAATCTAGACGTTTCGTTTACGTTTCAAAATATATCCACAATTTTATTAATTTTCAAATTGATCCAAACAAATTTAGATGTAAATTAAAAGCTGATAAGTCTATCCATTGCAGTGTTAATTTCTCCACTTCCTTATATTTAGAAATTATAAATTAAGTTTTCAAAAACCTACTTTTGATTTCCAACTTTTACATACTCATCTTTTACCAGTAATAAGGATGCATTAACATTTGTTCATGGTTTCACCTTATTATCCTCAACTTCCATTTTAATTTTCAATAATTACAATTGTTGAATGTTGATACTTTAATTAAATTTATACATCTTGCTTTCTATAATCGATATCAACAAATGGTCCAATTATAAATAGAATTGGCATTACCTTCATCTTATAGGATTAACTACCCCAATTACAAAACAAATCTACGCTAACTACACGATTTAAGTCAATTTTGTAATTGAGTCTACATTAAATGTTATAAATTATAAATTGGAACCTCAATAAATTCGCTTATTGATTTAAAAATCTTTCTATTCAGTAAATAGACATTTTATGGGTATAAATAACATTTGAATTATAACACATGTCATTAGTGCATGCTTCGTTTCTTATAAACTCCCCTTTATTAACTAGAACACATTAACCAAAACAAAATAATTAATTTAGATTTATTTCAATCGATTGCCATTCTTAACTTATCATACTCAAAATGGTTAACCTAAATAATTGTTACCCTTTTACATTTAAATTCACTTACAACCATCATTACAACAATGTTGCCATAGATTTAGATTTAATTAAATAAATTAGATAAATGGGTATAGTTTTGTAATTATCACTAATGCCAAATATATATGGATTAATTACTACTTATTATCATGAATTCTTTTATTAATTTACTAGTTGCCTTTGTCTTCTTATATCCTATTTACTACCAAACTTTCTATTCTTAAATCTATACTCCCATTGATTTATTAAATTTGCACTTATTATGCATACTTTTAGCAACTCATATATACTTTGCATCTATTCCCCAAATTTCACATTCTATTGTTACATAAATTTGCATTGATTACTATTTATTATTACTTTACTGATAAATTAGATATTTGCATTGGTTTTGCTTATGCTAAATTAATTTCCCATAATAAATAAGGTTTCAAAACAATCATAACATTTCCTTAGCCCAAACCCCGTTTACCAATTATTTTCCTTCAGTAATTCATGTTGCTATAAATACGTACATTTACACTTTATAGTTATTCTAGTATACCTATTCCAACACTCTTAACCCTTGTCTTTACGTTCACCCACTTGTAATATTAATTATATTTATTACAATTCAATGTTGGCATTTATTACTATTAATTTATACAATGTTTATTGCCCTTATTTCAATTTCTTCCTTTTCAGTTGCTACTCTACTATTCACAGTTTCTTTTGTATACTCCTTTCCTATATAATCCAATATACACAAATTCCAATTAAATCCAATTATTACCTTTAAATAAAACATAACATTCGAATACCTCTTATTAAATTGGAATGTTTCATTTAAGTTTATAATTGATCCACTTGTATTAACATAAATTTTTATTTACAAATTTATTCCCATTTACGGTTAATCAATGTAATTTTACATTAACCAATTTTAATATTCACCTTTAATTTCACATCTACAAAGTATATCTAGGAAAAATCTTTCCACCACTTAATTTACTGAATCTTATGCAGTCTTACTATAAATAGGTTTTAAATTACCATTACTGTACATTCAATTACTATCCAAAGTATTTATTCATAAATCAATTCGATATATACGTTTGTTTCCTTCTATTTGATTTATACCTAGTATACATTTTTCTAAATCCTGTTTCATTACCTTCATTAAATGGTTAGCGCATTGAGATCAAATTTATTAGCTTATAATGCATTATTACCATTAATTAAAATTGGCTTAATTTTTTTATTATTATTCAATACTCTAAATAAATAACATATTATTCCATAATTACTCTTGTTTTCACATATTCCATTCAAAATTTAAACCACAATATTTACATTATTTTATTAAATTGGAAATCTCATTTTAAATTGTTAACTTTTAATAAGAACAAATGGAAACACAATTCCTAACATTCATTTTATTAAAAATTATGGAAAATATGACAAATTTAGTTAACGAAATTTTTGGGTCGTTACACTCTCCCCCACTCAAAACTTTTCGTCCCCGAAAAGGAAAAGAAGGGAGAAGAAAGAATTAAATAACAATACATCTTATTCAAAATATTTAACTTATAAACAGTAATTTACTAAATTTATTACCTTAAATAAAATATACCCATTTTATAATCATTATATCCTTTTATACTTAAATAATTAAAGTTTGGAAAAAAAATTCAACATAATTCTAAGTCCAAAATTTACGGAAAATTTTGGCAGAGTCTCCTTTGTACGGAGAGGCTCGGGAAAATATAACACCAAAATATAACAAAGAATCATATAGAATATTCAAAATAGTATATCCCAACACGGTAAAATATATGAAAATAGCGCTACAAAACGTAAACCGGGCACGTACCTATTTGTTGGGCAAATTACGCTTAGTTTATGGAAACAAAAGCAGTAACAATTGCTTCCATACCTGCATTTCACTTATATAATCTAAAAAGGTTAAACTATTTATATAAAGTGAAATATTTTCATGGTTTCAACGACTAACAACAATCAATTTCGACAAACAGTATACACAACAAAACAAAACAACCATTCAATCAAACAAGCAAATAGTTGTTCGTGTTCAAAACTTGAAATGGTACGGAATGAAAAATAACTATCCAGTGCATCATTTACTCAACAGTCTTAGATGGGACAAAAATAGATTATTTATTCATCCAACAACTTCAAATTTCCTTACCCAGCCAACTATAAAGTAAACAATATCGATTTACCAACAAATCTATTCAACTTATATAAATTCATTACATACTTTAATTGTTTGATTTCCTTTCTTTTATTCAACCCACATAAATTTTCCTTTTCATAATTTACATTTATTTCTAACAAACTTCAAATTTTATTTCTCATTCAATGGTTGTTTCCTTATTTCTACTTATTACTTACCATTATTTTTTTTATTTAGGTTATGTAAGTCTCTTTTATTTGTATTACATTTAATACACTTCTCAAATTTAATCATTTATTAAATGCTTACATGCTATTATATTATATTACAGTAACCCTTTTTTTAATTACACTTAAATTCTTAACCTTATAACCTCCATTCTTATAAATAAAGGATTTTATTAATTTATTACCTAAGGTTTACAGTTATTTATTTATATTACCTACTTTCCATTTTATTCAACTACTAGCATTTAAATCATACTAAATTTTATAACCATACACATCAATCCTTATTTATTAAAGAGTTCCGTTTTATTTACTTAAGTTTAAAATCACTTATTTATAATACTTACCTTTAATTATGGTAAAATTTCAATTATAACTTAAGTTTATAACATTAAATTCTCATTTAACAGCAATTCATTGAATACTTCATTATTTCCAAAATTTCTACTTGTATAATACTCTATTCCGATCACTTATTTAACATTTCAACTTTTCATATTTGGTAAGTTATATATGTTAAAGAAAATGCAAAAGAACTTATACAAGTTTTATCTCTTCTTTTAATTAAATTAAATGTTCAACAATATTATTTTTTGTCTCATATGTTAAAAATTTCAAATTTCCCTTTATAACTTTGCATAAATTTTCTTACCTAAATTATAGGTTTAAATTCATTAATTACTTACCTTTTATTTCACTAAAATAATTTAACTATTAATTAATGGAAATTTGAGAATTAAATACCGGGTCAAATTTCAAATTATTTTAAAAAATTTCAAAACAAATCTGCAGTAGAATTTACCACGGTGGCCTTTCCCCTTCGAAACTCGAAAATGAAAGTCGATGATGCGGCCGCCATCACAGAAATTATTTTCCAGCGACAGAGAGGAAAGTACAAAACTTATTTTCTCCAAAATCTTCTTTAAAACAATTCTTCCGGATTATCTGAAATATTTATATCGGAAAATGTTTATAACAATATTATTATACTTCAAAATCCTTTGAAAGCAAATTTCAAAATCCCGGACTTAAGTTCTAAAATTTCAAAATTTCATTGATTTTAAATTCATTCTTATTTACCTATTATATATAAATTTTATTCCTAACACCCAATCTATTGCAACAAAATATATATATATATATAATATCATTTAAAAATTTATTTTATATATAGAAAATATAATAGGCAAAATTATTTCATTCACCTATATTAAAAGAGATGTTATGTCGGTCTGTCCTATTAAGTATTTAGAAATTCCTATTGATGACACAGCGTCCCATGCATCAACCAGAATTTATAAATACAAAACGAAACAGATTAACACAATATATTAAAATCTTTTTATAACACTAACAAATACGCTCTCTCATATATATACACTCAGCGACTCCCATAGGGTATTACTACCCTATTAACAAAGAGTCAAACCCCACAAAGCCAAGGTTTATCGCTAAACCAAAGCTCTGATACCAACTGTAACGTCCCGCCTTTTCGCACGATTTAAACCGACACACGTGCCAGTTCAACCATACGGAAGGGCGGATTGTTATGGGGTAAATAAGAAAAACGAGAAAGAAATAAAAGAAAACAGAATCTCGCAGCGGAAGGATAAAATATAATAATAAAATGTATAGTTTATAAATCTGTTTACAAAACATTTATATACTACATATCAGAGTTACACATACCAATAACAATGCAGCGAAATTAAATGGTGTAGTGGAATAATATAGTAGATACTAGTAATACAAATCTTCATCTTCGTCCTCCAGAGCTAAATCCTCAAATCCTGAAACGCTCGGACTGACCCGAGCGAATTGAAAAGACAAAACAATCGAGTCAGAACTAAAAGATCTTATGTGAGTTAAATCAACATGAGTAAATATAAGTGCAGTAACTCAAGAGATGCTCGAGATTTACATCTCCTAAGGATCCGTTAAACTATTTACTATGTAGTATATTGTGCTATTATAATATTGTCTAATTTTAAAATAAACTTACTTTTTAATAGCGTTAAGGGGTTACCCATATAGCCCTTAACACAGAATATATTCCCATAGTCTATACAGTACCGTAATCTCCCCCGTACCGGGCATCGTCAGAGGGCACTACATGGGTATGGTACAAAACAAAACTCGTAGTAAAAGCTCGGTATGGTAGGTGACATGGCACAACTAGGCAATGCCAGGGTAGATATACCAATTGCTATCCGGGATGGTGGAAACGCGTAGCCGTAGTTACCGCCCACCGCAAACAATCTCCCCCAAAATCAAAAATAGAAATGGCCACTGAATCAATCCAAAGTCAAAGTATAATATCGAAGAGGAGCGTCCGATCAGAGGTATGACCTCATTGGCCCGAGAATCACTCCTGTTTTAGCCACCTTATGCCAACTCACGGGAGTCGGGTCCACGTATTTACATTACAGGAAACGTCGCCACCACCTACTTCATTCTGGAATCTCCACCCCGTACACGGTTAGTCAAAGTGGTTTTCGGTATCGACAGAGAGTATGTCCATATCCGATCCCGGTCTCTTTGCCAACCCATCGTTATTATAATACCGCGGTCATTTAAAAATAGTTTATACTTTAAAACCAGAATAAAATTTTCCATTTCAAAACTATGAATACGATATCAATTTAAACACAAAACAATATGATACCATTTTATCTCAAATATAATTCTTTTCCAAAATCATGCTGGTTTAAAATTTAAATTATCTGGAAACCAAATATTTGAAATATACTTTCAAAGCATAATATTTCGAAATCCAAAATTTTAAAACCATAACTTCTAAAACTTGAATGGTTTGGATATTCAACGGATGTAAAATAAATGGTTTAACTTTAAAGTTACTTTGTAAAGAAAAATAATTTCCATGGCTTTTCAAATATATTTCTTTATTTAAAGTTTAAACCATAATTTAAATATCACTTCAAGTTCCAAAAACCCCTTCAATTTCTATATATATATATATATATATCCATTTGGAGTATTAATATTTCAAAACTAAAGTTGGATTTTCTTCTTTCAACAATTAATATTCTATTATTTAGTCTTGAATATTCATATAAATTCCATAAATAAAACTCCAATTTCTAGCAATTAAATATTTTCTCAAATTTACTTTATACTAGAATTTTCATTTTTAATTCATCTTGGAAAATCCAGTTATAAATATCATACCTTAAAATTTCCAAACTTAAACATATAAGATAAATTTCCAAATTCCATTTTCTCAATTTTTCATTTTTATTCAACAGGTTTATACACAACTTAATTTTCAAATTTTTAACTTCATATGTATATATGTCGAAGAATAATATTTTATAAAATATCAAAATCAAGTTTTTATAAACCGTATCCCATCCAAACCATAGAAATCACTTTAAAATAATTTATATATAGATCACGGTGCCTGTATATAATTTTCTATCCTATGGTCAAGTGATACGGATATTTATCATTTCAATCCGCAATTTAAAAATAAAATTTTGCGGTTGTATATCATTTCAAACCACAATCCCGAATGAAACGAAAAATGCATGATAACTTGCAGTTTAATGATATAAAATAAAACATCCATTCATCAACATCATCCATCATCCAAATAACAATCATCATCCAATAATAATTCAATATCAATATATATCTGATAATATATATCAGGTAATAACTGGCGGTTATATTCAAAAATAAATTTAATCAACTATTAAACTAACAGTTTATATTTAGTAATAAATTTTATAACTGTTTACCAGCAGTTCCTATGCAAATAAATAAATTCTAACTGTCAATTGATATGTAATAAATAAAATAAATTAACAGTTAAATTAAATAACGCGATTTAGCAAATATAATGAACAAAACATGCCAAACAGTTATAAATAAATTTCTACTCATATCTAAAATAAACTTAACAAACGTAAAAACTTTTAGAAGTTGTGAGTGGGTTAAAACACTCACCTTTGGAATTTAAATTGGATTTAAATCCGATTTAAACCCAAAAATTTGACGTTCTCCAAATTCATCCAAACCAGCGTCACCAGATCCGAAATTTAATTATGATCCTAACAAAAGAAATTTCGCGCGAAACGGGTAACGTATGAAAAAGTTGTTCAATTTTAATGAGTTGAAACAAAAATTAAATAAAACAAAATTAAACAACAACCTAATTAAAGCTTGCCACGTCATAAAGCTTCTTCTCAACTCACGTATGCTAGTCCAGGGAATGAACCCATTTCAACGCACGCCCTCCCCATCTTTGACCGTGCCTTCAGACCGCCCCAGGCCACCAGATGGTGACGCGCCTCCACCATTACGACTTCCCTAGCCGAGCTCTCCAATACCCAGAAACCAATTTGCAAATAGTCGCTCCAAATCAAAACACCCAAATTGACTTAGGTTTCGAATTTCCTGATTTTGACTGCGATTTGCCGCTGACTCGAGTATCGATTTCGAAAACAGAGACAGCGCGTAGATTCTTATGGATGAAATCTACAACATATATTTTTTTTGGAATTTTTCTGAGATGTTTGAATTTTCATTTGAAATTTGAATAGAAATAGATCTAGGCTTGCATCCATTTGAGGAGGAGAAGGAGTTGAAGAAAAGAACGTACAGACAAATGATAGAAGATGGAGGCTAGGGTTTTTTTGATCGTCTATTTATAGATAGATCGTAAAAGAATAGGTGTGCACGAATTTTAACGTGCAAACGGAAGTGATCCCAAAAGATAAATAATATTAATTACACACGTTACGGATTTAGGAAATAAATAAATTCCTTATCATTTACATTTTATTTTAACGTATATACAAATGTAAATCTAGACGTTTCGTTTACGTTTCAAAATATATCCACAATTTTATTAATTTCCAAATTGATCTAAACAAATTTAGATGTAAATTAAAAGCTGATAAGTCTACCCATTGCAGTGTTAATTTCTCCACTTCCTTATATTTAGAAATTATAAATTAAGTTTTCAAAAACCTATTTTTGATTTCCAACTTTTATATACTCATCTTTTACCAGTAATAAGGATGCATTAACATTTGTTCATGGTTTCAGCTTGTTATCCTCAACTTCCATTTTAATTTTCAATAATTACAATTGTTGAATGTTGATACTTTAATTAAATTTATACAACTTGCTTTCTATAATCTATATCAACAAATGGTCCAATTATAAATAGAATTAGCATTAACTTCATCTTATAGGATTAACTACTCCAATTACAAAACAAATCTACGCTAACTACACGATTTAAGTCATTTTGTAATTGAGTCTACATTAAATGTTATAAATTATAAATTGGAACCTCAATAAATTCGCTTATTGATTTAAAAATCTTTCTATTCAGTAAATAGACATTTTATGGGTATAAATAACATTTGAATTATAACACATGCCATTAGTGCATGCTTCATTTCTTATAAACTCCCCTTTATTAACTAGAACACATTAACCAAAACAAAATAATTAATTTAGATTTATTTCAATCGATTGCCATTCTTAACTTATCATACTCAAAATGGTTAACCTAAATAATTGTTACCCTTTTACATTCAAATTCACTTACAACCATCATTACAACAATGTTGCCATAGATTTAGATTTAATTAAATAAATTAGATAAATGGGTAAAGTTTTGTAATTATCACTAATGCCAAATATATATGCATTAATTACTACTTATTATCATGAATTCATTTATTAATTTACTAGTTGCCTTTGTCTTCTTATATCCTATTTACTTCCAAACTTTCTATTCTTAAATCTATACTCCCATTGATTTATTAAATTTGCACTTATTATGCATACTTTTAGCAACTCATATATACTTTGCATCTATTCCCCAAATTTCACATTCTATTGTTACATAAATTTGCATTGATTACTATTTATTATTACTTTACTGATAAATTAGATATTTGCATTGGTTTTGCTTATGCTAAATTAATTTCCCATAATAAATAAGGTTTCAAAACAATCAATAACATTTCCTTAGCCCAAACCCCGTTTACCAATTATTTTCCTTCAATAATTCATGTTGCTATAAATACGTACATTTACATTTTATAGTTATTCTAGTATACCTGTTCCAACACTCTTAACCCTTGTCTTTACGTTCACCCACTTGTAATATTAATTATATTTATTACAATTCAATGTTGGCATTTATTACTATTAATTTATAAAATGTTTATTGCCCTTATTTCAATTTCTTCCTTTTCAGTTGCTACTCTACTATTCACAGTTTCTTTTGTATACTCCTTTCCTATATAATCCAACATACACAAATTCCAATTAAATCCAATTATTACCTTTAAATAAAACATAACATTCGAATACCTCTTATTAAATTGGAATGTTTCATTTAAGTTTATAATTGATCCACTTGTATTAACATAAATTTTTATTTTCAAATTTATTCCCATTTACGGTTAATCAATGTTATTTTACATTAACCAATTTTAATATTCACCTTTAATTTCACATCTTCAAAGTATATCTAGGAAAAATCTTTCCACCACTTAATTTACTGAATCTTATACAGTCTTACTATAAATAGGTTTTAAATTACCATTACTGTACATTCAATTACTATCCAAAGTATTTATTCATAAATTAGTTCGATATATACGTTTGTTTCCTTCTATTTGATTTATACCTAGTATACATTTTTCTAAATCCTGTTTCATTACCTTCATTAAATGGTTAGCGCACTGAGATCAAATTTATTAGCTTATAACGCATTATTACCATTAATTAAAATTGGCTTAAATTTTTTTTTATTCAATACTCTAAATAAATAACATATTATTCCATAATTACTCTTGTTTTTACATATTCCATTCAAAATTTAAACCACAATATTTACATTATTTTATTGAATTGGAAATCTCATTTTAAATTGTTATCTTTTAATAAGAACAAATGGCAACACCAAATTCCTAACATTCATTTTATTAAAAATTATGGAAAATATGACAAATTTAGTTAACGAAATTTTCGGGTCGTTACACATTGAAAATTGAAAATTTAGAATTAAAAGAAAAATTAGATAAAATTATCAAAATTTAATAAAGGAATACAAGATTTGGAAAACCTTATCAAAACTTCAAAACCATCAAGTAATAGAAATGGAATAGGATTTAAAAATATTCCTAAACAAAAAGGGAATAATATTAAGAAATATAGTTGTATTTATCAAAAGATTAGAAGATCACCTAAGTTTAATATGAATACCAAAAATATAAATATTTGGATTCCTAAGACAAATAATAATTTGATTAGATAAAATCATATTAATAACTTTTTAGATAATATAGTTTATAATAAAAATTATATTCATAAAGGTACCAAACCGTCTTGGGTATGGCTACCTGCTCCTTCTAACTCTCCTATTATTACAAATGTTTTGTTAGTAGAAAATATAAAAAACAACTTACTTATTATTATCCAATTAGGTGATAAAGGTTTTTGAATTAATTTCAAAAAAGATAGATGTAACATTTTTGACAATAACAAAAAACTTATCTTAGAGGGTTTTAGAAACAAAAATATTTATGTCTTAAATATGAATATAAATCAAAATTTAAATTTATGTTCAACCGCCAAACATGATGATCCATGATTATAGCATAAACAATTTTGTCATATTAATAAACTAGAAAAATATGAGCTAGTTAGAGGTTTACCTAAAATAAATTACAAATTAGAAAATTTATGCGACGATTGTCAAATTGGAAAACTAAAGAAAAGCTCTTTTAAATCTAAAATTAATATTTTACAAAACAACCATTAGAATTATTACATTTAGATTTATTTGGTCCAACCCAAGTACAATCCATAAATCATGACAAATAGGTTTTTGTAATAGTTGGTGATTTTTCAAGATATACATGGATTTTATTTTTAAAACATAAAAGTGACACCTTTGGAATGTTTAAATTTTTTTCTAAAAGAAATAAAACTCAAATGGATTTGAAAATTAAAAGTATTAGAAGTAATCCAGTGGAGAATTGGAAAATGATCCTTTTACCAATTTTTGTCGTAAAAAAGGTATAAGTCATAATTTTTCTTTTTCCCGCACACATAAACAAAAAGGTGTAGTAGAAAGAAAAAGTCATAAGTTACAAGAATGTGCACAAACACTATTAAATAGTAGCGGTCTGCCAAAACATTTTTGGGCTAAAGCTATTGCTACGGCTTGTTATGTTTTGAATCGAGTAACTATGCGACCTATAACTAAACATACTTGTTTTGAAATATTTTTTGAAAGAAAACCTAAAGTTTCAAAATTTTCGGATCAAAATGTTTTATACTAAATACAAAAGATAATTTAGGAAAATTTGACCTGAAGGCTGATGAAGGAATCTTTGTTGGATATTCGAATCGTAGCAAGACATATAGAATTTTTAATAAATGAATTAACACAATTGAAGAAAGTTTACATGTTTCATTTGATGAAAATTTTATTAACCATCAAACTAATGACGATGAGGAAATAATTCAAATGACAAATACAACAAATTCTTATAATAATGAGACAAATGCATAAAATAATACATTAGTATCGTCTTTTAGAATTCTAAAAAATCATCCAAAAGATAACATCATTGGACATCTTTACCCCAGAGTAAATAGAAATCAACTTAACCAAATAAGTCATATAACATTTGCGTCAAATTTTGAACCGAAAAATTATAAAGAAGCTTCAAACGATAATTTTTGGGTAATATCTATCCAAGAAGAATTAAATCAATTTTAACAAAATAATGTTTGGAAATTAGTTCCAAGACCAGAAAATCAATTGGTTATTGGAACAAAATGGGTATTTAAAAAAAACAGACGAAAACGGAAATATAATTAGAAACAAAGCACGTCCAGTCGCTCTAGGATATAATCAAGAAGAAGGTATTGACTATGATGAAACTTTCGCACCAGTAGCAAAACTCGAGGCCATACGTACATTACTTGATTTTGCAATTCAAATGGATGTCAAAAGTGCTTTTTAAATGGTTTTGTTAAAGAAAACGTATATGTTGAATAACCTCCATTGTTTGTTGACGAAAGATATCCCGATCATGTTTTTAAATTACAAAAAGCCTTACGTGGTTTAAAACAAGCCCCCCGTGCTTGCTACGAACGCCTTAAAAATCATTTAATTACATCTGGTTTCCAAATAAGTGAAATCGATATGACTTTATTTATTAAACAAGAAAATAATGACATTTTAGTTGTATAAATTTACGTAGACGCTATTATTTTTGGTTCAACTAACGAATATCTTTGTAATCAATTTTCAAATATTATGAAAAATGAATTTGAAATGTATCACATGAGAGAATTAAACTTCATTTTAGGTTTAAAAATAAAATAACTTGAAAATGGTATCCTTATCCATCGAGAAAAATATTGTAACGATCTATTACGTCGCTTTGAAATGGATAAAACTTCAAGCAAACCAACACCGATGAGTACTAGTATTCACTTGGAGAAAGATGATAACGGAAAAGATTTTGATGAAAAATTATATCATAGTATGATTGGATCCTTACTTTATTTGATGGCTACTCAACCCGACATTATGATGAGTGTATGTCTATGTGCCCGATTTCAAGCCAAGCCAAAAGAATCTCATCAAAGAGCTGTTAAACGTATCTTACGATATCTATCGAGTACTAAAGATTACAGTTTGTTTTACCCTAAGGCATCATCGTTTGAACTAGTTTCATATAGTGAGGCGGATTTAGGTGGATGTAAAACAAATAGTAAGAGTAGTAGCAGAACGTTTCACTTTATTAGACAATCAGTAGTCTCATGGTTTAGCAAAAAGAAAAATTATGTCACCTTATCGACTTGCGTAGCCGAATATATTTTAGCAGCTCTGGCATGTGCACAAGTGATATACATGCAACAAACACTATGGATTTTGGCAAAATTATCAATAAATCACCAATATATTGCGATAACACTTGTGCAATAAATCTATCAAAAAACCTTGTAAATCACTCGCGTGCTAAACATATAGATATATGACATCATTTTTTACGTGACATTGTAGAAAAAGCAAATATTACATTAGAATACGTAAATACCGAGAATCAAATAGCAGATATTTTTACAAAACCACTAAATGAACAAACATTTGTTAAATTGCGACGTGACTTAGGAATATGCTCTCTTAATGATCTTCTAAACTAATACTACATTTTCATTTATTCTATTTTTAGCTAACAGTTTTTCATCCACAAATTAAAATTTTTAACTCCTTCACCTTAAATTTTTTAGGTAGTTGATTTTTGAAAATTACCTATGAATAACCTTTAAATTCATATATAAATAATTTTTCTTTACAAAACAAAAGGTAAAAATTATATAGATTTCATATTTTTTACAACAGAAAATATAAGCATGCCTTACGACAACTCTCATCTCTCCTTCTCTACGCCATCAATGGATACACCTCATCGCCTTCCTACACCTACACCAAATCAGGACCCGACATATAGGAGGTCCTCTTACCACACGGGATTCAATCCTGATAAAAAGAAGTCCAAATGATCTCTATTTGTCTCTTCTAATGCGAGGAGAAAATCGATGAGATACATCACTACCAAAGACAACA
The DNA here is from genome assembly GCA_030765085.1 of Allium cepa. Lineage (NCBI taxonomy): Eukaryota > Viridiplantae > Streptophyta > Magnoliopsida > Asparagales > Amaryllidaceae > Allium > Allium cepa. The sequence continues at coordinate 67,749,293 of CM060942.1, forward strand.
AATAGACTTGCAACGTGAATTATACTTTGAACAAAAGGTTACTGTGCGACGACTAAGTTTTCTGGAGCAATTAGCGATAAAATTTTATAATTCACGAAAGAAGGATGTACACGAACCACTTCCGATTCCTTGTAATCCTTTGGATCCTTCTGCCCCTTATCATACAACTTTAGGTCCTTCACCTAGGCGATTCTCTGGTTCCCCAAGAACACAAGAATGAGGAAATATATGGTCTCCACTCAAGCCATGGAGGGATGACAAGTTTGAAGATCACACTGCTCTATCGTCATCAAAATAAATTTAATTATTCTCCTTGTATTTGTATCTACGTATATTTATATTCTGTTTCACAAATAATAATAATACTATGTTTTATTAAAATCTAACTCTCGAAAAATAAGCAACACCCTTCAAAATTCGGCTATTTTAAGACAAACTGGTATTTTCACACGTTTGAACTTTGCCAACAGACGTCTGACACTCTAGTATAATACAAATTTTAATCATCGTGCATATATCAAACGTCTAATAAATCCTTACAGATGTCTAAAAATTACCTTTTCTTAATATAAATAGAAACTAGTCTATTTCAGACGTCTGAACCAATGACTAGACGTATGAACAAAGTCTCTGCCTCTATAAAATCAAACTCAGGCCATTTTCAGACTTGATATTATATCCAGACATCTACGAAAACTATTTGTCCTACAAAAATAACATTTCGATCTATTCCAGATATCTGATTCTACAAACAGACGTCTGATGATTTTCTCTGACTATCAAAATTTACAAATCGATCAAATGAGGACATCTACCACAAACAACAAGACGTCTGATTCTTTTTATTGTCTTCAAACTATGTTAAATCAAATGTCTGAATTACCTTCCAGATGTCTGAAATTCAATCGACGCTCTTATATTAACAGATAATGTCTATTTTTTACTTCTCTCATTTCATTTCATTTCGTTTCTACTGCAAAATCAATTCCTTATTTCTCAAAAATACTTCCTCTTCCAAACCTGCTAAAATTCGATGGCTCCTAAAACAAAAAATCATAAGATATCTAAGTGAAAAGAAGACCAAACAACTTCCTCCAACCCCCAAGTTTGCTCTAGCGGTCAAATTGAACGATGGATGAATCATGTACCATATTCACTCAAGAGATACTAGGATATTCAAAAGAAGAAACTCCGTACAGGTCCATTTTATAATTTGCTAAAGTTCCCAATGTACAATTTAGACGAAATGTGTGAAAGTGTTGGTTTAGAAACTTTGATCAGTTAGCCATATTTCTCTTCTTTGCTAATTTGGATAGCACAGCAGATTAGAACACTGAAAAACGACGATAACTATGGTCTAGTGTTCATGGAAACAAAATTTGGCTTGCTCCAAGGATCATAGGCCGAACTCTCGGATGTTTCGACATCGAAGATTTATATAGTATTCTGGATATGCGTCTGAAACCAAGAGATAATATAACACATCTAATATGGGAAGATTAAATGCCTAGATTTGCATCCAAAACCTACGACCTAAGGTGAGACTTCTCACTAGAATGCTTATCAATATTATCATTCCTCGCCTTGGCAGTCATGAGAAAATCACGGAACTTGAGCACAAGGCCCTATATGCTATATTCAGTGGAACAAGGGTCAATTGGGCTAAATTTATATTTGACGAACTCAAATATTTTTTGACTCGAAACGCCCATCCATCATCTGCCCTATATATATCATGAGACTTCTACGAGCTCACAAAATCCCCTCATATTTATCCACTTTTGAAGAAATTTCTTCGACATATGCATTCACAAAATTTTTCTCCCTAATGCGCTTACCTAAAACACTCCGGATTTTATATCATTTAAAGAGTTGATGCAATGTCTTTAAGCCAGACAAGTTGGGCCTCCACCCTAAACACAACCTGAACGATCACAAGAGGTGGAGCAACATCGCGATACTACTCCTCCTCCTCCTACACCATTTGGTTATACATGCCAAGATGATATTTTGGAAACTCGCAAAGAGACGAATCCAAATGAGAGTATTCGCGACCTAACTCTCTAAAACTAGCTTATTTTGTCTCGAAATCAAAAATTGTTGGCTAAGAGCATTGATAGTTTTGAAATATCTTTTGCTTCTCTCCTAGCCATAGTTGAAACGTCACTTTCAACTATCTATTCTAAAGGAGGTTCTTTAAAGGGTTCGTGGTCCTACACCACCTTAAGAAGATTGGCCAACTCCAGTGCCTTCTCCTCCTCTTTCAAAACATTAAACTTTTTGATGAGGAGAAAGAACCTCTCGCACAAAATCCGAGATCTCCTAAAAAACAAGCTAGCTCTTCCAACAAAGAAGACGAAGGAGATGATCAAGATAAAGCTTCCCTAAAAGATCCTTATATTTCTTAGGATTCCATCTTTTGTATGAAAATGATACAAATCTATGAATGTAATCGATTAATATGATTAATGAAATTTCCTTTTTTGGTATGTTATTTCTTATATATTTATGAATCCTACAAAGACTGGTAAATACTTAATGAAATGAACATGATGTCTACAATTAAAATATTATAAATCCTTTTTGATAATGCCAAAGGGGGAGAAATATTAGGGGTCACAATAAATGATTGAAAGCACATATTATGAGATTTATAAAATTATATATAAGTACATTGTATAGTTGTCATCATCAAAAAGGGGAAGATTGTTAGGAAACACATCTACTATTTCGATGACAGTAACTATACAATGAAAATTGAATATGCATACATATTGATATATACAGGTACTTGCTAGAACATCATCACTAGAAGGACAAGAATAAGGATCAAACAACACTACAAGAGACTACAAGTCGATTGGTACAAAGTAACAACAGAAAAGATGCACATAACATATATGTACAAGTTTCAGACATCTGGGTGCACAAGCCAAATGTCTGGAGAAATCCTTTGGAACAAAAAACTGACTAAACCAGACGTGTGGTAGTAGCACTCAGATGAATGATAATCTACTATGTATAGAAAATATATAGTATCAGAAGTCTGACACAAATACCAGACGTCTGATTTCAAACTCGGATTTTAGATTTAAACTTCAACTGCCATATTCAAATAGACATATCCACTTCTCTTCGCTATAACTCTTCATCATCAATAGAAGCAACTGCAGAGCACTTGTTAATGGATGCAACTACTCAAGGAACTTCTCTACAACTATATATATCATCAAGAATAAGGAGAACAATCTCACTTACTTACTTACGCTCTCTAATTACATATTCTATCGTATATTCTTAATCTCTAGCAATCTATACTTGTTGTTCACTCTTTCATATATTCAGTTCTTCACTGACAATACTCTCTAGATATATACTGGAAGTATTGTACTAATTAGTCAATATCTGTGTTATAGAACACACATTTGACAAGAACAACTTATTGTAATCAAGCCTATTCCTCCGAGCGAAGCGAGGGTGTTTGATAGTCGAATTCCGAAGGGGAGCTTCGGGACTGGTCGTAGGCCGGGTGGTTCGAACCACTCTAAAATCCTAGTGTGCTTATTGTTAACGTAAAAATCCGACACTAACACCCCGATGTAAGTAAATCAAGCGTGAAAGCACCACCCGATGATACAGGAATCAGGAATAAGCAAGAAAATATCAGAAAGACGGTAGAAGACACAGTTTTTATAGTGGTTCGGCTTATAGTCAAGCCTACGTCCACTTTAATTCTCTTTATTGCTGATTCAAATACAACTTATACAACTTTCTTCAATTACAACACGCTCTAGACTAGTAGTTCAAACTTCGATGTAGAATAATCCTTCGAATCCATGTCGAATGATGTAGATTTTCTCTTGAAGTTTGTCGTAATGCCCTTGGTGTTTGGAGTTCTTGAAGTGCTGTTTGAGTTAAGAAAATGGAAGAGTATTGGTGCTTCGAGAATGAGTCAAAAGATCCCCCGAACGTTGGAGCTCACACGGTATTTATATGAGTTTTCGGACAGGCCTTAAGTCGTGAGCGACTTAAGATAAGTCGTAAGTCGAAGGATACGACCTAACATGAGTCGTAACTCGCCAGCGAGCTAAGGCGATTTGAGTTACGACCTAACTGGTTCGCACCTGGCCATCTGAACTAGCTAGTAGATTCCAGCGACCTAACAGAGAGCGGCAAGGTTTGATAAGTGTTAAGTCGTGAGCGACTTAAAGCAGGTAATGAATCCACTAGGTCGCTGCCACTTTATCTCCTTAGGTCATGAAGTACTTAGGTCGTTGAGTCGTGGCTTCCTGTAAGTAGTTAGGTCGTCCCACTCTCTTAGCAGCTAGGTCGCTCATTCCTTAAGTCGTTAGGTCGTCCCATTCCTTTAAGTCATTAGGTCATCCTATTCCTTTAAGTCGCTAAGTCGCTTCATCCTTTAAGTCGCTAAGTCGCTTCATCCCTTAAGTCGCTATGTCGCTGAGTCGCTAGGTCGCATAATAAAGGGAATTAACATTTGCCCTTCGAAGTACACGCCTAGGTCATAGGTCGTGTGCTTCAACTTAGTTCCTTAGGTTGTGAGCGACTCAAACGGTTCGCTAGGTCGTGTGACGGTATGCCTTCCTTTCATATAAATTACTTAACCCGCTCCTTCTTCACTTTACTTGCTCCATCACTCTAAGCCGCCATTAGCGATTTCTCGGGATTCCCAAATATAATTTCGAACCAATCAATCACCGATTATCCTTAATATTTCATCGCGTAAGTAAATTTGCTTCCTGCTCAATCATGATTATTGCTGAACTACGAATCTCTACCCTCTGACCCCAAATCAACTTCGTACGCCTCGCTTTGCTTTTGAGTCAAGTTGCGATTGATTTTGATCGCCATTAGTTATGCTGCTATTGCGACTCATGAGAGCATAGCAGCGCGTTGGATTTATGATGGAGTTGGAGCGATTCGAATCAGTGTGGGTGATTTGGTGAAATGGATAAATAATGGATTTTTGTTGGTGGAGAGGTTAACGGGTTAACGGGTTAGGAGGTAGGAGTTATTGGGTAGAGAGGAAGTTAGCGAGTTAGGAAGATGCCAACAGGAGACGGTCCAAGGCTGCCTGGTTTCATCAGAGGCAACCCAACAAATCCGAACTACTTATGAGACTTTGCGACCTAATGTGCTTAAACGACTTTAGAGCCTGCTACTTAAATTGCACATGACTTAACTTCTTAGGTCGTTTTAGTATCTTGACGACCTAGGACTTAAACCTTAGATCATGCGAGCGATCTAGGTCTTGGATGCGCACAGCCATGCCTTGTTTTTCTTGCGAGTTAAATCACTTGTGACTTATCATATCTGCGACTTAGGCTTTAGGTCGCGGCCGAGCTAGGACTTGGATGAATTTTGCGCTGCCGAGAAACTTCTTGCGGCTTAACTCACTTACGACTTAGCATATCTGTTAGGTCGTGGACGACCTAGGACTTGGATGCATACTGTCATGCCTTACATCCTTTAACTCAAACCATACGGCCTAGGACTTGAACAACTCCTCACTGCCTCGACTTGAAGCCTTTTAATTTGAACTTGGAACTGTTGAGATAACCCGCATGACTTTGCTATGCTTGCTTAACAGATTATACCAAATTTTGATGTTAATAACCTGTTAAATACAACATTTGCAAAAAAATTGGGCGAATATACTGCCACTGATTGCCCACATCAAATGACAGATTAGTTGGTAAAAGATAATCAACATAAAGAGATTATATGAAATGCTATGAATCAACAAGCTCAAGTGAAGTATTAAAGCAAGCATCGTTTAACTAACACTGATTCGTTTGCATTAACACTGCACTTACATTTGAATCCAAAACAGCAAACTTTGAAACTTTATAATTGACTAATGTTGGTTAGCTTAATTTCAGTTATATTTGCTTGCTGCTTTGTTAGTTTTACACAACACTTCACACATTTACAAAACGTGCACCTTCACATTTGAATATCCAGTTCCTTGTGTAGAATGTCTTCTCATCAAGAGGAAGAAGTAGAACAAACTAGAGAGGCCCTCCCGATAGCTGGTCCACTGGTCAACACACCAGAAAGAACTCCAACTACCCTAAGTTACCGGGTGTTCAACCAGTTACGCGCACAATTTGGGATTGTAGAAGCAGATGCTATTCTCCCTGGGCCAAATGATTTTGCGTATAGTCCTCCCTTCAGCTTTGTTGCCGTTAACCGCCAAATGTGCCTTTGTGGTGCCATTCCTCCTTTTAACAATTTTCTCCAACTACTCCTTCGCCGATTGGCTATTTCTCCTTTTCAATTGCACCCCAACGGCTATGCCATTTTGATGGGATTATGCGTTCTCTTCAGAAGGACGCTTGACCGCCTCCCAAGCTTTGAAGAAATCTGCTATTTATGCACATTTGCGAGAAACAAAGACCATCCCTCCATTATATATGTGAGAAGCGCCAGAAATCGCAAGCTTATCACTGATATCTGTGATAGCGCTCATGGTTTCTTGAACCAGTTTTTCTTTGTCCATTGCCTCCAGGGATTTTACGCTGTCTGGAGAGTAGGGGGTAGGCTTACTTATCCCTATTCTTTCCTTTTCTAAGCTTTGTGAGATCTGAATTGTTAAATGTTAACTTCGCTCTCTACTTTTGCAGTCCTCCCTCCTCCTTATAGAGACTCTAGCCACCAGTCAACTTTTAAGAGGCTTATCGCTATGGCGGCTGAGGAGAGAAGCATCAAGTTTTTCCTAAGAGATTAGTTCCTTCATCGGTTCGGACTCTTACACCCTTCTCGCTCTACTCAGCCTTACGAAGTTCCTGATTCTCCGGCCGAGACACCGGATGCCCCAGTTTGTGTTGAGGAGCCTACACTGAAAGATCCTGCTCCTGAGGCCTCTCTGGTGAAGTGCTCTACTTCTACTGATGTCGCGGGGTCATCTGGCAAATTTGCACTTGCCCCGGTCATTGAAGAAGAAGAGCCTCGAGAATCTCCCTAACATTCAGGGAAGTCCGATGATGGAGAATCCGGGAAAACAAGTCCTGTCAAGCAGAGCGGGGATGACACTTTTGAAGGGTTGAGCGACCTGTTTATCACCTTACAGGAGCTCTTTAAAGATGATCCTGTTACCACTAGGGTTTCCCCTTCAGTAGTTGAAGCAACTTCTATTCTGCAACAGATTCCGTCGACTCAAGAGTTGACGTTAGCTACTACACCCATCATTTCTTCGCAACCGAGGAGTGGTTCGTAGTTTAACGCGTGTAGTCTGCACGTTACACACACTTAGGATTTTTCAGCACTTATATGTACCTATATGCACTTTTACTTCCAAGATTTTCAAGTTTTGCCTCTTTCTCATTTTCAGGTTCTCCAAAGGGGCGTAGCGGTTCCTATTATGACGACTTTCAAAAGTACGGAAGGCGTGGTCAGTATGATTATAGGCGCTATCTTCCCACCTACAGGGAAACCAATGAGGAGAGAGATGCTCGAATGGCTCAAGAAAGAAGAGCGTATGAAGAAAGGTACGGAATAAGGGATGAGCAACATGACTCTTCTCGCAGAGGCGATGACTCTCATGAAAGGAAAATTTATGACGATAGGGAAAGAGTCATGACATCGGAGACCCACGCAAGCGGGCCAGGCTTGATGAAAAGACCGCATCTGTAACTTTAGAAAAAGCCGCTGCTCTCACTTCTCTTAAAATTCCTTCAAAGTCTCCTTCCCTTGAAGGAGCCGACATTCAGACACTTCTCGGCAGACCCTCTTAACAAGTTGAGAGAGGTCCACCAACCCTTCAAAGTCGGTTCCCGCATTGGTGCTTAAAGGGAGTCCGCTTTGACCTTGACTTGGTTCCCATCGACAAAGAGGCCATGCTACGAAATCTTGACACTGTTAAACTTGATATTGAGAGAATGTCAGCGTGGCAAAAGCTCGTCGATGAGCTTCAGAGGGTGAACCGGGCCAACCTTGAAGCTATGCTGATGATGGAGAACGACAAGTCTGAATGGCAGAAAATTCTTGATCAGCACAACACCGAAATGAAAAACATTGCTGAGTACAACGAAATGATCGAGGAGGAGGTCGAGAAACTTAAGCACGAGCTTGCTACTTCTTCCACCTCTTATACTCAAAAGGAAGAAGTGCTTCAGAAGCAAGTTCGAGATTCTCATGCCGCTCAACGGTATGTCAAAACAGTCTTGAAGCTACACAGAAGACGGTGGAAAATATCATGCTGACTTTGCTGTGTTACGGGAGAAAGCTAACTCCTAGGACTTAAAAATCATGTGGCTGAAAGCTCAACTATTAAAAACAGAGAACGAACGTGATGAGGCCATGGCCGGAAAGAGAGCCGCTAAACAATCTCATGAAGAGACAAAAGCCAATATCAGCTCTACTCTGTTCGATTTTTATGTCCAAAGCGTCTTGAGGCATGGCAGCCTTGCATTTTTGGGGCCCAAATACGAAATCACTTTGGCTGAAGTGTGGGAGGCTGTAATGGATATGCTCAAAGGTGCCGGTTATTCCGAAGATGAACTTGAGGCACATTACTTTGATGACGAAACTCGTGCTGCTCTCGCCAGAGGAAAGGAGTAGCTTGTTAAAGTACGAGCCAAAACGATGGTAGGGGAGCATTCAGAGAAAGAAGCACCTTTAATTGCCCCTGCCCCTCCTTCGACTTCGGCCGACATTGATATCATGGGCTCCGGTTCCCATTCTTCGCCCACGGTTAAAGTCGTAATTGAGATTACAAGCGCATAGGGCGGAGACGAAGGCGAAGAAAGCACTGAGGCACAAGATTAGAAAATTGACGTTAGAAAGCCAACTTCTCCAGGTAACTTTAATGCTGATCTTGCTCAAGCAGACTGCTCATTTGCTTCATATGAGTTTGTTGAGCTTCTTGATTATTTCCTGAATCTCAACGAGCCTTCATCTCCTCTCTTTACTAATTTTAACTTCTTTTCTTCTGTAGAGAAAGTGTCGAGTATTGTTCAGACTTCCCCTCCTCCAATTATTCCTCCTTCGTCTCTTCAGGTAACTCCTCCTTCTGCCTCTCAACCGGGGTCACAAGAGGAGCAAATAGAAGCTCTCCAAGACTTGGACGATCCCATTGCTTCTCAAAAACATAGGGGAGAAGAACCCGAAGAGGGCGAAAAGACTCCAGAACCAACTGGTTCCTTCCGACGATATGCCGTTAACCACACTTTTCACTACAGGAAGCGGGTCTTCCTCTAAGAAAAGGGGGAAAAGTGGAGTTTCAAAGAAGGAAGCCTCGGCCGAGGAAAAAACAGAAGAAGGTCCCACTGTGCCCCTTTCTCCTTCTTCCCCTACTCTTATAAGCCGGCCCGACAAGTTGATCATCCGGCCAGGCGCAAGCACAAAAGGTGGAAAGAAGAAGAAATGATGGCTTTGGTTCTATGCTTCTTATCTCGCCCTTTGCTTTTTGCTTGTATATAAGCTTGTGTTGACTGGAGATTGTGCGGGTACCAGTCCCCGCTTTCTTTTACTTTGAAACCTGCATATGTATAAAATTCTCATAGCATGGAATAAAATGGTTCTTCTACTTATACAAATTTCTGTCTGTATTTGAGAACGCTTTTACTTTCTGTTTTCATGCAAGTTTCTTTATCCTCTTTATGTGAGGTTGCAGTAAACCTATGGTATGTTTATTGAGCATTGTTTTCATTTTTGTGATGACTATAACATATTGCCCCCATACCATGGTTTATTGCAATCTCTTTCACGTTGGCAAAGTTTCGGAGAACAACTCTTCTGTTTCGAGAAGACTTATACTCTTCCTTTAGAGAACAACTCATCCATTTGAAGGAAGTTTGCATTTGTACTTTATACGATAATATTTCCGTTCCAAGAAAATATTTTTCTATTTTAGTAGAACGCACTTCATATTGGAGGAGTCTTTTTTTTTATGTGAAGTTTTTTGCACTTCACTTTTGGAGAAGGTCAATTTTGGTTTGGCAAGTGAATTTACAATGGGCTTCCGAAGAAGGGCTTCGACCTGCTTGTGCCTCCAAAGAGGGCTTTTTGTCTGATTGTGCCTCTGGGAAGAGGTTTTTTTGTTTGATTGTGCCTCTAGGAAGAGGACTTTTTTTTGTTTAATTGTGCCTCTGGGAAGAGGTCTTTTTTGTTTCTGCCTCTTGGGAGAGGTTTTTATCTTTTCCCTGTTCGCTGGGGAGCGGGCCTCCGAAGAGGGCTTTTCACATTTCGACTCATGTGAAGTTTTATTTCAGATCACGGTGAAATGTGTGCCTGTGAGTAGGGCTTTTGCCTGGAAGTTTGGAGCTTCTTTCTCTTAGTTGGATGGATTCACGGGGCGGACACAAGTGTTCTGTGCCACCGATCAGTCCGCAACTTTCTATGGAGAAAGAACTCTCTTTTTCTGGCGAGGCCCGCTCGCGGTCTTTTAGCATTTTAACTATGGTGAAATGGGTCTCCGAAGAGGGCTTTTCACATTCCAACACTTATGAAGTTTTATTTCAAATCTCGGTGGAATGCGTGCCTCCGAGTATACCTGGAAGTTTCATACTCATGGTTGGCCGGATTCACGGGGCGGACGCAAGTTACTTGGACGCTTATTTAAACAGATTATCTCAACTAGTGAACAAACGCATTGCCTTCCACTTGGGAAGGTGCCTCCGATCATCGAATGGATTCACGGGGCGGACGTAAGTTACTTGGACGCTTGTCTGCGCAAACTGTCTCAGCTAATGAACAAGCGCCTTGCCTTCCAGTCGGGAAGGTGCTCCCGGTCATTCCATACCAATCTTTTTTGTTGAGAAAGTCTTCAGGCATGCCCCGTTTGAGGTCTTTATCCTACGAAGAGTTCTGCCTCCGAAGAGGGCTTGTGCCTCCGAAGAGGTCTTTTGTTGTCTGATGCTTGCTCGCCCATGTCTCTTTGCCATCTATTCATATCGGCGATCCCCGTTATCTTTTCCAAATACACTTCCCTTTTAGTTGCCAACAATTTCCTTTATCCAAAGAAATATACTTCATAGTTCTGCCAGTTGATGGTGGCAGACACAGGCTATTTAACTGGATGCTCGTTTGTACAAACATCCACAGTTGGTTAGCAAGGGCCCAATTCCAGCAAAATTACTAACTTTTTGTTTGAAGCACTTCTTCCGTAGGATTTGAGTACGGAAATTTTGAACGGCTTAGCGTTTGCTTGTTGGGTGATGTCGGGGATTGCTTGGTCTTGCGATGGGTAAGCTTCGTTTTTACAGCCTGCATTATTAAATTGACATTTTAGTAACACAATTGACGTATTTTATATGTCGAAATAAAACAAAGCAGTTTATAATAGTAAAGAACACAAGATTTATAGTGGTTCGGCCAAGAACAGGGCCTACATCCACTTTATAGTTCTTATTATTCACTTGCACTGGCTTTACAACGGCTTTCAATACAAGAATCATACATTCATCGTTCTTTTACAATATTTCATTAAAGCCTTTAAGTAAAATATGGGCGCAAATGATTGCTATTCCAAACACTTGGAATTGGATCTCCTTCGACAGTTATTAGTTTGAATGTGCCATCAAGGAGTTTCTGGCCTATGACATAAGGCCCTTCCCAGTTCGGCCCAAACACACCTGTAGCTGTCATAATTCTTTTTAAGATTAGATCCCCAACTTCAAAAATGCATTGGAGAACTTTGGAATTGAAGTGCCTGGCTATTCTTTGCTGATGACCCGCAATTCTGAGCTCAGCCTCTTCTCTTTTTTCATCAAGGAAGTCAAGGGCTTCAAGTTGCAGCTCATCATTTTTTGCTTGGTTGAAATGAATTCTTCTATGTGAAGGGACCTCTGTTTCCACCGGAATCGTCGCTTCTGACCCATATGCCAGTGAAAATGGAGTGTGCCCAGTCGTAGTTTTGTGGGTAGTTTTGTATGCCCATAGTGCTAGTGGCAGCTTATCAACCCAACCACCTTTTTCTTTCTCAAGCTGTTTTTTAATGGTTGACTTGATGATTTTGTTCACTGCTTCCACATGCCCGTTTGCCTGCGGATGAGCCACTGCTGAGAAGCTTTTTCGAATCTTGAATCGTTTGCAAAAGTCCTTTAATTCTTCACTTTCAAATTGGGTACCATTGTCTGTGATTATCTTCTGAGGCACACCATACCTGCAAATGATATTTTTAGTCACAAAACTTATCATCTTCTTAGAGGTAATAGTGGCCAATGGCTCGGCCTCAGCCCATTTAGTGAAATAATCAATAGCAACAATAGCATATCTGATTCCAGATTTGGCAGTTGGCAAAGGCCCGATGAGATCTATTCCCCAAATAGCAAACGACCATGGGCTGAACATCTGCGTTAGCTCGGCGGAAGGTGCTCTAGGGACTTTAGCAAATCTCTGGCATTTTTTGCACTTTCGGGAATAGTCTGCAGCATCTCGGTTGATATTCGGCCAAAAGTATCCATAACGGAGAATTTTTTTTACTAAAGTTTGACCACCTGTATGATCTCCACATTCTCCTCCATGTACCTCGGCTAGAATTGTCTTAGATTCTTCTTCAGTCACACATCGGAGTAATGGCATTGAAAATCCTCGTCGGTATAATCGGCATCTTGAATTATATACCTTGAAGCCTTTCTTAACAGTTTCTGACGCTCTTTTGAATTTTTTGGCGTAGATTCGTTGTGCAGATAATCCTTTATCGGAGTCATCCATGATTCCTGCTCTTGAGATATGGTCATGATCCAGTCTATATCCATTTCGTCAATGCTTGGAGTTGATAGGACTTCTACAGGGACTAATCCCTATAACTGAGCTTCACCAGTGCTAGAATACTTCGCGAGAGAATCTGCCTTCATATTCTCTTCCCGGGGAATATGGCTTATTGTGTAATGGTCAAAATCATCAAGAAGCTCCCAGGCCTTGGACAAATATGTGGGTAGATTCCCACCTTTGGCTTGAAATTCTTTCTTGACTTGACACACGATAAGCTGTGAATCACTGAAGTTCTGCAATGCTTTGATGTTCAGTTCTTTAGCAATTCTCAAACCGACAATAAGAGCTTCATACTCTGCTTCATTGTTTGTCAAAGGGAATTCCAATCTTAAAGCATAACACAGTGACCGTCCTTCAGGGGTTTCAAGCGCAACCCCGGCCCCGGAATAGTAATCGTTTCTTGCGGCATCAACATACAATTTCCATCGGATTGAAGGATTATCGGTCACTACTTCCTCACTATCACCTTTGTCTATACATTCCGCGATGAAGTCTGCCAAAGCTTGTCCATTGATTGCTCTCCGGGGATGATAAGTGATGTCATATTGGCTGAGTTCAATATTCCATTTCAAAATATGACCCGAAGTCTTAGGACGAAACAGGACTTGCTTCAAGGGCTGATCGGTGAGGACTTTGATGGGATGAACTTGGAAATATGGCCTCAATTTTCTTGATGCAATCAGTAGACAATAGGCGAGCTTTTCCAACTTTGAATAGTTCAATTCTGCCCCAGTGAATCTCTTACTGATGTAGTAGACCAGGCGCTGAATTTTCGCATCCTCCTGTACCAAAGCTGCACTGAGGGCATGAGACGGGATTGCCAAATATACAAAAAGATCTTCACCATTGTCAGGCTTAGAAAGTATAGGAGGCGTTTCCATATGACGAATCAGCTCATCGAAAGCTTTCTCGCATTCAGGAGTCCAGTCAAAGTTTTTCCTCCTTTCTTTAGAGCATCAAAGAATGGAATGCATTTATCAGTAGCTTTGGAAATGAACCGACTCAAGGCAGCAACTTTTCCATTGAGACTTAGCAATTCCTTCTTCGTTCTAGGGGCTTTGACTTCTCTTAAGGCAGTTACCTGAGCAGGATTAGCTTCAATGCCCCTTGCACTCACAATGAAACCCAAAAACTTTCCAGATTCTACCCCAAATGAACACTTCAATGGATTAATCTTCATACCATACTTTCGGAGGATTGAGAACATCTCTGCCAAGTGATCCATGTGGTCCACTGCTTTCTTTGATTTTACCAGCATATCATCGACATAAACTTCCGTAGTCTTGCCAATCTGCGGTTTAAACATGGCATTAACAAGTCTTTGGCATGTTTCCCCCGCATTCTTAAGTCCGAAAGGCATGACTCTGTAGCAGTAAAGACCAACATTGGTGATAAAGCTCGTGTCCTCCTGATCTGGCTCATGCATCATGATCTGGTTATATCCGGAGTAGGCATCCATAAAAGATAGCAATTCATGCCCCGCCGTTCCATCCACCAACTGATCAATCCTGGGTAACGGGAAGCAGTCTTTGGGGCAGGCTTTGTTTAGATTTGAAAAATCAATGCACACTCTCCATTTCTCATTAGCTTTTTTAACCAGTACAGGATTTGAGACCCAATTCGGATAAGTAGATTCCCTGATAAAACCATTCTCCATGAGCCGATCAACCTCTTCTTTCAATGTTGTTGACCTTTCAGGACCTTGAGTTCTACTTTTCTGCTTTACCGGTGTAAACTTTGGATCAATATTCATGGTGTGCACTGCAATTTCTGGAGATATTCCACACATATCAGCATGAGTCCAAGCGAATACATCCATATTTGCTTTCAAAAATGATATCAAAACATTTTGAACTGTTGCATTAAGCTGCGAACCCACATTCAATACTTTGTTCGGGTCTTTCGGGTCAACAGGTACCGGCACTGTTACTTCAATTGGTACTACTCTCTTCTCCCCTGCACTGGCTTTTCTGGGATCCATCTCTCTTCGTGCACCGCTATGTTCGCCTGTGCAGGGTCCACCCTGTAATTGCTACAAGGTTGATCCTTTGATGCGGACTAGGGCTGCCGCATCTTTTCCCATTTCTCTCTTCCTCATTTCACGCAACTCTGTAAGATAACATTCTCGTCCAGCATTCTGATCCCCTTTCACCACACCGACTCCATTATCTATGGGGAATTTTATGGTCAGACACCATGGGGCAAGAATAGCTTTAAATGCTGCCAGAGTTGGTCGGCCTAGGATGGCATTGTAGGCATAAAATTCTTCAACAATAACAAAGGTCTGTTTTCGAGCCACTTTTCTCTGCCCCTCTCCAAGCTTTACGAAGAAATCAATAGTCCCAATTGGCTGTTTTGGCTCCCCAGTAAAACCAGCAATCTTTAGTGATGAAGCTTGAACGTCAGCCATTGGAATCTTCATCTGATCAAAAGTCTTCTTGAAGAGAATGTTGCACGAAGCTCCATAGTCAACCAGAGCTCTTTTCACAGTAGCTGGCCCAATACCAGCGGAGATGACCAAAGGATCAATTGTAGGAGCTTCAACACCCATCGAATCCCTAGTACTGAATATAATGTCATCATTAAAAGTTTTCTGCTGCTTCAGGGGTGCAGCATCTTCTAACACAAAAACACTTTCATCTGCCGGTGCATACTTCAAAGCACGGGCGTATCTTTCCATCTCACCCCAACTCCTGCGAGCTGGGTGAGGGCCCCCTGTAACCACATTTATGACAGGCCTCTCTGATTCATGAGCTGCCGCCTTTTCACTTGAGCTAGGACGATGAACAGAAACCTGTTGTCCTTGAGTTGACGAAGTTGGGCCATTCTTGTTCCTTTTAACATATTGTTGGAGCTTGTTTTCCTTCAATAGTTCCTCAATTACCTCCTTCAAGTGACGGCACTCGTTAGTATCATGCCCGGGTTTGTTGTGGAACCGGCAAAATCTTCCATTCTTCTCAGCTTTCCTATTAACTCTTTGCTTAGCTGGTGCGGGGAATTCGACCGTGTCTTTGTTTGCAAAGTAGATGTTTTTCGGGGTATCAGTCAGAGGGGTAAAGTTGAAGGGATGACCTTTCTTTGCATCTCCTTGCTTATTTTGGCATTCGTTCCCCCTCTTCTGATTGCCAGATTCCTTCTTATTCGGAACATCATTACTGTTTCCAGCCCCTGTCGATACAATCTAAGCCGGTGCTTGGAGGCTTTCCAAGCGCATGAATTCATCGACTTTCTTATAAAACTTGTCAAGCGAATTTGGTTCTTTCATTTTCAACCACTTTACAAACTCACTTGATTTATCAATTGCCCTCGTCAAGTATGTCGGGATCACGCGTGGCTCTGCGTTATCCACCTCGGCCAAAGCTATTTAAAGCGATTCAAGAATGATCTGATAGATTCTCCAGGATTTTGCTCGAGGCTGGAGAGTGACATTATATCCTTTGCCTTTGACGCATACAATCGAAACTGTTCCTTGAATTTCCGAGTCAAATCAGAAAATTAGTCTATCGACCAGACCGGCAGCTTTGTGAACCAAAGTAGAGCAACTCCTTCCAGGTATACCGGAAAATACCGGCATTTGATTTCATCAGAGGCTCTGGCACCCATCATGTGCCAATCATACTTATACAGAAACTCATTAGGATCGCTCGTTCCCTTGTAAGCTAGAATAGTTGGAGGGATAAACTTCCCTGGTAATACTGCTTTCAAGATCTTTTCAGTGAATGGGGTTTTGCTTGGAGAGAAACCCCATCCTTTCTCATCTTCATCTCTTTGCATACTTTCCTTCATAATTTGACGAACCACGCCTGAGAAATACTCTTCATCATTTTGAGGCTCAGCGGGACAAACATCAGCCATTCTCTCCGAATTTTGTCTTGACAATCGTTCATGGAGGGTTGGTTGCGGCCCCGATCCTCCGGCTTGGGAGGTGTCCTTTCCACTGGGTCATCTGGCCTTTGAGGGATATTCCTTCCTTCCACATTCTGCACTTCATCGGCAAGGTTTCCCTCCTTAGTCACCGGCTGACGGTTTGCCTCAAATAAAGCATTCAACCTTTCCATCATTAGGTTATTCCGAGCTTCCATTTGCCGATGTACCCCGGATACCACGACATCTAGCTCTACTCGTGTAACTCCGAGAGTTGGAGTTGTTTGACTTAAAGGAGGAGAAGTGGCAGTAGTCTCGCGAACATCGTCGGATCTCACAGACTTGCGTTTTCTTCCGGGGGCCATTATTTCTGATAAACTCCTGGTTTTTAAAGAGATCCTTTCTACAAATTTCTGTGAAGCTATGATGACAGTGTCCTGAGTTGGTTTCTCAGTGAAAGCACCAAAAATGTTAACGTAAAAATCCGATGCTAACACCCCGATGCAAGTAAATCAAGCGTGAAAGCACCACCCGATGATACGGGAATCAGGAATAAGCAGGAAAATATCAGAAAGACAGTAGAAGACACAGTTTATATAGTGGTTCGGCTTATAGTCAAGCCTACGTCCACTTTAATTCTCCTTATTGCTGATTCAAATACAACTTATACAACTTTCTTCAATTACAACACGCTCTAGACTAGTAGTTCAAACTTCGATATAGAATAATCCTTCTAATCCATGTCAAATGATGTAGATTTTCTCTTGAAGTTTGTCGTAATGCCCTTGGTGTTTGGAGTGCTTGAAGTGCTGTTTGAGTTGAGAAAATGGCAGAGTATTGGCGCTTCGAGAATGAGTCAAAAGATCCCCCGAACGTTGGAGCTCACACATTCTTTATAGGAGTTTTCAGACAGGCCTTAAGTCGTGAGCGACTTAAGATAAGTCATAAGTCGAAGGATACGACCTAACATGAGTCGTAAGTCGCCGGCGAGCTAAGGGGATTTGAGTTACGACCTAACTGGTTCGCACCTGGCCATCTGAACTAGCTAGTAGATTCCAGCGACCTAACAGAGAGCGGCAAGGTTTGATAAGTGTTAAGTCGTGAGCGACTTAAAGCAGGTAATGAAACCACTAGGTCGCTGCCGCTTTATCTCCTTAGGTCATGAAGTACTTAGGTCGTTGAGTCGTGGCTTCCTGTAAGCAGTTAGGTCGTCCTACTCTCTTAGCTGCTAGGTCGCTCATTCCTTAAGTCGTTAGGTCGTCCCATTCCTTTAAGTCGTTAGGTCGTCCCATTTCTTTAAGTCGCTAAGTCGCTTCATCCCCTAAGTCTCTAAGTCGCTTCATACCTTAAGTCGTTAAGTCGCTGAGTCGCTAGGTCGCATAATAAAGGGAATTAACACTTATTCTATATTTACTCGGATTAATATTTTTTTTAAGTTGCATCACATATTTTGTCACATATATTTGCATATACACTATACGATCCACCCCGTAGACTTTCACATCTATCATTCTATGATTTACAATAAAAAGTGTCTTTCAACTTAAAAAGCAAACTTCTTGTTCTTGAAACTAAATTTTTCTCCAACTTTTTCCTAAGCCTAAGAACCCCTTATCGAAAAATTATCAAACGGAAATGTAAATATTTTTTAAATTAAAAATTATGGAAAAACCAAATAAATAAAAATAAAAAAACATTAACAAAAATCGCATCTTAACAATTAATTTTTGGATTATTTATTAGATTTAAATCAAATCGGAATATACAAATAATTTAAATTTCCTATTTGAAATGTTAAAAGTTCTCCATTGTTACATTATTTTAGTTCTGTTTATATCACATCGGTTCTCTATGACCATCTTCTTTAGCTAGCTCCTTTGATACATGTTCTTCTACTTCAATATTGAAACTAGCTCTATATGTTGTTTCTTGATATTCTAGCTAACAGTGCTTTGGATATGCCAGTTTGTCGATGTTCCATCAAACGATATAAATGTGATTTGGATTGGTTACTCTTACAAGGAATAGCCAAATGGCTCCTTTAGATATATTATGTAATTCTTAGATTTTGATGATCATGAGATGATTTAAATATGACTTGTATTAATTTTGCTTTGTTTATTATCAGTTAGATGACCTTATAGCGTAGTTACACTGTTGAATATGCTTCATACTTAACATAATTTTTAACATAATTTTTGTACCGTTGACCACTAGGCTTGTTGGTAATTTTATGTTTTTTAAATACTAAAGTATCATATGTACTCTCATCAATATGAGGGTTACTCTTTTATCATAATAAAATGAAAAACAATACTATGTGACATAAATAATTTTTTCAGTAACTATGACAAATCAAAATGGTCTTATTACTTTGTATTTTGGCACTTCCATCTTTTTATTATTATTCATTACTTAGATTCTTACTTAAAAACACATCATATAAAACCAAATATCACATTTTTAGCATAGCATGAATCATTGGGGACGATGAAAAATATTCCCATATTAGAACTTTTGTTTAACAACCCTGAATTTTGATCAATTGAAATTGAAATATTTAATTGATTTTAAAATATTTGAATGATGGTTTATCTTGAATTTCAAATATAAATATGAATTTGCCAATTAAATTTTTGAATTTAATTTGTTTAAGTCGGGTAAAAATTTAAATCTTCAGTTTTAAGCTGAATAAAACATTTCAAAGGCTTAGAAATTTTTTATTGAGAATACTGAAGATAATGGAAGCTTTAGAATTGAATTTGAGAATGATTTATTCGGTTTTGAAATTTTATTGTTTAAATCGACATCTAAAATCAGCCTTTTGAGGCACAGTCTCAAAATTCGATGAGACCAGTTCCATTGGATTCGTAATATTGATTTATCGGACTTCAATTTTCGTAGCATACGGATTTGTTGTGTGGCCCTACGATAAGAAAACGCGTTGAAATTCAAATTGAAGATTTAATGTTTTAACTGGTCCGAAAAGCTATCTTCTCCATACGATTGAATTTGGACTCGAAACCTTTTACATTGTGTTCGAAATAGGGGTTTTACATTATAAACACCAGGCGGCATGCTTCGATAGGAAGTCGAGAATTTGGAGTTGCATGATTAGAGATGATTTAAATTTAAAATCTAAATTTGAAATTAACCTATAGTTTAACTAGTCAAAAACATTTCACATCAGGCCATGACCACTTGTCTTCTGGCTGTCACCATTTGTCGTACATGCAAAGATTTTAAGGCACGCGTTCGTTTAAGGTAAAATAAAAAAAATTATACATGTATACAAGTAAAACAAAACGAAGAAAAAAATTATAATAAACATCTGCTCAAAAATCTTCTTCGTTTCAAAATCAATGGCTGCGTGAAATCAATTCGAGCATTCAAAAAAATGGAAGATTATTTTTCAAAACAAGCAAGAAATCAAATAAATCGTCCTAATGCAGACCGATTCGAGATCGACTCAAACCAATTGGGTTGCCCAATGTAATCTGGAGTTCGAACAAGACCTTGAGGCCAGCATGTTGGGGACAGGGGTTTCGAGGTCGGCGGTGCCTGGAAGGGATATCGTGGCTATACTCATGATCTTGCTCGACTTCAACCGTGAGCCATTTTGAAATGAAAGTGTATTTACAGATTTGAATATTTAAATAAGAATACTTAAATATTCAATCGTAAAATATGCGGGTTGTTACAAAAGGGAAATTTGTTTTAAAAATAAATATTGGTTTATTTTTAAGGTGTGGAAAGAAATTTACAGATTTGAAATGTAAACTGAAATAAATCGAGAAGGGTTTATTAATTGGTTTGAATGGACCATTTTGAAATGAAAGTGTATTTTCCGTGGAAAGCCGAGTATATTCTCAAAGTAGCTTTCAAAGTATAAATTAAAAGTTCTAAAGTTGGTTTTAAGAGAATATTTTGAAGAAATTGTTTTCTTTAGTTATTTTAAAAAGCTTTAGAGTAAAGATTTATTTAGTAAATTATAGAAGTGATTATATAATAATTGATAATTGTTTTAGAAAATGGTTATTTAAATATTTATACTCTATCTACTAATTTTATTTTGAAAATTAGTTTGGACTTACAATTTTTATGTAAAATAGTTTTTATTTTAATTATTTTAAGTAAAGTATTTAAAGTAGTTTTTATTTTAAATATTTCCAAATGTGTATTTGGATAAGTGATTTAAATTATTTTTAAAAGTATCGGGACTTGGCAGATTTTCTAATGGAAATAAATGATTTCGGGAACTTTATTCCGCGAGTGAAAAATGTTTTGAAATTCGTTTCAAAAGGATTGATGTGTGAAAATATGTCTTGTGAAGATATTTATAAAATAAATAATTTAGGGAAATTATACAAATATGGCGATTGTTGTGAATGTTGTTGATAGTTAAATAAATGACTATTAATGTTGGCCTTTGAAATGACACTTGAATTTGTTTTCAAAACAAGCGGTTGTTATTCGGTTAAGCCAGGAGAGAACTTTATGTCATAAAACCCATTCTGAATAATGATACGACGAAATGGGATTGCATTTGAAGATGGTGTTGAAGACTGGGTATTTTCGAAAGCGAAAGGATTACCTGTCGAATGTCTCTACACCGAGTTGCTCTGGTATAGAGATTTTATCACCATTTGTGATAGGGAGTCTGGACGTGATTAGGGATTATCCAGATGTGCAAGGGCTTCTTTAGAAATGCCTTCGGTTCTGTTTGAATCCGGAACAGACTTGTATGGATGTGTGTCTGACGTTACACTTTGAGATGTAAAGCTAATTTCTATTAAATACATTTCTGTTGGTGGCGGAGAATTTATTCTCTTAGCTTAAAACCATTCTCTGAGACGTACGAGCTCAGTGGTTATATAGTTGATGGTTACTAGCGATACATTCCCAATTTGGTAATGTGGCATACGAAGTGCTGATGATCATTTGTTGATCGAAGCATGGCTTTTGTAAAAAGCGTAGCTTTGTGGACGAGACTTCCTCGAGCCTCACAACCCGGAAATGGTCGAAACAGGAATGTCGCGGCAAGGTTTTAGGGGTCATGCCCCTAGGGTATGTCCATTTTCTTCTAGATAAGAGGTGGTATCATGGTATGGAGCCAAGATATTTAACCTATATGGTTTTTGCAAATTTATTGCTTTGTTGCTATTTGTTGGTGAATCTCAGGATAAAGGTCGGTTACGACCGGGGATGTCATACTTGTGTGTTAGTTACGTATGTTATAGCTTGGTTAAAGCATGAGGTAACGTCGGCCTTGTTAGCAGAAATCCGGTTAGGTTCTTGTGGCGTCCTTCCAGAGGCGTACCCATTTCGGTGTAGGAAGTTCCTTTGCCTGACCATGGTTGGAAATCCAAACTAAACAATACGCTCCCTGTACAGTTTAGTTGTATAACCTACCACGGAATGTGGCGGTAACCTGCTACTGAACATGGTAGCTATATTAGACACATGACGAAATGTGGTATTCTGGCTAAGTTTAATATTATACTTTCGAAATTTTTTCTGCACTATGCACTAATAATAATAATATCAAATGGTTTTCACGTGTCAAGCATTTTTGACTGTCATAAGGAGAAATCTCCTCCAAATGTGCGTTTGCATTGTGGGTGGCAGGAGGCCTTATGGTAGTTTCATTTTCCAAAAGCATAGCGGGTTTCTTTTTATTTTCTTTGTGAACATAACTATTTTTAAGTACTCACACCGGTCCCATAACCGACCTGGAGTTTATTGTTCCCTTCCTAGACTCTGGGTGCCCATAATTTTCCACACGTGCAGCCTAGAGTTAGGTTATCAGGTCATTCTAGAATTCAGGAGTTGCTAGGGAGCTCAGGAGACGAGTTGGACGGCGAAGCATACTTCCATATACTATTATCTTTTCCACTGTGTATTCAATTGTAAGGGCAAGTTTATATAACTGTCCGATTTGCTGCTAATGATTGTAAACTTTGTTGATGTATTGTAATAACATATGTTGTTCCGCAGTGAAATGTGAGATTCTGTTATTGTTTCCGTTCTTCTTCTATCTTCTTCTTCTTTAACTTTAACGGTTCGGTTTTCCAGCATTCGACTGTGCAGCATTTGATACAGTGGACATACTAATGACAACTTTCGAGCATCGAAAAATTGGGTCGTTACAATATGGTATCAGAGCATTTGGTTAAGCGACAACCTATGCTTTGGTAGGGATTACTCATTAGAGATAGAGTCAGTAGTACTCTAGAATGAGTTTGAGTGTAATAATAAATTTGAGCACGTATTTGTTAGTGAATATAAAAAAATTTGTTTTATATTGTGTTGACTTATGGTTGATTATTTATATATTCTGGTCGGTGCAGTCTAGCTAACTGTGTCGATAGGAGTTTCTAAACTCTTAAACAAGATAAACGGACACAGTACTATTTTTAAATCAGGTAAATGGGATAATTTTACCCAAACTATTTTTGCATATAAAAGAAATAATTTTTCGTAAATTATATGGTTGCTTGGATGCTACGAGATGATAATATTACATTATTATCATTATCGAATAAGAAATTAAAACCAAAGATTAAGAAATAAAATCCATATTCAAATGGGATTTGTAAATATAAAATTGTAAATGTGATTTATAATTTGAAATAGAATTCCAGAGAAATATTTAAAAGAGATTGAAAGGAATTGAGAATTGAAATTTCGGAATTTGAAAAAGATTAAATTCTTTTGAGTTTGAAAATGGTTTTCAAAAGTTTTTGAAAAATGTTTTGGACGGATCGGTCGCTGGGAAATAACTTCGGTGATGACTGCAGCATCATCGTGTTCATTTTCGGATTTCCAGGAGAGGAATTACTGCCAAAATGATTTAAATTAAAATTGTTTGCAAACTGGGTTTTGTTTTGAATTCAAAAGATAATTTAAATGATTTCAAAAAATAATTTTTGAAATGTTGGAAAAACTCTGGAATTTGATAAAAATAGTTATGGAATAAAATTTATTAAGGTGGAAAATAAAATTGTGAATGAATAATTAAATTTACGATTGCAAGTAAATAGAACTGGAATTGGAATTGAATTTGATTTGTCATAAACAAAGAAAAAATGGAAAATTTGTCAAGTTGGACCAAAATAAATAAGGTACTAAAATTAAAATTAGTAAGTGAAACTGATTGAAGGAATGACAAATTTAATATGGTTTGAAATGAATTGAATTCAATAATTATAAATGAAAGGCAAATTGAATTCATATGGAATTTGAAATCTAGTTTAAATATAAACGGTCAAAATGGTGAAATTCTTAAGTAAAATTTGGAGTTGAGAAAAATCTAAATTGATAAGTGAAAGAAGATTAAACTGGAAATTGTGAAATGGTGATTGTGAATAACTGGATTGGAATGAATCATCAATGTGAATAAAGGAAAAGAAAATTGATAAAGTTAATAATCAATTGGAACAAATATATAGGATGTACATATATTATTTTATTCGCATAACGATTTGATCAAGAATTCGAGCACAGAATTTCGAGATAATTATATCGTTCCGATTTAGGATTTTTCACTCGATTTTCGACGACGAA
The DNA here is from genome assembly GCA_030765085.1 of Allium cepa. NCBI lineage: Eukaryota > Viridiplantae > Streptophyta > Magnoliopsida > Asparagales > Amaryllidaceae > Allium > Allium cepa. The sequence continues at coordinate 67,773,458 of CM060942.1, forward strand.
CCTGGATATGGATTTTTGATTGAATCTAGAAATTCTCCATCATAGTATACGGCTATGCAAGGAGAATAACGGTTTCTGATAAAGAAACAAGATCTGACTACGCACTAGAATGTCGAGGGGACGATACTAGTTCGGAAGTGGAATTGTGTGATCGAGTGAGCGATCGAATTTTGTATTGCGTACGAATGATGTAAGTAGATCGTACGGATTTGAATGAATTAATGTTCAAATTTTGTAAAGTAACGTGCAAGATGATAAGGAGGATATACAGGTGTGTTAAAGGAATATGAAAGTGGGATTTTGACTTCGAAAATAATTTAAATTTCTCGACAAAAGGTATGTATTTGAATTTCAGTATGAAATTTGATGATTTTCTTGTCCAGCCACTTGGCTTTTTGTTTTCTTTTTGAAATCTAGGGGTCCGTTATGGCATTTTGTAGTCATACCGAGCTAGCCACGCAAAGAAGACGCTGGCGAAGTTTTTCGAAAATTTTATGAGTTAGAAAATTTTTGAGAAAATTTTGAAAATTTAAAATTTGAATTGTTAAAGAAAAAATGTTGTTTGAAAACTTTGAAACTGTATGGAAAGTTAGTTGAAATGATAACGAATCTTTAATAAAAATATTTTGTTTGACAAGTTGTTTAAAACTATTTGGTTTTGGGAAAAGGATAATAGGTTAAGGATCATTCTTCTTAACTTGTTATTTTGGGATGAAATTCTTTTAAGGGGGGAAGTCTGTAACTACCCTGATTTTTGAACAATTGAAATTGAAATATTTAACCGATTTTAAAATATTTGAATGATGGTTTGGCTTGAATTTCAAATATAAATACGAATTTGGCAATTAAATTTTTTTATTTAATTTGTTTACGTTGGGTAAAAATTTAAATCTTCAGTTTTAAGCTAATTTAAAATATTTCAAAGGCTTAGAAATTTTTTATTGAGAATACTGAAGATAATGGAAGCTTCAGAACTAAATTTGAAAATGATTTATTCGGTTTTGAAATTTTATTGTTTAAATCGATATTTAAAACTATCCTTTTGAGGCACAGTCTCAAAATTAGATGAGACCGGTTCCATTGGATCTGCAATATTGTATTATTATCTGATTTTAGTTTTCGTAGAATTTGGAGTTTTTGTATGGCCATATGATAAGCAAATGCATTGAAATTTGAATTGAAGATTTAATGTTTTAACTGGTCCGAAAAGCTATCTTCTCCATACGATTGAATTTGGACTCAGAACCTTTTCCATTGTGTTCGGAATAGGGGTTTAACATTATAAACGCTTGGCGGCACACTTCGATAGGAAGTGGAGAATTCGGAGTTACATGGTTAGAGATGATTTAAATTTAAAATTTAAATTTGAAATTAACCTATAGTTTGACTAGTCAAAAACAAATCACATCCTGACCACTTGTCTTCTGGCTCTCACCATTTGTCATACATGCAAAGATTTTAAGGCACGCGTTCGTTTAAGGTAAAATAAAAAAATTATATACGTATACAAGTAAAACAAAATGAAGAAAAAAATAAAAATAAACATCTGCTTGAAAATCTTCTTCGTTTCAAAATCAATGCCTGCGTGAAATCAATTCGAGCATTCAAAATAAAAAAATAAATAATGGCAGATTATTTTTCAAAACAAGCAAGAAATCAAATAAATCATCCTCACACAGACCGATTCGAGATCGATTCAAACCAATTGCGTTAACTAATGTAATCTAGAGTTCGAATGCGACCTTAAGGCTAGCACGTTGGGGATAGGGGTTTCGAGGTCGGCTGTGCCTGGAAGGGATGGTCGCAGCGATACTCATGATCTCGTTCGACTTCAACCGTTAGCCATTCGAATTTAAACCGAAGTCGATTTCGACTTCGTCAAGGAGGGCGAAGCCAAGCAAGCGACGGCTGGAGCAAGGAACTTCGTGGCTGAGGCCGCGATGTTTGTTGGGCGTTCTAGGGTTTCCAAACTTTCGGGGAAGTGGAGAGAAGGCAGTCGAAGGGGGGTCGCGTTCGATAGCAAGTTGAGCCATGGTTCGCGATGGTTTGGGCTCGAGTCTCTGGAGCTCGGCAGTGAGGTATTTGCGATCCTGTTTGTTTTAATCTAATTCAAATATATGTACTTCCCCGCGATCCTTGCTTCCGCCTCTGCTCCCTACTCCTTCTCAACAGGCCTGGACTTCCCTTTTCAAGCACAGGCCGAGTAATGCGAGGAAGTACATTCCTGTTGAGATGTCGTCTGTATTCAAGAATGAGATTATGCTTCCTCCTTCTAATGTTATTGATGCTGGAACTAAAGTATGGTGCACCTATCTAGTCGGCTTTTTCCTTGATAAACAACTGTCTTATTTAACTGTCATTAACTTCCTGAAAAATTATTGGAAGTTAAAAGGATCGATCTCTATTCGATCAAATGGATTCCTGTTTTTATTTCTTCTATCCTATGATGAAGACCAAAACAGGATTCTACAAGGTGATCCCATTGTAATGCGAAATAAGCTCTTTATTGTTAAGCAGTGGGATACATATGTAGGAAATGCTTGTGAAACAATCTCTTCTGTACCAGTATGGGTGAAATTCTCCAATATTCCAATGTTTTCTTGGTCTCGCATTGGAATAAACTGGCTAGCTAGCAGATTAGGTAAGCTTGTATGTGTGGATGAATCAACAGAGAATTTGGAGAGGCTATCCTTTGCTAAGTGTTTAGTTGAAATTAAACCTAATCAAGAATTAATTGACTCCTTTCCTTTCCAGCTGCTTGATGGAGGAACCCAAATCATTCGTATTGAGTACCATTGGAAGCCTGATATATGCTTGAGTTGTTGTGTTTTTGGTCACACTATGACCAACTGTGAAAAGCTTATCTCTACTGTGGTCTATGAGAAGAAAGAGAAGAAAAATGAAGTTGTGGGTAAGGATGTTAATGAGACTGAAATTAAAAAGAAAGAAACTGTTAAAACTTTGAGATAGAGGAAACAAAAATGGCAAGTTGTAAGTAAAGCAAGAAGACTAAGGATTCTTCCTTCTTTTACAAAAAACAATATTGAGGACTCTCATGAAGTAAATAATCCTGATAGGAATAAGGTTATGCAAAGGGAAGAGTTAGAGGAAGGGGAAATTGATACTATTCTGAATATTAAGGCAGCAAATGTTGGTCAGGTGACTAATGTTATTGGTAATTCTAGTGTTCTGTAAGTAAATGAATATCATGCTATTGCTGAAATAGGAGAGATAAATGCTAAGGTGGATGCATGCAATTTAAACGATGATGAAAATGATTTGACTATTGTAGAAGGTACAAGAGAAGTAAATGACCCCTCTAATAACTAGGAAATGTGTGACCATACAAAGCAAGATTCTTAACGTAATATTACCTCCCCAGTTGCATTCAAAAACAAGGAAAACAATCTTCATTCTATTCCACCTTGCATTAGTAATTTTGCTGATGTCCTATCCCCCCATGAAAATGATTCTTTTCCATATCTCTCTCTTCCTGCTATCAGCGCTCAAAATCTCCCTTTGTCTTCGTCTCCAACTCGTATTAGCAATCAAACTTCATCTACTGCAGTATCTAATCCTTTACCATTAAAATCTAATTCAGTTCTAGTTCCCTTTATGCACGTGCACGTTGTGCACATTCAGACTGATAAATTATGTTGTTCGGATGCTATTATCTCTCCGACCATTAATAACTCAGCTTGCATGGAATCTGATCATCCATACCGACATAATAAAGCTCCCCAGGCCTGGAAACCTCCTCCCCCCTCTCTCTCCCCTCCCACTGAAACACCATCCAGCACATCAAATCTCATGGTCCAACTTGATGGCCATACCTCGTCTAGTAACGGTAAAGCAATCAAATCTTCTAAAATGCATCCTGAAATGGACCTCAACCCTTGTGATGGTGCCACATCCTCTTCTACCTTCCTTGGAATAAATGTCTGAACCACTTCTCTAACCATGCGTAGCAAAAAGAAACTTCTCCTTAACCAATTAGTTGATCAATGTTGAACAATATTGGTGTATGGAATATTAGTGGTGCACACTCGAAAATCAAATTAAATCAATGTAAGAACTTAATCGCTTCTCATGCTCTGAGCATTCTTGCCATATTAGAAACCAAGCTTTATGCTTCTCTTACTTCCAAGGCTGCTAACTACATTAATTTGAACTGGATGTCGATTAATAATCTCTCTGAGGCGCCTTATGGTAGAATTCTTGTTATTTATGACCCCTCCGTTTATTCATCTTCTCCTATCATTTCAACATCTCAGCTCATTCACATGCATTGTATCCATATTCCTTCCTCTACTTCTTTTTATCTCACTGTTATTTATGACCACAATTCTGTTTTAGCCAGGCAATCCTACTTGACCTCTTCCCAACGCTTAGACAATAAACTCATCCATGGATAGTGATAGGAGACTTCAACTGCTCCCTCCTTTTATATCTTAGGCTTGGTGGCAACCCCATGTATCTTCGAGAAATAAGAACTCTTAACTGTTCTATCACACATTCAAACCTGATTGAAATCAACTCCGTGGGAGCCCCGTTCTCATGGAATAATTCTAGAAGATCTTCACCTCGTACCTTCTCTAAAATTGATTTTTCCTTTTCTAATCAGTTTGCTCTAACTAGATGGCCTAATATGTCTAATCTTCTTCCTATGCCTGGGCTTTCCGATCACTCTCCCCAAATATTATCTTTTGGAGCTGCCATGAGGACAAGAAAAACTAATTTTAAATTTTTTAATGCATTGGTGCATCACCCTGAATGTGATAGCCCTGAATTTTGACATCTATTAATTGGTAATTAGCAAAATTTGATTTATTAGAAAAATAATTTGAAAATTAAAATAAAATAAAATTTGCTAATTAAAGATGCTTAATGTATATATAAGTGGATTGTAAACTATAATAATAGTTGAACTAAATAATGGATCTTAAAGTAAATTATTAATTTTATAAATAGATATGTGTAAACTTCATAAGGATGAAAATCTTAAGTATATACATATATAAATTCATTGTGGAAATATAATCCTAGCAAACATATTAAGATAATCATTTTAATAAATGGGCAAAATTTATCTTTTCAAAAACAAATAAATTAATTGTTGTTTTTGTATATATAAGTAGTTGGCAAATAAGGTTTGTTTTTAAAATTCAAACATCTTAGAATAAATTGGTTCTAAAATTTATATTTAAAAAAATTATTAATTATTTAATCGGGATTTTATTTCAATTTCTATAAAGTGAATATATGTTAATAAAAGAAAGGTTAAAGACATTGATACATACAAACTAAATTGTAGATATTTTTATAAATATATAAATACACATAAAAATATATTAATGCATGAACATTGCAAATATAAGATAGATATAACATAAAAATGACAAATGTAAGAAATTTAGACAAGTGTCTTGTTTTTCCTAATTTTCTTTTTTCTTTAATTTTAATAACCATAAATTTTATAAACTTCCATTCTTTCTTCTTATCATTTCTTTTCCTTCAAACCAAGCAAGAATCCATGGCCACAAAACTGAAAACATTTTTATAATCCTGTAACCTCAAGCATTACCAAATCCTCTAACCATTTATACCAAACCCTGTAACTTCAAGTTTAAAACCATATTCAAATCCTCAAGTTCAAAAACCTGTAGCTTTTTTTCAAATATTGATCCCCTCAAAAACAAATTGTAGTCAATCTTCAACCCAAATTTGTCAAAAAAAAACTAAACCCCATAATGTTTTTATCTAGCCTGTAGCTTTTTCAAAACTGCAAAACTAAAATGTTTTCCTTTAATCTGAATTTCATTCCTCAAACAAAATAATCAACTCTGTAATTCTCTTTTGTCAAGCATTAATCAAAGGCCTAGAAAATCTTCTTTTATCATAAGCCTGAAACCAGAATTAGTTTCAAAACCTGTAGAAGCATTAGAAAAAAAAAGCTTGAGAACTTTCTGTTATCAAGAACCTGGAAACAACAAATTTTCAAAAGTCTTGATCATCATCATGTTTTCGGTTTTAAAGCAATTCAGTACCAAGCAACATAAGCTTTCAGAAGTCATCAACATCAGTAATATTTAAAGCATTCAGGAATCAAGCTCTATTTTTAAAATGGGTGAGTAAACGACTAATTTAAATCTTAAGTAGGTTAATTTTGTTGCTTGAGTAATTTCTATGATAATGATGCTTGTTTGGGATAATACTGTATATATATATATATGTGTATATATATATATATATGAATGTGTTAATATGTGTGCATGTTAGTTTCTTTTTGTTTTTTTGAAACTGCGGTGTTTAAAATAAATTCAAAACCAGTTTTTTACTTCTTTGGTTAGTTTTCATGTTAAGATGTTTAAAAAAGGTTGTTTAAAACAATAAGATTTAAATTGAAAAATATATGGAAAAACACAAAACATGATAATGATGCCTGTATGCAGTTGTATGTAAATCTGTAGGTAGGGAGGCATTTGAATATGCATGCCTGAAGTTTTTGTTCATCTGTTCATTCTTGAATTACAGAGTTTTATAAATAAACCAAAATTCAAATTTCCCATATAAACACTTTGCAGCTTTGAATTTTCAAATATATTAATCATGTTAAACTCATCAACATTATAAAAAATATGTCTATGTAATTTAAGTTTGGAAATTTACCTATAAACAAAAAATTGCAGAGGGAATTTGTATAATGTAATAAACCAAATGTTGAATTATATTGATTCATGTATATGTATTGAATCATCGCTAAAGATTTTGATTTTTAAAACAAAAGACCAAATTTTTAGTGATGAAATGGATGCGAATTTGGGAAATATCAGGAATATGGTTCTTGAGCATTTTCTGTTGGTCAGAGGATTTTGAGTGGTTTAGTTTTCATCTAAAGCAAGGTGGACGATCAGGTTGTTGGGCAAAAATGAAGGTCTAGGCAACTGTGCACTGTGGCATCATCAGTGGTCGGGTTAAGTTTCTAAACCTAGCATTTGTTGAAGTTGGATTTGGGGTTGTTGCATCTTCTCTGATGATGCGAGCTTCTTGGAACTTTGTTGAATGGAAGCGTGGAGGCAGGGCATCGTACGACCGGAGTTGTAATGACACCGGTGATCGAAATCGAGGAGACAAGGTGTAACGACCCGCCTTTTTGGACAGTTTAAACCGACGATCAAATACACATGCCGATTCCAAACCATTCAAAAGGGCAGATGGTTATTGGGGTAAATAAGAAAAGAAAAGAAAGAGAAATAAAGGAAATGAAACAACACAGAATCTCGCAGCGGAACGATAAAATATAATAGTCAAATAAACAGTTCATGAAGCTGTTTACTATACTTTGACAATTATTTATACAACATTTATCAGAGTTATACATATACAACAGAACAATTAAAATAATGCAGGAGACAACATGATGCAAGGGTAATAATAGTAATCGTATACCAAATCTTCGTCTTCATCCTCCAGAATAGATCTTCAAAAATCTGAACAACTCAGGACTGACCCGAGCATAACGAAAAGACAAAACACTCGAGTCAGGGGTAAAATATCCTTATGAAAGTCGGATCAATCGTAAATAAATATGAGTGTAACGGCGTCAGAGATGTTTATGGGGTTTGACATCTCATATCCAGTGTCAACCTGTGTGCAATAACTTAAGAGATGTTACGGGATTTTCCATCTCTCAAGGATCCGTTAAACTATCTACTATGTAGTACAATACGCTAAGTAGATAATGCCTATCAGTAATATAAAGTATCAAAATAGCGTTAAGGCGTTACCATAATCCCCCTTAACACATTTTTATAATGCCATAGTCTATATAGCACCGTAAGCCCCACCGTAAGTTGGTGGTTATCAGAGGGTACCCCATAGGTATAACACAAAACATAACGTAGTGGTCGCGAATAGGATAATCAATATGACAAGGTACATGAGGCGATACCAACTAGGATACTAGTAGTTGCGTGATCCGGACTGAGGTTGAGCATAGCCAGCAGCTACCCTAACACCGCGAAACAACACTCCCAAATCAAGGGGTGCACCCAAATCGAATCACAAATGTAATAGATATGGTATTGAAGAAGTGTGTCTGCTAGAGATGGCGAACCTCAATGGCCCGGCGCGGCTCCTGTTTTAGTCATGTCAGGAGTTGTGACGACCGCCCATGACTCCCGCACCATAACAAGGAAATAATGCGCTGAAAGGCGTGCCAGGTAGCCATGGACGATAGTCGGGGTAAAAATAAAACAGAAACTCTATCACATAACTCACAGCGCATGGATAAAATACAATAGAGAAATATATATATATATATATAGTGAAGCTTCATAACAGGAAATCATCATATAAGCATCACAGTAGTTTGATACAATCATCCAGGGAAATCCATACATCAAAGCCTCACTACATAGCACTCAGAATATATACAAGCAGCAGAACACCCAGTACAAATAGTAAGAAAACTAATATGCAAAGCCTCCTGCTCGTCTTCGTCATCATCAGCGTAGATTTCCAAGAACAGCACCTGTCACCTGCTACCTAGTCTGCCCATCCCAACATGGATGAACAGCCCAAGGTAATAAGAGGAGACATAAAACCTTGAGTCAGACAAAGTCTTAGTGAGCAGTAAATTAACTACCAAACATACCAAAAGAGCAAAAGGGATAAAAGGAATAGGAACCAAACCATCCCACTCCACCTCTTTCTACAGTGATAGCCCCCAGACACACACTAAGGAGAAGCAAGCATAACATAACAGATAATTAAGGTAAAGCAATAATCACTCGAGTCAAGGGCGATGTTTTCCAAATACAAACCCCCAAGGCCTAAACCAAGATCAGATAAGCACCCAGAAAATACCGCTCTTGAGACCGAATGATAATACAACCAAACATCCATGACTCTGGCTATCACTGTTATCATTGCCATGATTTCACCGTTAATTGAATGACCACCTGTCAAGGGCTAATGGTAACCCCGGTTCTAGACATAACTCCGCACGTCGTCGCAGCCCGTGCCTAGGAATTTTCGCAACTACCCAGAGTACTAGCACGTCGTCGCAGCCCGTGCTTGGAACGTCGTCGCAGCCCGTTCCAACGTACTCTTGCTTTGAGCATGCTAGAACCTTCAACAACGATAAGATCTTAGCCTCCTAGTCATCCTCCTCGACGACTATTTCCATACTAGCTCAAGCGCCTCTCAAGCTAACCATTATCACCTACCCGGATCGCATTACCGAGTTATCAACATAACTTTGCACGTCGTCGTAGCCCGTGCTTGGAACGTCATCATAACCCGTCCCGACTCAACATCATGGTTTGCCTCCTCGCATCATGGCAAAGTCCCATCTCAACATCATCCAATCCATACATATGAGCTTCAACATCCGCTTCATATGCCATAAGCAGCTTTCACCATTCAAGAGCCTTTCCACTTAGCTTTCGAATCATCTTCAATCATCTTGTTCCAAATCAACTACTAGCTAACTTGGAAACAATCAAATCAATCATACAATCAAACAATCAATCATTTAAACAAGATCTAATGAGCAATATCAACTATAATGGCAATTTCGTAAATAAATGAGCATAAGTCTAACATGCATGAATCATAGGTTTTTAGCATAGATCTATCAAATATAAAACATGGGTTTTGTCTCTAATACTTGATAAATGAACATGCATAAGTAAACATCTTCACAAACAATGAATCTACACTTGGATCTAAGGAAAATGCACAAAATCACTATCTACAACACTCCAACAAACCACCAATCCAATATACTCCTTTGGGTCCGCGTGAGAGATAACTACCACTCACCAAATCACCTAAACACCTCAAAAACTAAACACTTCAGATCTGGACAGCGAAGATCAAGGCTTGATCCGGCGAAATCTCGCTTAAAACGATGAAATCTAGCTTCGTTGGATGAAGATCTTCAACTTTGGCCCTTGAATCTTTGATCTCGATCTTCGATCTTGGATAGATGTTAGAACTAGATTGAAATGAAGAAAAGAAGACGAAGAAATGTTGTAGTCGAGCTCTCAAAATGGCAGCACTTCGTCGCTTCAAAAACCGGTGCCAAAAAGTGAGCCAAACCCCTCTATTTATAGGCTGAAACCACTATGAGTCGTCGCCCCTTAGGTCGTTGCCGACCCACCCCTTGAGTCGTCCCCGACTCATCATCATGCCGACTCAACAAAACACAGGGCCTCACGTCTAACCTATACGCGACTCACCCCAGACACGACTCAACACCCCTAACGACCTAACATCCTTAACCCGTGTACGACCTACCCATAGCCGACTCAACAATCCAACCAATACGGCCTAACGACTTAACCCTTCCCGCTGACTCAACCATTCACTCTTATGGCCGACCTAAGCTCTAACCGACCTATGACCAATGACTTAACACACAGCCGCTAACACTCCCAAGTCCTAAGTCGTATGACGACTCAACTATACACACACGACTCAGCTATAATGCCGACTCACGACTCAACAGAGACTCCGACCCAACAACTCACTCTTATGGCCGACCTAACCCCTAGCCGACCTAAGCCTCTACCGACTCAACAGCCATAACCTATCACTAAGTCGTTCATACGACTCAGCGACTTACCATGAGTCGTTCAACGACCTAACTAGTATACGACTCATCGCCCCAGCTACCTAACGACTTACGACTCATAGCATACACGACTCAAAACACCTTACGACCTATGACTTCGACCATACGTCTCAACTTACTACCCCGCTATCTCCTAGGTCGGTCAATACTATGAGCCATCCAGGCTCCTTGAGTCGGTCCCCTATGAGTCGGTCACCTATGAGTCGGTCACGACTCAAGACTCCCTAACTCGCTACTACCTATAGGTCAGTCAATCTCCTAACTTGGTCAACACACTTAAGTCGTAACTCGTGCACGACCTATCACTTGACACCACCAAGTTGCTAACCCTTAACTCGGCTAAGCCTATGGGTCGGTCACGAATCAATACTCACACGAGCTAACTTCCACACGACTTAGGCTAGAGACAACATAAACAACACTAACGACCTGTAAATTCTACGATTTATCGACACGTAAAATATGGGTCGTTACATTCTCTCCCCCTTAGGAATTTCGCCCCCGAAATTCCAAGCAAACAACAGCAATCAAAGATTTTCCGCATGCCTACCATCCATAGCAATCAACAAACCATGCATCCAATTCGAGCCTAGCATGAAGAATTCTAAGACTTAGAACAAGCTACAAATTCATGAGATGTCACGACACTTTAGGGCCATACCTCGAAGAGTCCGGGATGAGCTGCCTTCATCCTCTCTTCCTCCTCCCACGTACAATCGTTAACATCATCACTCCATTGTACCTTGAGCAACGTAATCGTCTTCCTCCTAAGCTGTTTCGTGTCGGTCTCAACAACACGAAGCGGCTTACGAGGTCTTCTAACCACTGGATCAACCTCTAAACCTTCACAGCTATCAGCAGAAACCACCGTAGTTGGGTCGTGCACATACTTCCGTAGATAAGATACATGAAAAACATTGTGCACACCCGCCATCTTTTCCGGTAACTCTAGTCTATAAGCGAGCTTTCCAATTCGCTCGATAATCGGGAATGGTCCAACAAATCTCGGAGTCAATTTCCCTTTCTTCCCGAATCTAATAACACTCTTCAAAGGAGAAATCTTCACAAAAACCATATCACCTACGTCGAATTCCAAATCCTTTCGACGATTATCGGCATAACTCTTCTGACGATCTTGGGCTGCTTTCATTCGTTGCCGAATGATCTCTATACAATCCGAAGTCTGTCGAATCATCTCTGGCCCAAGTATCAGCTTTTCTCCAGTTTCCAACCAACATGTCGGAGAGTTACACGGTCTTCCATATAATGCCTCATATGGTGCCATTCCAATACTCGACTGATAACTATTATTATATGCAAATTCCACCAAATGAAGATGATCTTCCCATGATCCTCCGAAGTCCAGGACACATGCTCTCAAGAGATCTTCCAAAACTCGGTTGACTCTCTCAGTCTGACCATCTGTTTGAGGGTGATAAGCTGTACTCAAACATAACTTGGTTCCCAAAACTTCCTGGAAGCTCTTCCAAAATCCACTAGTGAACAAAGGGTCTCGATCGCTCACTATACTCTTCGGAATACCATGGAATCGAACTATCCACTTAACATACAACTCAGCCAACTTCGATGCAGTCCTAGTTGATCGAACAGGAATGAACCTTGCACTCTTGGTCAAACGATCTACTATGACCCAAATCCCTTCATTTCCTGCTCTTGTCCTAGGTAGACCATCGATAAAATCCATCGACACTTGCTCCCACTTCCATGTAGGAACCTCCAATGGCTGAAGTAATCCACTAGGCTTCTTCTGCTCAGCTTTCACCAACTGGCAGTTCATACACTTGGAAATAAAATTTCCAACATCCTTCTTCATACCTTCCCAGTAGTAAGCTCTCTTCATATCCCGATACATCTTATTTCCACCTGGATGAATTGTCAACTTCGAGTGATGACTTTCCCTCAGAACTTCATCTCTCAATCCATCAACATCGGGAACAACCAGTCGTCCTTGCTTCCGAAGCCAACCCTCTCGATCGACCTCGAATCCTTTATCCTTCTCTGGTTCTAATCCAGATTCCAAATCACGGATAATCTTGACAAGCTTATCATCTCTCTTTTGGGTCTCGCCAATCCTTTCCACAAGAGTAGGTCTTATCGATAAGTTTGCCAACATCTCAGGTTCCAATTCACATCTAGGCCTGAAGTCAAATCCAGCCAAATACTCGAGACTCTTCCATTCTAAAAACATGGCTCCCAAACCTGCATGTCTTCGACTTAATGCATCAGCCACTGCGTTACCTTTTCCTGGAGTATAGGCTATACCAAAATCATAAGATGCCAGAAACTCTAGCCACCGTTGCTGTCGAAGATTCAAATCCTTTTGGGAGAACAGATACTTTAACGACTTATGATCTGTAAATAACTCAAATCTAACTCCTAACAGATAATGTCTCCACATTTTCAAAGCAAACACAATCGCCGCTAACTCCAAATCATGAGTTGGATAATTCCTTTCATGCGGCTTCAGTTGTCGACTAGCATACGCAACAACCTTATCCTTCTGCATTAGCACTGCTCCAAGTCCAGTGCCACATGCGTCGGTGTAAACCACCATCTCATCATTCCCACTTGGAATAGTTAAAACAGGAGCACTTGTCAGCCGTTCTTTCAGGATTACGAAAGCTTGCTCACACTTATCATCCCATCTGAACACTTAGTTCTTTTTCGTCAATCCTGTTAACGGTGCAGCTATCTTGGAAAAGTCTTTGATAAACCGACGATAATATCCTGCTAATCCAAGAAAACTTCTCACATCAGACGCATTCTTAGGTCTAACCCAATCCTGGATTGCTGCCACCTTAGCGGGATCAACCGCTATTCCATTTCCCGAGATAACATGGCCTAAGAACCTCACTTCACTCTTCCAGAAGTGACACTTCGAAAACTTAGCCTTCAGCTGATGTTTCCGTAAGATCCCCAAAACAATCCTCAAGTGTGTCTTGTGCTCTTCCTCAGTTCTGGAATAAATCAGAATATCATCCACGAACACAAGCACGAACTTATTCAACTGATCTCTGAACACTCTATTCATAAGATCCACAAAATATGCTGGTGCGTTAGTCAATCCAAACGGCATTACCAGCCACTCATAAAAACCAGATGGTGTCCTGAAAGCAGTCTTTGGCACACTATCCTTCGCCACTCTCAACTGGTGAAATCCCGTTGCCAAATCCATCTGAGAAAACACCTTAGCCTCGTGAAGCTGATCAAACAAGTCATCTATTCTCGGCAATGGATACTTGTTCTTCCTAGTCAACTTATTCAGCTCACGATAATCCACACACAACCTCAACGATCCATCCGCTTTGGTTGCGAACACAACTGGTGCACCCTATTCGGACACACTTCTCCGAATGAATCCTTTCTGCAAAAGGTCATCAACCTGCACCCCCAACTCTAGCTGCTCCCTAGGCGCCATCCGCCTAAGAGGCATCACAACAGGTCTGGCTCCCTCAACTAGATCGATACGAAACTCGATCTCCCTATGCGGCGGCAACCCTTTGACTTCGTCAAAGACATCCTCGAATCCATTCACAATAGGCACTGATGACAGTCCATCCCGTGGAACAACCAGCGAATACATGAAGCTCATGAAGACGCCTTCCTCATGCTTACATCGTATCACAACCTTTCGCCCTTCCACATTCCCGACTGTCACCTCCAGCCCCTCACAATCAATCCTAGCCGCATACTTCCTAAGCCAGTCCATACCCAAAATAATTCCGAACCCCGCAAAGTTCAGAACAAAGCAATCACAAACAAACGAGCAATCATGACTCGACACAACTAGACCACGGCATATCATACACAAACATGACGAACCCCCAACTGGATTAGTCACAACCAATGGTCTATCAACAATATCTGGTCTCAAACCTAACCGGTCTACCAAATCATTACAAACAAAAGAATGCGACGCTCCAGTATCAAACAACACTCTAACTGGAACACCACAAATAGAAAGAGTACCTTGAACCACCACACTCTTCCCCTTCTCTTCAGCAGTAGGAGCTTTTGAAGATGACGGCACAGCTCCCAAAGCATAAGCTTGCACAATCTGCCTGTCCTTCCTCGGTTCTGGACAGTCCTTCCTGAAATGCCCTGGTTTATCACAGTTGTGGCATTTCGCCGGCGCCTTTGGATTCCTACAATCCTTGGAGAGATGGCCCTTCTGCTGGCAATTATAACAAGTCACTTCGCCCTTCGGCTTCTTCTGGCCATCCCTACCCCTCTGTTGTTGCTGCTTCCTCTTCTTGTTGCCACTCTGCTGTGGTCTAGATCCTTCCCTGGTTACAGCCACAACAGAACTTTCCTTACGAAACAGACTCTCATGCCTAAGGGCTTTCTCCACAAGCTTCTCAAATGGATCGTCCAAATGATCCACTAACTGCCTCCCAAGATAAGCATCCAAACCGGTCACAAACTTCTCGTTCTTCTGGTAGTGAGAATCAATATACGATCTGGCATACTTGGACAAGGCTTCGAACTCGGAAATATACTCAAGAACTGGTCTCCCACCTTGCTTGAGCTCTACAAACCTCTTGAACAAAACAGACTTCTGAGCCGTAGAGATGAACTTAGCTTCAAATCTAACTTGGAATTGCTCCCAAGTAATCTCTTCTTCTGGTGTATCGATGGTGATAGAATTCCACCAATCAGCAGCTCTTCCCTGAAGCTGTCTCGATGCAAGCTTTCTCTTGGTTGCATCCTCAATCCCTAAGTCACCAAAGATCCTTCGACAAGCATCAATCCATCTCTGCACTTCAATAGTCGACTCTGTCCCCAAGAAAGCTTTTCCTCCAAGAGAAGTATAATCCTTGCAAAGCTTAGCAAAATCCACCGGTCTTGGAGCTTGGACTTGAACTCCCACATCCACTGATGATCCTGAAGCTGGTATCCTTCTCATGATCGAAGTCATCATCGCTTCGAACATAGTTCCATAATCAACAGCTCCTTCAGTAGCACGGCTTTCCCTTGCAGCTGGTCTCCCTCTTCGACTCATCCTTAATATATGTAATAAGAATGATTAGAACACCTTAAGTAACAACTGCATAAGGAGTTCAAATCCTTCTAAACTACTATATTATATATAGTAATCATCCATCAAAATACAATTACGTCTCTCTTACGTAGTTGTGTCAGCGAGCGTTGGCTAAAATCGATTAACCTCGCTCTGATACCAAATGTGACGACCGCCCATGACTCCCGCACCATAACAAGGAAATAATGCGCTGAAAGGCGTGCCAGGTAGCCATGGACGATAGTCGGGGTAAAAATAAAACAGAAACTCTATCGCATAACTCACAGCGCATGGATAAAATACAATAGAGAAATATATATATATATATAGTGAAGCTTCATAACAGGAAATCATCATATAAGCATCACAGTAGTTTGATACAATCATCCAGGCAAATCCATACATCAAAGCCTCACTACATAGCAGTCAGAATATATACAAGCAGCGGAACACCCAGTACAAATAGTAAGAAAACTAATATGCAAAGCCTCCTGCTCGTCTTCGTCATCATCAGCGTAGATCTCCAAGAACAGCACCTGTCACCTGCTACCTAGTCTGCCCATCCCAACATGGATGAACAGCCCAAGGTAATAAGAGGAGACATAAAACCTTGAGTCAGACAAAGTCTTAGTGAGCAGTAAATTAACTACCAAACATACCAAAAGAGCAAAAGGGATAAAAGGAATAGGAACCAAACCATCCCACTCCACCTCTTTCTACAGTGATAGCCCCCAAACACACACTAAGGAGAAGCAAGCATAACATAACAGATAATTAAGGTAAAGCAATAATCACTCGAGTCAAGGGCGATGTTTTCCAAATACAAACCCCCAAGGCCTAAACCAAGATCAGATAAGCACCCAGAAAATACCGCTCTTGAGACCGAATGATAATACAACCAAACATCCATGACTCTGGCTATCACTGTTATCATTGCCATGATTTCACCGTTAATTGAATGACCACCTGTCAAGGGCTAATGGTAACCCCGGTTCTAGACATAACTCCGCACGTCGTCGCAGCCCGTGCCTAGGAATTTTCGCAACTACCCAGAGTACTAGCACGTCGTCGCAGCCCGTGCTTGGAACGTCGTCGCAGCCCGTTCCAACGTACTCTTGCTTTGAGCATGCTAGAACCTTCAACAACGATAAGATCTTAGCCTCCTAGTCATCCTCCTCGACGACTATTTCCATACTAGCTCAAGCGCCTCTCAAGCTAACCATTATCACCTACCCGGATCGCATTACCGAGTTATCAACATAACTTTGCACGTCGTCGTAGCCCGTGCTTGGAACGTCATCATAACCCGTCCCGACTCAACATCATGGTTTTCCTCCTCGCATCATGGCAAAGTCCCATCTCAACATCATCCAATCCATACATATGAGCTTCAACATCCGCTTCATATGCCATAAGCAGCTTTCACCATTCAAGAGCCTTTCCACTTAGCTTTCGAATCATCTTCAATCATCTTGTTCCAAATCAACTACTAGCTAACTTGGAAACAATCAAATCAATCATACAATCAAACAATCAATCATTTAAACAAGATCTAATGAGCAATATCAACTATAATGGCAATTTCGTAAATAAATGAGCATAAGTCTAACATGCATGAATCATAGGTTTTTAGCATAGATCTATCAAATATAAAACATGGGTTTTGTCTCTAATACTTGATAAATGAACATGCATAAGTAAACATCTTCACAAACAATGAATCTACACTTGGATCTAAGGAAAATGCACAAAATCACTATCTACAACACTCCAACAAACCACCAATCCAATATACTCCTTTGGGTCCGCGTGAGAGATAACTACCACTCACCAAATCACCTAAACACCTCAAAAACTAAACACTTCAGATTTGGACAGCGAAGATCAAGGCTTGATCCGGCGAAATCTCGCTTAAAACGATGAAATCTAGCTTCGTTGGATGAAGATCTTCAACTTTGGCCCTTGAATCTTTGATCTCGATCTTCGATCTTGGATGGATGTTAGAACTAGATTGAAATGAAGAAAAGAAGACGAAGAAATGTTGTAGTCGAGCTCTCAAAATGGCAGCACTTCGTCGCTTCAAAAACCGGTGCCAAAAAGTGAGCCAAACCCCTCTATTTATAGGCTGAAACCACTATGAGTCGTCGCCCCTTAGGTCGTTGCCGACCCACCCCTTGAGTCGTCCCCAACTCATCATCATGCCGACTCAATAAAACACAGGGCCTCACGTCTAATCTATACGCGACTCACCCCAGACACGACTCAACACCCCTAACGACCTAACATCCTTAACCCGTGTACGACCTACCCATAGCCGACTCAACAATCCAACCAATACGGCCTAACGACTTAACCCTTCCTGCTGACTCAACCATTCACTCTTATGGCCGACCTAAGCTCTAACCGACCTATGACCAATGACTTAACACACAGCCGCTAACACTCCCAAGTCCTAAGTCGTATGACGACTCAACTATACACACACGACTCAGCTATAATGCCGACTCACGACTCAACAGAGACTCCGACCCAACAACTCACTCTTATGGCCGACCTAACCCCTAGCCGACCTAAGCCTCTACCGACTCAACAGCCATAACCTATCCCTAAGTCGTTCATACGACTCAGCGACTTACCATGAGTCGTTCAACGACCTAACTAGTATACGACTCATCGCCCCAGCTACCTAACGACTTACGACTCATAGCATACACGACTCAAAACACCTTACGACCTATGACTTCGACCATACGTCTCAACTTACTACCCCGCTATCTCCTAGGTCGGTCAATACTATGAGCCATCCAGGCTCCTTGAGTCGGTCCCCTATGAGTCGGTCACCTATGAGTCGGTCACGACTCAAGACTCCCTAACTCGCTACTACTTATAGGTCAGTCAATCTCCTAACTTGGTCAACACACTTAAGTCGTAACTCGTGCACGACCTATCACTTGACACCACCAAGTTGCTAACCCTTAACTCGGCTAAGCCTATGGGTCGGTCACGAATCAATACTCACACGAGCTAACTTCCACACGACTTAGGCTAGAGACAACATAAACAACACTAACGACCTGTAAATTCTACGATTTATCGACACGTAAAATACGGGTCGTTACAGGAGTCATCCAATATCGTTCCCTTTCTTCAGTCAACGCGTTCACCAAACCATCCACTTCATTCTGGATCAACACTCCGCGTATAATAGTTATTAAAGTGGTTTTCGGTATCGACAGAGAGTATGTCCATATCCGATCCCGGTCTCTAAAATAACTACGTATTATTACACCGTTGGCTCTTTTACATTTCAAATCGATTCATAATTGATATCAAAATGTCATATTCGCTTCAAAAATCAAATCCATTTCAAATATCATCATATCTATTTCAAAATATAAGGTTCCTTTTCAAAAATCATTTCTCGCCTCAATATCTCATTTCGATTTCAAAATCATTTCGAATTTCATTTTTTTGGTTGCAACTTCATTTAACCCAATTCGTATTTAAATTCAAGATTTAAATATAAACATTTCACCTTGTTGACCGGCTTAAAATTTTAGAAAATAGTTTTAAGTACTTTAAAGGTAGTTTAAATAAATTAATATAGTTAAAAATACTTAAAGTCTTAAAATGGATTTAAAATAGATAAATTAGTTTAAAATAATTTAAATCAGGTTAAGTAGGTTTAAAATAGATTAAAATAGTTTAAGTATTTAAAAATGGTTTATATAACCGAGAAATTTGGAAAACAAAATAAAACAGCTTCAAAACCAATCCATTTCAATTATGACTTCCCAATTCAAATCAATTTCAATTCCCATTCTACCGATTCAATTTCGATTTCAATTCAAATCAATGTCAACTTTGACTTCAAATTAATTCAATTTTACATTCACCTTTAATTTATTCAATTTCAGTTTATATCGATTTGGAGCTTGATGTTCAAAATACCAATTTATAACACTTAACAAAATTATCCTTCAATATTCAAATTTAAATCCAAATTTCAAATATGATTCAATTTCAAGCTCAATTTCAAAATTTCTTTTTTATATCACTTTTACTTAGTAATACTCAAATCTCGAGAAAATGTTCAATCCTCAAAACAAATAAATTTTCGAAATCCAATCATATCCCAATTTTAAATTTCAAAGTCTCAACTTAAATCATTTAACAATTTCTTTTAACCAAAATTTATTTCAACATTTCAAACTCAATTATGCGATAAATTCGATTTCTATAAGTTGATTTTATTTATAACTTTTAGATCAAAACATTAAATAAATTTCAAATCAACGATTTTAAAAATTATTAATTTAGCCAATTCGGTGTCCGTGTATAATTTTCTATCCTATGGCCAAGTAATTATTTATTTCAATTAAATGTCAGGGATGAATATATATCACTTAAATCAAATCACAGTTTCATATGTATGCATAACAGGATATATATAAGCAAATAAACATCCAAAAATTTAAATATCAACCAATAGCATCCATCGAACACATCATCCAATAGACAATACAATTCACGGCAATTTCATAGTTATCAATGTCATGTAATTTAATCGGAATTCAATTTTAATTTCAATTTAACTGTCAATTAAATTTTTAACGGTTAATTCAAATGACAATCTATATGACAATTAAATTTTATCAAACAACGACAAATAAAATTCATATCACTTCATAATATCAAATTTAACTTACATAAAGATATTCAGTACATTGTGAGCGTTATAAAACACTCACCTTGATTTCAATGTAGTTTCAGCGTTTTATTTCGAATAAAATTAAACGAGCGTTTAATTTTACCCAAAATTTTCACTGACTCCAAACACTTCCAATCCAGCTACATAACGTAGTGCTCGTCCATACGATTCCAACGCAAGTCGTTTCGTGCGTTTTCGACCTCATAGCAAAAAGTTATAGTAGTTTAAACATTTACACAATTTTAATATAATTAAATTCACAAATTCCTTTTTAAATTTTATACCCTACAACATCTCAGCCATGCATTTTGAAGTCAATGAATCAAGGCCGCCAAAACTTGCTTCTTCCTCCCATTCGTTTCTAGGGTTTTAAGAACCCATATCCGCCTTTATCTTTTCGAGTTTCCACGGCCTCCTCGACGATTTCCACCACGATCAAACTACGTCATGCCACTCGCCTAACCGAGCTCTACCCACACCTAGGTTGCGGCCAAGCTCGGCCACCTCCATAGCGCACACCCCGAGGATGAATGGCGCCCCTTTGCTTGCTATTTCCCGATGATTTACTCCACTATAAACGATCATAACCGTATGAAATTGAAGCTCTTGCAATCCTCTACAACTTTACAGTTGATAAGTTTTCATAAATTTCACGGATTGAGAGGAATTTGAGGAAGAAAACGAGATGATTTTTGCCGTTGATTATTATAAGAGGCGGCCGGTTCAGGAACCCTAGCTTTTTTTTTGTTTGTGAATAAAGGGGTCTATTTATAGAAATTTATCGAAACACTATTCATCCCGGGTTTTTCGATCTCCGATTTACGCGCGGTGACCGGCGTTTCTAGGATTTACCCCGCGTTTCGGACACAATGGAATAGGTTTTTGAGGCTAATTTGATCGTATGTGCGAGTTACGAAAATAAACGATTAAATTTAAATTAAACCGATTAAATGAATTTCTATGCTTTTTGGCTTGCCCCGGACAAACGGTAAATCCGATTGACACGAAATTTGAAATATTACAATAATATCACATTACGGATCCGATGAAATTGGTTTCGTCGAAATCCGAGACAGTTTGAAAAATGACTATTTTAACTCATCAATTAAATATTAAAATATTCAATTTTCACAAATTAACTTTTAATTCAATTTTAAAAGTTCTACAACATCATTCTAACTTTAATATGATAAAATAAAATTTTACAAATCATTTTTTAATCATATTAAACCCGTTATTCGATTATCCAACAAATTCAACTTTTAAAATCTTATTAACTCTATTAAAATCCCAATATAACTTACATTCACTTTGGAAACCAATTTGAATCATATTAAATCAAATTTCAATTATTCACTCTATTTCCATATGTTAAATTTCAATATCAAATTAATCATATCAAATTTGGAATTTAATTATTCAAACATTCATAATATTAAATTTAAAGAAATTTGATTATTTTTAAATCACTATCCTTTGAAATATTCAAAACGAACATATACAATTTAACCTTTAAAACCAATTCACATACTTATTCACTTATTTACATTTGTTTTTCCATATATTCCCTTAACCCAGTTATAACATTTCAGTTAACTCAATTATATTGGAACTCCATTCAATCTATAAATAATTATTTGGATACTTATTGTCGCAATTCATTCCAGTTACTATCATTCCAAACGAATTACAAATTTTTTTTCTAACCTTAAATCACGAAATCTTATTAAATTAGCTATTTTAATTATCGAAAATTTACGGGTCGTTACACTCTCCCCCACTCAAAACTTTTCGTCCCCGAAAAGGAAAAAGAAGGGAAAAGGAACTAAGTATAGAATTCCACATTTGATATATTTTATTCAAAGTTACCAACTTTTAAAACAATGAAATTCCATTTATAAAGTCATAACTATGCTTCCACTAAGTTACTCCGAACGGCTTTCTAACTTTAAAAGTTAGTTATCAAAACAAGTTATAAAAAAAAATTAAAACTTGAAATTTTTTCTAACATCCGGATTTGTGGAAAATTTCGGCAGAGTCTCCTTTGCGCGGCTCGATTGGAAAAAAAATGACAGTGTATATATCACAAATATTCATCTTATCAAGTGATGAGGCATCCCGCAGGGAAAAAAGTGTAAAAGTACGGTATGTAATCCGAGATATGTACCTTATATATTTTTAGCGAGCATATACGGCTAATATAGCGCGAAAGCGAGCTCCAAATGCGAAGCAAGCGCAATCCGCACGTACTAAACACTCAACAAACCATGAGAAACATGCATATATGAAAATAATACCAATATACATCATATAGAAACATAACAACTACATGTGCCAATATAGCAAATGCAACAAAACAACAAATGCATCCACCAAATCAATTATCATCCAACTATCATCCAACATATCCATAACCAATCAATATAAATTCACTTCTCATTAATATTTATTGACTTGGGTTTCAATTTTAATCACAGTTGATTCATTAACGTTGGATTTTACTAACATTCATTATCAATTCAATTAGTTAACATTCACTAATTTATATTTACATTAGTTCACTTCCAATTTGAATCAAATTAAATTCTATTTAAATTCATTTAACGTCCAATTTGATTTCAATAATTTATAGCTTTCAATTTCATTAACACTTAATGAATTATATACAATCAACTAACAATCATATAACAACCAAATCATACCCAACATAACCAAATTATTAATTTTACATTCAATTTGGTTTATCTCTTTTATATATATATATCCTGTTATATAATTTTAAAAGAATCAGTTTATATTCGGCATCTTAAATTTCCAATATTAACTTAATTAAGTCCGTAAGCCGTACATATATCATCCGTGAGCAATATCAATCTAATCACTTATCCGATCACACAATTTCACTTCCAAACTAGTATCGTTCACACGACTCTCTAGTGCGGACTCAGATTTGGTTCCTTGATTGGAAACTGTTACTCTCCTTGCATAGCCATATACTATGATAGAGAATTCCAGAATCAAATTAAAAATCCATATCCAGGGTTCGCCGTTGAAAATTGAGTGAAAAATCCTAACTTGGATCGATATAAATCATCTCGAAATTTTGTGCTCGAATTTGGATCAAATCGTTATGTGAATAAAATAATATACGTACAATCTCATGTATTACCTTCCAATGGATTTCTATCCAATTTATCTATACTAAATTATTTTATTGACTTCTATTTTTCACTTAATTACTCACAATCCATTATTCAGTTAGTATATTCATTACTTTACCTAGCATATTCTTTAACATTATCTTTTCTTAAACATCATATCAAAGAATTTGCTTACTCAAGTTCATTTTAAACATTCTATATAATTTAAACTAATTCAATTTCATTTTCCAATTGATTCTTAGCTATACCAAATTCTTTTGTTTACATTTACTTCAATTCATAGTTTCAGTTAATACAAATTTATTAGTGGAACATTTTATTAATCATCAATTTAGTTTATAGTCATTCCATAAAAGTCTAACCTCTCATAAATGACTTTTCTTAGTTTACGGTTATCTCAAAGTTACAAATTCAAAAAAAAAATTCTATGCAATTTATATTTGTTTTCTATAACTAATTTACAAAAGATATTATACAATTCATTTATCTTCTTTCTTAAGTTCACTTACTTGTTCCATTTATCCGTTCATCATTCCATGCTATATTTAAGTATATAACATTTTTATCACAACCGAATTTTTCATTTATATACATTTTAATTCCTTTTGAGTTTCCCTTACTTGTATACTTTAATTATTTTCAGGTTCTGTTTATTTGTATAATATCTCATTACATATCCAAAACATCATTTCAACTTCTTACTATTTGGTAAGTCATATTATATGTATTAGAATGCCAATTTGGTATTATACAAATTTATAGAATTTCATTTTACTTTATTAGAATGTTCACAAATTTAATTTATTTAAATCCTCTTTACCTTTCAACTTTAAAGGTACACTACAACTCTAAAGTTTTCCCAAAACATAAGCTTAGATATCTTAATCCTCTTATTTTATAAATTTTGGTTATTCACATTTCATTCTAATAATTTGAAAATTTCTAATTAGCATAACTTAGAATTTTAAATGCCCGGTCCTTTTCAAATCGTTTGAAATAAACATATATACTTATATCTTTTTTTTTATTATATCAAATCATACCTTTGGAGTTTAAACCAAAACCTATTTACCCAAAATAATTTCGAAGAAAAGTAAAGCTTCTTAGAAGTCTTCCCTCTTTGAGACTCGAAAATGAACGTCGATAATGCTGCACAGTCATCACCGAAATTATTTTCCAGCGACATAAGAGAGGAGTACTGAATTCATTTCTTCTTTTAAAAATCCTTCAAAATATTTCCATAAACAATTTCCAATTAATATTACTATATATTTCTTCCCAACTTTGAGAACCACTTTCCAAAATCTCCGGGTCTTAAATTTAATATTTTCCAATTTAAATCTATTTTAATTTATAAGTCACCTTTATAAATTATTCTTATAGGATTTTCTTTCTTAAAACTTCCAAAGTGTTTTATCATTGTTCATTTTGTAATTCGCCTTATTTATTAAATTACAATATCCAATTAATGATAATAACCAATATTTTCATTCCTAACAACCAGGTAAGCTAGATAAGTCACACTGATTTCTGAAAATTTTCTTTATATACAAAATATAATTAGAGCAAAATTGTTTCATTTTCCCAATTTCAAAACAATACTATGTCGAATTGTTCTGTTTAAGTGTTTAGAAATCCCTATCAATGACGTTAATTACTCGTATTGACCAGAATCCATAAGCCACTCACAAATCAACCGACACAATATAAAACATTTTATATCACTAACAAATACGCTCTCTCATATATATACACTCAACGACTCATCATAGGGTATTACTACCCTATTTATAAAGAGTCAGACCCCACCAAACTAAGGTTATCGCTAAACCAAAGCTCTGATACCAACTGTAACGACCCGCCTTTTTGGATAGTTTAAACCGACGATCAAATACACATGCCGATTCCAAACCATTCAAAAGGGCAGATGGTTATTGGGGTAAATAAGAAAAGAAAAGAAAGAGAAATAAAGGAAATGAAACAACACAGAATCTCGCAGCGGAACGATAAAATATAATAGTCAAATAAACAGTTCATGAAGCTGTTTACTATACTGTGACAATTATTTACACAACATTTATCAGAGTTATACATATACAACAGAACAATTAAAATAATGCAGCAGACATCATGATGCAAGGGTAATAATAGTAATAGTTACCAAATCTTCGTCTTCATCCTCTAGAATAGATCTTCAAAAATCTGAAAAACTCAGGACTGACCGTAGCGTAATGAAAAGACAAAACACTCGAGTCAGGACTAAAATATCCTTATGAAAGTTAAATCAATCGTAAATAAATATGAGTGTAACGACGTCAGAGATGTTTACGGGGTTTGACATCTCATATCCAGTGTCAACGTGTGTGCAATAACTTAAGAGATGTTACGGGATTTTCCGTCTCTCAAGGATCCGTTAAACTATCTACTATGTAGTACAATACGCTAAGTAGATAATGCCTATCAGTAATATAAAGTATCAAAATAGCGTTAAGGCGTTACCATAATCCCCCTTAACACATTTTTATAATGTCATAGTCTATACAGCACCGTAAGCCCCACCGTAAACTGGTGGTTATCAGAGGGTACCCCATAGGTATAACACAAAACATAACGTAGTGGTCGTAAATAGGATAATCAGTATGACAAGGTACATGAGGCGATACCAACTAGGATACTAGTAGTTGCGTGATATGGACTGATGTTGAGCATAGCCAGCAGCTACCCCAACACCGCGAAACAACACTCCCAAATCAAGGGGTGCAACCAAATCGAATCACAAATGTAATAGATAAGGTATCTAAGAAGTGTGTCCGCTAGAGATGGCGAACCTCAATGGCCCGGCGCGGCTCCTGTTTTAGGCATGTGAGGGGTCATCCAATATCGTTCTCTTTCTTCAGTCAACGCGTTCACCAAACCATCCACTTCACTCTGGATCAACACTCCGCGTATAATAGTTATTAAAGTGGTTTTCGGTATCGACAGAGAGTATGTCCATATCAGATCCCGGTCTCTTCAATAACTACGTACTATTACACCGTTGGCTCTTTTACATTTCAAATCGATTCATAATTGATATCAAAATATCATATTCGCTTCAAAAATAAAATCCATTTCAAATATCATCGTATCTATTTCAAAATATAAGGTTCCTTTTCAAAAATCATTTCTCGCCTCAATATCTCATTTCGATTTCAAAATCATTTCGAATTTCATTTTTTTGGTTGCAACTTCATTTAACCCAATTCGTATTTAAATTCAAAATTTAAATATAAACATTTCACCTTATTGACCAGCTTGAAATTTTAGAAAATAGTTTTACGTAGTTTAAAGGTAGTTTAAATAAATTAATATAGTTAAAAATACTTAAAGTCTTAAAATGGATTTAAAATAGATAAATTAGTTTAAAATAATTTAAATCGGGTTAAGTAGGTTTAAAATAGATTAAGATAGTTTAAATATTCAAAAATGGTTTATATAACGGAGAAATTTGGAAAACAAAATAAAACAGCTTCAAAACCAATCCATTTCAATTATGACTTCCCAATTCAAATCAATTTCAATTCCCGTTCTACCGATTCAATTTCGATTTCAATTCAAATCAATGTCAACTTTGACTTCAAATTAATTCAATTTCACTTTCACCTTTAATTTATTCAATTTCAATTTATATCGATTTGGAGCTTGATGTTTGTTAACTCCACCTCGGCCATGACTCAGCGACTTAAAACAGTTACCGACTTAAGGCTTAACAGTTACCGACTTAAGACTTCACAGGGATGCCGACTCAGCAGACTTAAGAGGGATGCCGACCTAAGATTTAAGAGTGATACCCACCTAAGGAGGATACCAATCTAAATACCTAAGAAGGTTGACGACCTAACTGCTCGGAACAGGTTCACGGACTACACTTGAGTCGTGACCGACTTATGGCCTATGTTAGGTCGTTCCCGACCCAGGCAACGAAGGAGAATCCGGTGCAGCTACTTAGCATGCAGCCTGTTAACTCGGCGGCGACTTGGGACTTGTGATTTGAGTCCCGACGAGCATACACTTCCCGTTTAAGCCGTAAGCCATGCATGGGAAAGAGAGGGCGACCTATGATCTATCCTGAGTCGGTGACGACCTACGACCCATTTTAGGTCGGCCACTACTTACAACTTGACACCGAAAATTACTATAAATACCCCTCGAACTCCAACACTTGGGGGGACTTTTGGAATGGTTCTTCTGGGAAGCAACTACATTCTGCCGAGTTACTTCATCAACAATTGCAACACTTAGGACGCTTCAATCAACTTCAACTCAAGATTCAACTTATTGGACATGGATTCAAGGGATTTTCTCGTATCGAAGTTTTAGCTACTTGTCTTTCCAAGTGATGTAATTGAAGATTGTTATAGAATTGTATTTGATCCAGCAATAAAAAAGAATTAAAGTGGACGTAGGCTCAGTTGGGAGCGGAACCACTATAAACATTGTGTTCTTACTGTTTTCTCTGTAATTTCTCCTGCTTAAATCTGATTCCCGTGCGAACGGGTGGTGCTTTCACACTCGCTTTATCACACTGGGGTGTTAGCGTCCGATTTTCACGTTAACATTTTTGGTGCGTTCACTGAGAATTGAACTCAGGATATTTCCACCATTGCTCCGCAAAGGTTTGTTGAAAAGATTTCTTTTAAAACTAGAAGTTTATTGGAAATAATGGCTCCTGGGAGAAAACGAAGTTCTGTAAGGCCCGACAATATTCAAGAGAATACTGCTACCTCTCCTCCTTCAAGTCAAGTACCTCAAACTGTTGGAGTTACGCGAGCAGAATTGGACGCCATAGTTTTGGGGTTGAATCAACAATTGAATGCTCAAAATGCACAGTTGGAAGCCTAGAATGCCCAGAATGCCTTGACCTTAAGTAAGTTGAATGATCTACTTGGGGTAAACCATCAACCGGGTAATAATGATGGAAACCCTACTGTGGGAGTTCAAGATGTTGAAGGGAACATTTCTCAAAGAGCTGCAGACCCTGTGGAAAGAACTCCTCCTCAAGCTGGAGGATCAGGGCCGCAGCCGACCCTCCGTGAACGATTGTCAAGACAGAATTCAGAGAGAGTGGCTGATGTTTTCCCTCCAGAGCCTCTAAATGATGAAGAATATTTTTCGGGTATGGTTCGCCAAATTATGAAGGAAAATATGCGAAGAGATGAAGATGAGAAAGAGTGGGGTTTTGCTCCAAGAAAAACTCCATTTACTGAAAAGATCTTGAAGGCAGAGTTCCCAAGGAAATTCGTTCCCCTACTATTCCGGCCTACAAGGGGAAGAGTGATCCTAACGAGTTTCTGTATGAATACGACTGGCATGTGATGGGTGCCAGAGCGTCTGATGAAATCAAATGTCGATATTTCCCATTTTATCTGGAAGGTATGGCTCTATTGTGGTTTACAAAGCTGCCGGTCAGGTCCATTGATCAGTTCTCCGATTTGACCAGGAAATTCAAGGAGCAATTTCGATTGTATGCTTCAAAATCAAAGGATATAATGTCGCTGTCAAGTCTAGAGCAAAATCCGGGTGAATCTATCAGGTCATTTTTGAATCGTTTTAACATAGCATTGGCCGAGGTAGATAATGCTGAGCCACGCATGGTCCTAACATACTTGATGAGGGCAATTGACAAATCAAGCGAATTTGGAAAGTGGTTGAAAATGAAAGAACCAAACTCTCTCGACAAATTCTACAAGAAAGCGGATGAGTTCATGCGCTTGGAAAGTCTCCAAACACCGGCTAAGGTGGTATCAGTGGAAGCCAGGAACAATGGTGCTGCTTCGAACAAGAAAGAACTTAACAGTCAAAAAAGGGGAAATGATGGTGGAAAGAAACTGGGAGATGCTAAGAAAGGCCGTCCTTTCAATTTCACGCCCCTGACCGATACCCTTGAGAACATCTTCTTTGCAACCAAGGATGATGTCAATTATCCGACACCGCCTAAAATGAAAGTGGGAAATAAGATGGAGAAGAGTGGAAGGTTCTGTCGGTTCCACAACCAGCCCGGCCATGACACCAACTAATCCCGTCAGTTGAAAGAAGTAATTGAACAACTTTTGAAAGAGAACAAGCTCCAACAGTATGTGAAAAGGAGTAGAAATGCCCCAGCTTCGTCAACTCAAGGACAACAAGTTCCCACTCACCGTCCCGGCTCAAGTGAGAAGGCTGTAGAGCATGAATCAGAAAGACCTGTCATCAATATAATAACTGGAGGGCCTCACCCAACAGGCAAAAGCTGGGGCAAGATGGAAAGGTATGCCCGGGCCTTGAGGCATGTACCAGCTGAAGAGAATGTTTTTTTTTTTTAGAAAATGACGCACCTTTAAAGCAACAGAAGAGTTCCACAGATGATATTGTATTCAGTGCCAGAGATTCTTTGGGTATTGAAGCTCCTACCATAGATCCTTTGGTCATATCCGATGGTATTGGGCCGGCTACTGTGAGAAGAGTTCTGGTTGATTGTGGAGCCTCATGCAACATTCTCTTCAAGAAGACCTTTGATCAAATGAAAATTCCAATGGCTGACGTTCAAGCTTCATCACTTAAGATTGCTGGGTTTGCTGGAGAACCCAAACAACCGATTGGGACCATAAATTTGTTTGTAGAACTTAGAAAAGGACCGAGGAAGGTAGCTCAAAAGCAAACCTTTATAATTGTTGAAGAATTCTCTGCCTACAATGCCTTTTTAGGCCGACCAACTCCTGCTGCATTTAAAGCTGTTCTTGCCCCGTGGTGTCTGACTACAAAATTCCCCACGGATAATGGAGTTGGCATGATTAAAGGAGACCAAGATGCGGGGCGAGAATGTTATCTTATAGAACTGCGTGAATCAAGGAAAAGAGAGATGGGAAAAGGTGCGGCGACTCCAGTCCGCACCAAAGAACAAACCTTGTAGCAATTACAGGGTGGACCCTGCACTGGTGAATGTAGTGCCGCACGAAGAGAGATGGATCCAAGGAAAGCCAGTGTGGGGGAGAATTGGGTAGTACCGGTAGAGGTAACAGTGCCGGTACCCGTTGACCCAAAGGACCCAAACAAAGTGCTAAATGTGGGTTCACAACTCAACACAACAGTTTAGAATGTTCTGATTTCATTTTTGAAGGCAAATTTGGATGTATTCGCCTGGACTCATGCTGACATGTGTGGAATATCCCCAGAGATTGCGGTACACACTCTGAACGTTGATCCAAAGTTTACACCCGTGAAACAGAAAAGAAGAACTCAGGGTCCTGAGAGGACGGCAGCGTTAAAAGAAGAAGTGGATCGGCTCATGGAGAATGGTTTCATCAGAGAATCTACTTATCCAAATTGGGTATCAAATCCAGTGCTGATTAAAAAAGCTAACGGAAAGTGGAGAGTATGCATTGACTTTTCAGATCTGAACAAAGCCTGCCCCAAAAACTGTTTCCCGCTGCCCAGGATCGATCAGTTGGTGGATGGGACGGCAGGGCAAGAATTGTTATCTTTTATGGATGCATACTCCGGATATAACCAGATTATGATGCATGAGCCAGATCAAGAGGATACAAGCTTCATCACAGATGTTGGACTCTACTGCTACAAGGTCATGCCTTTCGGACTCAAGAATGCAGGGGCAACTTACCAAAGGCTTGTTAATGCCATGTTTAAACCACAGATTGGCAAGACAATGGAAGTTTATGTTGATGATATGCTAGCGAAGTCTAAGAAAGCAGTGGACCACATGAATCACTTGGCAGAGATGTTCGCAGTACTCCCAAAGTACAGAATGAAGCTTAATCCCTTGAAATGTTCATTTGGAGAGGAGTCCGGAAAGTTTTTGGGTTTCATTGTGAGCGATAGGGGCATTGAAGCTAATCCAGCTCGGATCACTGCCTTGAGAGAGGTCAAGGCTCCTAGAACGAAGAAGGAATTGCAAAGTCTCAATGGAAAGGTTGCTGCCTTGAGTCGGCTCATTTCGAAAGCCACTGACAAATGCATTCCATTCTTTGATGCTCTGAAGAAAGGAAGAAAAAACTTTGAGTGGACTCCTGAATGTCAGAAGGCATTCGATGAGTTGGTTCGTCATATGGAAGTGCCTCCGATACTTTCAAAGCCTGACAATGGTGAAGATCTCTTCTTATATTTGGCAATTTCATCTCATGCTCTCAGTGCAGTATTGGTACGGGAAGACACAAGGATTCAACGCCCAGTCTATTATATCAGCAAAAGATTCACTGGGGCAAAGAAGAACTATTCAAGGTTGGAAAAGCTCGCCTATTGTTTGTTGATCGCATCAAGAAAATTGAGGCCATATTTCCAAGCTCATCCCATCAAAGTCCTCACTGATCAACCTCTAAAGCAAGTCCTATTTCGTCCTGAGACTTCGGGCCGTCTTTTGAAATGGAATATTGAACTCAGCCAATATGACATCACTTACCATCCCCGGAAAGCAATCAATGGACAAGCTTCAGCACATTTCATCGTAGAATGTACGGAGAAAAGTGATAGTGAGGAAGAAGCCACTGATAACATCCTAATCCAATGGAAATTGTATGTCGATGGCGCAAGGAATGATTACTGTTCCGGAGCAGGGGTTGTCCTTGAAACCCCAGAAGGGCGATCGCTATGTTATGCACTGAGACTAGAATTCCCTTCGACAAATAATGAAGCAGAATATGAAGCTCTCATCGCTAGCTTACGAATCGCTAAAGAACTAAACATCAAAGCATTGCAGATCTTCAGTGATTCTCAGCTTATTGTCTGCCAAGTCAAGAAGGAATTTCAGGCTAAAGGAGGGAATCTACCAGCCTATTTATCAAAAGCCTGGGAGCTTCTTCAAAATTTTGACCGTTATTCAATAAACCATATACCCCGCGAAGAGAACATGAAGGCGGATTCTCTTGCCAAGTATTCAAGTACCGGTGAAGCTCAATTATTGGGATTAGTTCCCGTCGAAGTCCTGTCAGCTCCAAGCACAGATGAAATGGATGTTGATTGGATTATGAATGTATCTCAAGAGCAGGAATCATGGATGACTCCGATACTTGAATATTTACTCAATGGTTCTTTGCCGGAAAGTTCAAAAGAACGACAGAAGCTGATGAGGAAGGCCTCCAGATATATAGTTCAAGATGGTCGTTTGTACAGACGAGGATTTTCAATGCCATTACTCCGATGCATGACAAAGGAAGAAGCTAAGACAATTCTGACTGAGGTACACGGAGGGGAATGTGGGGATCATACAGGTGGTCAAACTTTAGCAAAGAAAATCCTCCGTTATGGATACTTTTGGCCAGAAATTAATCAGGATGCTGCTGACTATTCCTGAACGTGTAATAAATGCCAGAGATGCGCCAAAATTCCAAGAGCACCTTCCACTGAGATAACACAAATGGTCAGTCCATGGCCATTTGCCATCTGGGGAATAGATCTCATTGGGCCTTTGCCGACTGCCAAATCAGGGATTAAATATGCTATCGTTGCTGTTGATTACTTCACTAAATGGGCTAAAGCCGAACCATTGGCTACTATTACCTCTAAGAAAATGATAAGTTTTGTGACTAAAAATATCATTTGCAGGTATGGTGTGCCTCAGAAGATAATCACAGACAATGGTACCCAGTTTGAAAGTGAGGAGTTCCAAGAATTCTGCAAACAATTCAAGATCCGAAAAAGCTTCCCAGTAGTGGCTCATCCGCAGGCAAATGGGCAAGTGGAAGCAGTAAACAAAATCATCAAATCAACCATCAAAAAGCAGCTGGAAAAAGCAAAAGGTGGTTGGGTCGATAAGTTACCGCTTGCACTATGGGGATACAGAACCACCTACAAAACTGCGACTGGGCATACTCCATTTTCATTGACATGCGGGTCAGAAGCGATGATTCCGGTGGAAAGTGAAGTCCCCTCACACAGAAGGATCCATTTTGATCAAGATGAGAATGAAAAATTGCAATTGGAAGCACTTGACCTCCTTGATGAAAGAAGAGAAGAGGCTAGGCTTAGAATTGCATCTCATCAGCAAAGAATAGCCAGGCACTTCAATTCCAAAGTTCGTCAGCGCAGCTTTGAAGTTGGGGACCTAGTCCTGAAAAGAATTATGACAGCCACAGGTGTGTTTGGGCCAAACTGGTAAGGGCCATATGTCATAGGCATGAAGCTTCTTGATGGCACATTCAAACTCACAACTGTCGAAGGAGAACCAATTCCAAGAGCTTGGAACAGCAATCATTTGCATCCATATTTTACTTAAAAGCTTTGCTGAAATGTTGTAAAAGAATTACGAATATATGATTCTTGTATTGAAAGCAATTGTAAAGCAAGTGAATAATGAAAAGCTATAAAGTGGATGTAGGCCCAGCTTTTGGCCGAACCACTATAAATCTTGTGTTCTCTACTACTATAAACTGCTTTGTTTTATTTCGACATATAAAATACGTTAATTGTGTTACTAAAATGTCGATTTAATAATGTAGGCCATAAAAACAAAGCTTACCCATCGCAAGACCAAGCGATCTCCGACGTCGCCCAGCAAGCAAACGCTAAACCATTCAAAATTTCCATACTCAAATCCTACAAAAGAAGTGCTTCGAAGAAAAGTTAGCGATGTGGATGGAAGTGGACCATTTCTAACTAACTGCGAATGTTTGTAAAACAAGAATCCAGTTAAATAGCCTGTGTCTACCACCACCAACTCGCTTCACTATGAAGTATATTTCTTTGGATAAGGAAAATTATTGGCAACTAAAAAGGGATGACACTTGCAAAAGATAACGGGGATCGCCGACATGAATAGATGGCAAAGAGACATGGGCGAGCAAGCATCAAACAGCAAAAGACCTCTTCGGAGGCACAAGCCTTCTTCAGAGGCACAACCCTTCGTAGGATAAAGACCTCGAGCGAGCCTAACCAGAAAAAGAGAGTTCTTTCTCGACATAAAGTTGTGGACTGATCGGTGATACACTCCCGTGAATCCATCCAACTAAGAGAAAGAAACTCCAAACTTGCAGGTAAAAGCCCTACTCAGAGGCAAACGTTTCACCGAGATTGAAATAAAACTTCCAAGTGTTGAAACGTGAAAAGCCCTCTTCGGAGGCCCATTTCACCACAGTTGAAATGCTAAAAGACCTCGAGCGGGCCTAACCAGAAAAAGAGAGTTCTTTCTCGACATAAAGTTGCGGACTGATTGGTGATACACTCCCGTGAATCCGTCCAACCAAGAGAAAGAAACTCCAAACTTCCAGGCAAAAGCCCTACTCAGAGGCACACATTTCACCGTGATCGGTGATACACTCCCGTGAGTCCAAATGTGAAAAGCCCTCTTCGGAGGCCCGCATCCCAGCGAACAGGGAAAAAATAAAAGCCTCTCCCAAGAGGCAGAAACAAAAAGACCTCTTCCCAGAGGCACAATCAAACAAAAAGACCTCTTCCCAGAGGCGCAATCAAACAGGAAGACCTCTTCGGAGGCACACGTTTCACCGAGATTGAAATAAAACTTCCAAGTGTTGAAACGTGAAAAGCCCTCCTCGGAGGCACAACTCTTTGGAGGCACACGTTTCACCGAGATTGAAATAAAACTTCCAAGTGTCGAAACGTGAAAAAGCCCTCCTCAGAGGTACAACTTTTCAAAGAAGCATTTCATCAGAAATGCAAAACAAAGATCAAAAGCACTCCACCGAGGCGCAATATAAAAAAAAAACCTCTTCGAAGGCACACTTTAGCTTTCAAAGGAAGAATGGTTCATCTATTCTTGAAAATACTCTTCCTCAAAAAGAAGTTAAAGTGCCCTTCAGAGGCCCGCTTTACCGCATAGGAGAATTCACTTGGTAAAAATGTGTGTATGCATAAAAGAAAAAGTGATATCTTCGAAGGTTGAAGCGTAGAAACTCATATGGAGCGAGCTGTACTCTATTTTGAGAAGAATAATATTCCTTCAAGTATGGAATAATTATTCTCCAGAAAATAAGAGTACAAGTCGCCTCAAAGTATAAAATATTGCAACGAGCTTATGGTATAGGGGCAACATGGTATAACTACATTGGTAAAAATTACGCTCGAACAACATACCACAAGCTCACTGCAATATCATATAAAGAAACTTGTACAAAAATGAATAGTAAATGCATTCTCAAATACAGACAGAAATTTGTACAAACAAAAAGAATCATTTTATTCAATACTGTCAAAATTTTGTACAGGTACAGGTTTCAAAATAAAAATAAAAAGAAAAGCGGAGGCCGGTACCCGCACAATCTCCGGTCAGTACATGCAAAAAGCAAAAAGTAAAAATAAAGGGAAGCAGGGCCCGTTACTTCTTCTTGCCACCACCTTTAGAGCCTTCACCTGACCTAATAGGCAGCTTTTTAGGATGGCTTGGGAGAATCGGGGATGAAGGAGAGAGGGTTACTACCGGATCAACCTTCGCTCCCTCTTCAGAAACAAGAATGTCTTTCCTTTTCTTCTTGGACGTGACACGCTTCCTCCTCCTCCTTGAAGAAGACTCACTTCCCGGAGTAACAAGAGCAGACAATTTTATGTTATCAGAAGTGGTTCGCTCAGGGGACTCATTGCCTTCTCCAAGCCCTTCTCCCTCGTGTTCCTGTGAAGCATTAGGATCATCTAAGTCCCGAAGAGCCTCTATTCGCTCCTCTTGCGACCCGGGTTGAGAGGCGGATGGAGGAGTGACCTGGAGAGGCGGAGGAGGAATAATTGGAGGAGGGGGAGTCTGAACGATGCTCGACACTTTCTCTACAGAAGAAAAGAAGTTAAAGTCAGTAAAGAGAGGAGATAAAGGCTCGTTGAGGTTCAGGAAATAGTCAAGAAGCTCATCAAACTCATAAGAAGAAAATGAGCAGTCTACTTGGGCAAGATTAACAGTAGAGTTACCTGGAGAAGTCGGCTTCCTGGTATCAACCTCATAAGCCTATGCTTTGGCGCTCTCTTCGCCTTCATCTCCACCCTGTGTGCTTATGATCTCAGTTGTAAATTTAACTGGGAATGGAGAATGAGAACTGGAGCTGACAATGTCGATTTCGGCCGAAGGTGAAGGCTGAACTGGATCAGTTGAAGTAGTTTTTCCTAAACGTTCCCCTTCTGCCATTTTGGCTCTTAATTTCGCAAGTTGCTCTTTTCCCCTAACGAGAGCGGCGCGAGCTTCGTCATCCAAGAAATGCTCCTCAAGAGCTGATTCGATCTAACCAGCACCTTTAGCACCCAGCATATCAAGTGCGGCCTCCCACACCTCAGCTAGAGTAATTTCATATTTGTGACCTAGAAAGGCGAGACTACCGCGCCCCAAAATGCTATGGAGGTAGAAGTCAAATAATGTCGAGCTGATGCTGGTCTTCGTTGCCTCATGAGATTCTTCAGCTGCAATTACCAGCAACGGCCTCATCACGCTCTCTTTCAGTTTTGGAGAGTTGAAGCTTAAGCATTTCGATCCCCACCTCTTGAGAGTCGGTTTTCTTCCGAAGCTCTGCAATATCGGCAATATAGCCCTCATTGATTCTTTTTTTGCACATCGAGTCTGTCTTCGGCGTCTCTTTGGCCGGCATGAGCATCTCTCACTTGTTTCTAAAGCACTTCTTCTTTTTGAATGTAGGAAGTAGAAGAAGTGGCGAGCTCTTCTTTAAGCTTTTCGACTTTCGCTTCAAGCTCTTCATTATAAGTAGTGATGTTCCTCATCTCGGTATCATGCTGCTCAAGAACCTTCTGCCATTCAGCTTTGTCATTTTCCATAGTAAGCATGGCCTCGAGATTCGCACGGTTTACCCATTGAAGCTCGTCAACAAGCTTTTGCCAGCCCGACATTCTTTCAGTATCAAGTCTGACGGCATCGAGATTTCGCAGCATGGCAGGCTTGTCAATTGGAACTAAGTCGAGATCGAAGCGAACCCCCTTCAAGCACCATTGTGGAAACCGGCTTTGCAGAGTGGCTGGGCCTGGTCCAATTTGAAATTTAGGCCTGTTAACTATTGTCTGAATGTCTGTCTTCCCGAGAGCAGGAGAGCCAGAAGGGATGTCAAGTGAGACGGGGGAAGTGGCCTTTTCAGGAGTTGTAGATGCATGCTTCTCACCGTGCCGGGCACGCTTGCTTGGGTCCTCAACTATATGGCTTTTTCCCCGATCATCATGCGACTTTCTTTTGTGAGAGTCGTCACCTCTCTGGGAAGAATCATGGTGCTCCTCCCTTTCTCTTCTATCATAACGCTCTTCTTGAGCCCTCCTCTCCTGAGCCTTTCGAGCGGCTCTCTCTTCGTCAGTTTCTCTGTGAACGGGAAGGTAGCGCCTATAGTCATATTGACTACGCCTCCCGTAGCGCTGAAAGTCGTCATATTAAGAGCCGCTGCGTCCCATCGGAGAATCTGAAATTTAAAAAAAAAGACAAGTCTTAAAAGTCTTCAGAGGAAAGAAGTATGACTTTAGAATCTTCAAAGTACAAAGAATTAGGTGCATGAAAGTGCCAAAAAAGTCCTATGTGTGTGTGGTGTGCAAACTACACGCATTAGGCTACAAACCGCTCTTCGACACAGCGGTGGTAGTGACTTGAGTGGTAGGCGTCAAAATTTGTTGAAAAGTTGATGTCGCCTCGACAGCAGGAGAAGAAGCTTTAGGGACATCATCTTTAAAGAGTTCTTGTGAAGTTATTATCAGGTCACTTAGCCCCTCGAAAGTATCATCACCGCCAAGTTCGACGGGAGTATTTTTTTCGGCTTCCAGACCAGCCGCATCTTCAGAGCAACGAAGAGATTCTTCCTCTTCAATAACTAGGGCAAGTGTCGATTTGCCGGATGGCCTCGCAGCATCAACGGTAATAGAGCACTTCGCCAGAGAAGCCTTGGAGGCAGGTTCTTTTGGTATGGGTTCGATAGTGGAAACTGGGGCATCTAATGCTTTAGGCGGGGAGTCTGGAACCTCATGGGCGTGTGTAGAGCGAGAAGCGTGTAAAAGTCCATACTGATGCAAAAATTCGTCCCTCAACAAAAACTTTATACTTCTCTCTCTAGCAGTCATAACACTTAATCTTTCAAAAACTTGCTTATGGCTTGGATCTCTAGAGGGGAGAGGAAGTGCTAAAAAGAGCAAAGAACGAAATTAGCAATTGGTAATTCGGATCTCGAAAAAGTTTGAAAATAGAGAAAATAGAAACAGGTAATCTTACTTCCTACTCTCCAGATGGCATAAAACCCTGGGGGGCAGCGAGGAAAGAAAAACTGGTTCAAAAATCCATGAACACTTTCGGTAAGATCAGAAATAAGCTTGCGGTTTCTAGCACTTCTCACAATAATAAGGGAAGGATGGTCTTCACTCTTTGCAAATGAGCATAAGTAGCGAATTTCTTCAAAACTTGGCAAGCGATCAAGAGTTCTCCTAAACAAAGCACACAACCCCATCAAGATGGCGTAGCCATTAGGATGAAGTTGGAACGGAGAGATTGTCAACCGAAGGAGAAGGGTTTGAAGGAAGTCGTTAAAAGGAGGAATCACCCCGCTTAGGCACATTTGACGATTGACTGTGACAAAACCGGGGGGAGGACTGTCGGCAGTATCATTTGGCCCGGGAAGTAGGACATCATTTTCAGCAAAACCAAATTGAGTACGTAGCTGAATAAATGCTCTCGAAGTTAGGATAGTCGAAGTTCTCTCTGGAGGATTCTCTATGGGAATAGCTGTCTAAAAGGTCTCTCCCGCTTGAGCTACCACTTCTTCTTCTTGGAGGGAAGTCATTCTACACAAACAACTGGATATTCAAACATGAAGGTGCACGTTTCCTAAAATGTGTGGAGTGTTGTGTAAAATCAATCAAGCAATAAGCTAATATAACTGGAATAAAAACTAGCAAGTATTTGTCAGTTATAAAGTCCAGGGTTCGTTGTTTTAATATGCAAGTGTAATGTTGATGCAAACAAATCAGTTCAAGTTAGCGATTCTTTGCATTAATACTTCACTTTAGTTGATTGGTTCACAGCATTTCATACAGTGTATTTAAGTTGATTACTCTATGTCGACTAATCTGTCATTTGATGTGGGCAGTCAATGGAAGTATATTCGCCTTGGTTTTCTGTGATTGTTGTTTTCAACAGGTTGTTAGCCTATAAGTTAATGTGGTCTTTGAAATAAGGCAACAAAGTTAAAACAATTCAGGATTTAAGCAATTCAGTCCAGTAGATCAAGCTAAGTATTCAAATTGGAATTATGCTTTTAAGTGAGAATTCGAGTTGGGCATCCAAGTGTTAACACGGCTATGACCCAAGGAATCTCTCGCGAGTTTAGATTAAGTTTCTGATTCCTTAAATCGGTGGTTCTTTAAGTCGTGAGGAGTAGTAAGGAGAAAGGCTCCGGTTCAAAAAGTGGTGCAAGATTCCCCAAGTGCTAATTCGGCCACGATTTAAGGAATAGGTCGGCAAATTTCCCCGAGTGCTAGTTCGGCCACGACTTAAGGTTTAGGTCGCATCAAATTAGATCGGCCAAAAGTTAGGTCACCCAAAGTCACTGGGTCGCGTCCAAACCAATATCTCACTCCACTCAACCCGTTAACCCGATAGTCGCTCCATCAACGACGACCTTCATTTCATTCATGATATCGGATCATCCAATAAAACAGTTTGAAATCATCACAAAATCAATGCTTTGCCTACCCTAACGCAAATCAGAAATCAGTGAGCCTGGAGCAGTAACCCATCGACATCATCTCATCAATCATTTAAAGCCAAAACTAAGCTAACTCGGGTTCATAAACTACAGGTGTAATGAGATTCGCAATGAAGCAGTGCGCAAGGAGGTGGGTTAGGTTTGAATGGAATTCGTGAATCAATGACAATAAGGGATCAAGAAAAGGGCAGGTTCACTTGCGCAATGAGTAGCAAAGATTTTCGGTGATTGATTGGAATGAAATCGCCTTTTGGAGCTCGGGAAAATTTTTAATGGCAGAATCAAGCAAGAGAGTAAGTAATGAAAAGGAAGAAGAAGATGTGTGACTTATACCTTGCAGTGGAGGGACCTGAAGCGGCATATACGATCTAACTGTTAGGTCGCGTACGACCTACCAACCTAAAGGGGGACGGGTTAAAGGATATCGAAGCTCACGACCTAACCATTAGGCGTATACTTCGAGGGGTAAATGTTAACTCCACCTCGGCCATGACTCAGCGACTTAAAATAGTTACCGACTTAAGGCTTAACAGTTACCGACTTAAGACTTAACAGGGATGCCGACTCAGCAGACTTAAGAGGGATGCCGACCTAAGGTTTAAGAGTGATACCTACCTAAGGAGGATACCGATCTAAATACCTAAGAAGGTTGACGACCTAACTGCTCGGAACAGGTTCACAGACTACACTTGAGTCGTGATCGACTTATGGCCTATGTTAGGTCGTTCCCGACCCAGGCAACGAAGGAGAATCCGGTGCAGCTACTTAGCACGCAGCCTGTTAACTCGGCGGCGACTTGGGACTTGTGATTTGAATCCCGAAGAGCATACACTTCCCGTTTAAGCCGTAAGCCATGCATGGGAAAGAGAGGGCGACCTATGATCTATCCTGAGTCGGTGACGACCTACGACCCATTTTAGGTCGGCCATTACTTACAACTTGACACCGAAAATTCCTATAAATACCGCTCGAACTCCAACACTTGGGGGGACTTTTGGAATGGTTCTTCTGGGAAGCAACTACATTCTGCCGATTTACTTCATCAATAATTGCAACACTTAGGACGCTTCAATCAACTTCAACTCGAGATTCAACTTATTGGACATGGATTCAAGGGATTTTC
This sequence comes from Allium cepa, assembly GCA_030765085.1. NCBI lineage: Eukaryota > Viridiplantae > Streptophyta > Magnoliopsida > Asparagales > Amaryllidaceae > Allium > Allium cepa. The sequence goes on from CM060942.1 coordinate 67,814,776, forward strand.
TCGTATCGAAGTTTTAGCTACTTGTCTTTCCAAGTGATGTAATTGAAGATTGTTATAGAATTGTATTTGATCCAGCAATAAAAAAGAATTAAAGTGGACGTAGGCTCAGTTGGGAGCCGAACCACTATAAACGTTGTGTTCTTACTGTTTTCTTTGTAATTTCTCCTACTTAAATCTGATTCCCGTGCGAACGGGTGGTGCTTTTACACTCGCTTTATCACACTGGGGTGTTAGCGTCCGATTTTCACATTAACAATGTTCAAAATACCAATTTATAACACTTGACAAAATTATCCTTCAATATTCAAATTTAAATCCAAATTTCAAATATGATTCAATTTCAAGCTCAATTTCAAAATTTCATTTTTATATCACTTTTACTTAGTAATACTCAAAGCTCGAGAAAATGTTCAATCCTTAAAATAAATTTTTGAAATCCAATCATATCCCAATTTTAAATTTCAAAGTCTCAACTTAAATCATTTAACAATTTCTTTTAACCAAAATATATTTCAACATTTCAAACTCAATTATGCGATAAATTCGATTTCTATAAATTGACTTTATTTATAACTTTTAGATCAAAACATTTAAATAAATTTCAAATCAACTATTTTAAAAATTATTAATTTAGCCAATTCGGTGTCCGTCTATAATTTTCTATCCTATGGCCAAGTAATTATTTATTTCAATTAAATGTCAGGGATGAATATATATCACTTAAATCAAATCACAGTTTCATATGTATGCATAACAGGATATATATAAGCAAATAAACATCCAAAAATTTAAATATCAGCCAATAGCATCCATCGAACACATCATCCAATAGACAATACAATTCATGGCATTTTCATAGTTACTAATGTCATGTAATTTAATCGCAATTCAATTTTAATTTCAATTTGACTGTCAATTAAATTTTTAACGGTTAATTCAAATGACAATCCTATGACAATTAAATTTTATCAAACAACGACAAATAAAATTCATATCACTTCATAATATCAAATTTAACTAGCATAAAGATATTCAGTACGTTGTGAGCGTTATAAAACACTCACCTTGATTTCAATGTAGTTCCAGCGTTTTATTTCAAATAAAATTAAATGAGCGTTTAATTTTACCCGAAATTTTCACTGACTCCAAACACTTCCAATCCAGCTCCATAACGTAGTGCTCGTCCATACGATTCCAACGCAAGTCGTTTTGTGTGTTTTCGACCTCATAGCAAAAAGTTATAGCAGTTTACACATTTACACAATTTTAATATAATTAAATTCGCAAATTCCTTTTTAAATTTTATACCCTACAAATATCAGCCGTGCATTTTGAAGTCAATGAATCAAGGCTGCCAAAACTTTCTTTTTCCTCCCGTTCGTTTCCAGGGTTTCAAGAACCCATAGCCGCCTTTATCTTTTCGAATTTCCACGGCCTCCTCGACGATTTCCACCACGATCAAACTACGTCATGCCACTCGCCTAACCGAGCTCTACCCACGCCTAGGTTGCGGCCAAGCTCGGCCGCCTCCCTAGCGCATACCCCGAGGACGAACGACGCCCCTTTGCTTGCTATTTCTCGATGATTTACTCCACTATAAACGATCATAACCGTATGAAATTGAAGCTCTTGCAATCCTCTACAACTTTATAGTTGATAAGTTTTCATAAATGTTCACGGATTGAGAGGAATTTGAGGAAGAAAACGAGATGATTTTGGCCGTTGATTATTATAAGAGGTGGCCGGTTCAGAAACCTTAGCTATTTATTTATTTTTTGTTTGTGAATAAAGGGGTCTATTTATAGAAATTTATCGAAACACTATTCATCCCGGGTTTTCCGAACTCCGATTTACACATGGTGACCGGCGTTTCTAGGGTTTACCCCGTGTTTCGGACACAATGTAATAGGTTTTGGAGGCTAATTCGATCATATGTGCGAGTTACGGAAATAAACGATCAAATTTAAATTAAACCGATTAAACGAATTTCTATGCGTTTTGGCTTGCCCCGGACAAACGGTAAATCCAATTGACACGAAATTTGAAATCTTATAATAATATCACATTACGGATCCGATGAAACTGGTTTCGTCGAAATCTGAGACTGTTTGAAAAATGACTATTTTAACTCGTCAATTAAATATTAAAATATTCAATTTTCACAAATTAACTTTTAATTTGATTATAAAAGTTCTACAACATCATTCTAACTTTATTATGATAAAATAAAATTTTGCTAATCATTTTTTAATCATATTAAACCCGTTATTCAGTTATCCAATAAATTTCAATTTTAAAGTCTTATTAACTCTATTTGTAATATCCCAGAATTTCCAGGAGTTTAAAATGTTGATAATCTCTTATTTAAATTATTTGAAATTGATAAATTGTTATTTTCAAAGATATTTAACCAAGAAATAAAAATATAATATTTTAATTATGGTTATAAATTGGTTTTATATTAAGGTTAATTATTTTATTTGTGTAAATAAATTCTAAATTGATATATTGTTTTCAAAATTTATAAGTGTGTTTAAATTGCATTTATATCTGTATGTTTAAATCTGTGTATTTTAAATTGATTTCAAAATAGGATATATTATTTGTGAATAATTATGAGCTTATTTAAAAATAGATGTTTATATTTATTTAAATTTATTTTTGATTTGATTTTTAAATTGGACTTTGAAATGAATATATATTTGAATTCAAAGATATACATGCATCTTAAAATAATATAATAATAAAATTTGGTTTTAAAAATATATAGAGAATATTTTAATTAGAAATAAGGTTTTGTTTTACTTTTCTTTTATAAATGTTTATCTAAACAAATTTGATTTGTGTTTATTTAATAAAGAATAAATACAAAGGCTTTTTAAAATAAGTTTGAAATGTTGCATATAATTTTATTTAAATTTTATTTGGTTTCATTTCTTTTTAAAGATTGTATTTTATATAAACTAGCATACATTTGTAAATGTATAAGTGTATTTGTTTAGAAAAGTATTTTTAAAATTTAGAAACATGTTTGTTAATTTAGGAAATTTATTTAAAAGACCTTGAAAATCAATTACAAATAATATAAATAAACAAGGACAAGTGTTAAAACTTTAATCTCTTAGATAACATGTGTTAACATAATAATGAAAGTTGAAGACATGTGTCAAATTTATTTTATTTTCTTTTAACTTTAATAAAACTGAAATTAACATTATATAAACCAACATTCTTTCTCTTCATTTCTTTTTTTTCTTTAAAATCTAAGTTCAATACTAAGAGAAACTAGAAAATTTTCCTGCAATCTTCACTCTTCTAAAACCAAAAAAATACATGAATACAAACCTGAATCATTTATTTCTGTTTAACAAAACCTGTAACCTTTCAATTGCAAACACAAATCCTTCTTCAAACCATGCTCCTATTAAAAACCTGAAGTATATCATGTGCAAATTCTAACTGCAAGTCTGCAGTTATTCTAGAAAAAAAACTGCATATCTACAATTTATTCTCAAAACAAATTTGCAATTTTGTTACCTGTATAAAATTTCCCATGCCTGCATCTTCTTTTCAATTCAAAGCAAATACTTAAATCATTAAACCCTGAAACACTCTTCAAATATCAATCCCTGTTACCAAAGCCTAAAGCATCACAGTTTAAAACCCAGATTTGCTAATTTTCAAACCAGATCTGCATCATGTTTCAAACATGTTTGCAAGCTTTGATTAATCACTAAGGCCTGTAACTCTCTGACAAGTATGCATGCAAGTTTCCAGGCTCCAGTTTTTAAAGCTTCGGGATCAAGTCTTTTGAAGTTTCCAGTTCATCTTAAAAATCTCTGCACTGCACTTCTTATTGAGGTGAGTAAACATATTTACAAAAACTTAATTAGTTAATTAGCTGTTGCTATAGGTTTTTGATGATGTTTGTTTTACATATGAGTTTATATTTGTATAGATAAATCTGCAAGTTTTGTTGTAAGGCTTAAAATGTGCATGTTGATTTTTATTTTTATTTTCTCTCTGTATTTTTCTGTAGGATCTGAGACAAGGATCAATTCTATGCAAAAAAATTAGTTAAGTCAGAGTTTTAAACTAAAACAATTTAGTTCCAAAATAGACTAAAAATAAATAGATTTAGTCTCTGGAATTTGATATGTACCTGATAATTTAACTACACAGAATAAATTTATTATAAATGTTTGAACCAAGTATTTAATTTGGTTCAAACAATTATATAAACTAAAATATCATTGCAAACTATGAATTTCAAAAGAAAATTCACAATTTTTAAAACTATATTAATTGGGTATTTGGGAATTCACTGGAAATTGAATTTTTGCCCAATTCTCTAGATTTGTGATTCTGGGTGGCTTGAATTTGTTGATAGAGTTAGATGAGGTATCAGTGAATGTTGCAAAAATGGTTAATGCATTTTTAAATCACTGGGAAGTTTTGAATTTGCTTAGATTGATTTTAAACCTAGTTATGGAAGCCTACTGTAAATTTAATTTCTGCATGATCAAAATTGCATCGAGTTGCATGATTTTTGGGGAGAAGCTTGCGCGGTGAGTGAGCAAGCTATGGCCGGGGCTGTGGCGTTTAATGATGATCGGCGGCAATGATTTTTGGGGTTTTCTGATGATGGTTTTTTTGAGTTCAGTCCTGATGAACTCAATTTTGATTTAAGACATAGAGTGGTGTTTGGTTGGTTGTAAGGGGTTGCGAAGTGCTTGGATGGCTGGTCGGAAGTGTTGCCGTTGACTGGAGGAGGTCTGACAATGGTGCAGGTTGCACGGGGATGGAGTGATGTCTGTAGTTTAATTTTGTTGGGTTGCATTGTTTTTCTCGAGTAAGGTCTCGGGGTATAGGGTAAAAGACTCGGGGAAACTCGCGTGATTCTGGGTTTTCGCAAGCTTAGTTCAAACTGTTAAGTTTAACAGTTTTTTTAAAATTCTTTTGTTTAGCTAAAGGAGTTTTTCTTGAATTCAAGTCAAATTGTTTTAAAAGAGGAAGGTGATGTTCTTGGTTCAGGCATACATGGGTGGAACCCAAATTGAAATGTTTAACCAGATTTTTAATTTAATATAAAGTAAAAACATTAAATAATTAAGCTAAATTTATTTCTAGAAACTTACTTCTTTAAATTGATTTGCTTTTATAAATGAATTTGTATGTATGGATTTAGATGTTTTAAGTTAAAACCTTAATGTTACTTTCCAATTTTTTTTGGAAATATATAAAAAGGAAATTCATATGGAAATGTTTTTATTGGTTAATGGAAAATGATTTATTAATTAACAATTAAAGTAAGATAATTTATTAACTTGAAATTAGGATTGTTAATTAATAATTAAAGAAAGAAATTAATGATTTCTTATAATTTAATTTAATTAATGAATTAAGTCAAGTAAAGATTTCAAGAATTATTTAAGATAATGTTTTATCTCAAAATAATTAATTAGGTATTAATAATTTGTAATTAGTTGATTAATTAAAGAATTTTAAGTTAATTCATTTATCTAATTATTATTTTAAAAGGGGTTAATTAAGTAATTAATTAAGTATAATTAATTATTTAATTAACTATTAATTAAGATGATGATTTAATTAATGTCTAATGATTAATTAAATTATGATTACTTATTAATTAAGAAATTAAGAGTTAATTAAAATCGTAATTAATTAATAAAGGTTTCATTTAAATTTTAATTGGGTTTTCTTAATTAATAATTAAAGAATTATTAAAATATAATGCTAGTTAATTAAGAATTAATTAACTATTTTTATTTAAGATTAATTAATTTTAATTAAGGATTAATTAATTAATTTTAATTATGAATTAATTAATTTGAAATTAAGATTGTTAATTAATAATTAAGTTTATTAATTAATGATTAAGAGTTGACTAATTAGTTAATTAAGTTTGATTAATTAATCAATAAAAGTAATTAGTAATTAATTACTTTGTATTAAAGGATTGACTAATAATTAAGGTTTATTAATTAATAGTTGGAGATAATTAATCTAATATTTGAAGATTAATTTGAGTTAATGAGTAATTAGGGACGAATTACTCAATTTTGTTTTATAAGATGATTGAAATTAAGTAATTAATTAATTTGTTAATTAATTAAATATGGTCACTTGATAAACTTAATAAAGTTTTGATAAGGTTAATTACTTAAGATAAGTAATTGATTAATTACAGAGGTGATTGAGTTAGGTAAATTACTGATTGGAAAGTAATTTTAAATGGGTAATTACTTGTTAAAGTAATTAAAGGTTTATTACTTGGGTAATAAATCAAAGGATTTATAAAGTAATTAAGAAGTAAGTAAGAATAGTTAATTACTGTATTTAAGTTGATTAAATTTAAGCAATTAACCTAAGCATGATTAATTAATTAAGGTTCATTAATTGATATGATTAATGAAAATAATTAAGGATTTATTTCTTTATTAAGAGTTAATTAATCAAGGCTGATTATGATTAATTAATTGATTTAACTAATGTTTATTTAAGCAAGATTTATTGTGATGAAGGAAATTAATTTAATTAATTTCAAAATTTATTTAGTGATTAGGTAATTAATTTAATTCACTTTAAATTAATTATAGATAGTTAATTTAATTCAGTTTAAATTAATTATATTGTGGAATGAGTGAATCATTGCTTGTGTATGAATGAATGACATTGATTGTCTTGAATGCTTTGTGATCTCAGTAATGAGATAAGTATGGTTGTATGATAGGAATGCTTGGTTGCATTGTGATGATTTCATAGATTATAAATTGGGATGGTGATATAGGGACTACCTATTTTGATATTGATAATGTAGGTATCTGTTATTTGATAATGCTGATTATCAATTATTGTTCTGTGAGTTATCTATCTGTGTGTATATAGATACTATATTGAATTGTTTTAAACCTTTAAAGCAACTTGAACCTAAAAGACACGCTTTGGATTTCGATGAGACCGAGATCGGATTTCCATAATTGGATATCCGAAACCACATCGATTCCAGCATGATCAAAATTGCATCGAGTTGCATGATTTTTGGGGAGAAGCTTGTGCGGTTAGTCAGCAAGCTATGGCCGGGGTTCTGGCGTTTAATGATGATCGGAGGCAATGATTTTTGGGGTTTTCTGATGATGGTTTTTTTGAGTTCAGTCCTGATGAACTCGATTTTGATTTAAGACATACAGTGGTGTTTGGTTGGTTGTAAGGGGTTGCGAAGTTCTTGGATGACTGGTCGGAGGTGTTGCCGTTGACTGGAGGAGGTCTGACAATGTTGCAGGTTGCACGGGGATGGAGTGATGTCTGCAGTTTAATTTTGTTGGGTTGCATTGTTTTTCTCGAGTAAGGTCTCGGGGTATAGGGTAAAAGACTCGGGGAAACTCGCTTGATTCTGGGTTTTTGCAAGCTTAGTTCAAACTGTTAAGTTTAACAGTTTTTTTTAAATTCTTTTGTTTAGCTAAAGCAGTTTTTCTTAAATTCAAGTCAGATTGTTTTAAAAGAGGAAGGTGATGTTCTTGGTTCAGGTATACATGGGTGGAACCCAAATTGAAATGTTTGACCATATTTTTAATTTAATGTAAAGTAAGTTTTAAAACTTTAAATAATTAAGCTAAATTTATTTGTAGAAACTTATTTCTTTGAGTTGATTTGTTTTTATAAATGAATTTGTATGTATGGATTTAGAAGTTTTAAGTTAAAATCTTAATGTTACTTTCCAATTTATTTTGGAAATATATAAAAAGGAAATTTATAAGGAAATATTTTTATTTGTTAATGGAAAATGATTTATTAATTAACAATTAAAGTAAGATAATTTATTAACTTGAAATTAGGATTGTTAATTAATAATTAAAGAAAGAAATTAATGATTTCTTATAATTTAATTTAATTTAATTAATGAATTAAGTCAAGTAAAGATTTCGAGAATTATTTAAGATAATGTTTTATCTTAAAATAATTAATTAAGTATTAATAATTTGTAAGTAGTTGATTAATTAAAGAATTTTAAGTTAATTCATTTATTTAATTATTATTTTAAAAGGGGTTAATTAAGTAATTAATTAAGTATAATTAATTATTTAATTAACTATTAATTAAGATGATGATTTAATTAATGTCTAATGATTAATTAAATTGTAATTACTTATTAATTAAGTAATTAAGAGTTAATTAAAATAGTAATTAATTAATAAAGGTTTCATTTAAATTTTAATTGGGTTTTCTTAATTAATAATTAAAGAATTACTAAAATATAATGCTAGTTAATTAAGAATTGATTAACTATTTTTATTTAAGATTAATTAATTTTAATTAAGGATTAATTAATTAATTTTAATTATGAATTAATTAATTTGAAATTAAGATTGTTAATTAAAAATTAAGTTTATTAATTAATGATTAAGAGTTGACTAATTAGTTAATTAAGTTTAATTAATTAATCGATAAAAGTAATTAGTAATTAATTACTTTGTATTAAAGGATCGATTAATAATTAAGGTTTATTAATTAATAGTTGGAGATAATTAATCTAATAATTGAAGATTAATTTGGGTTAATGAGTAATTAGAGATGAATTGCTCAATTTTGTTTTATAAGATGATTGAAATTAAGTAATTAATTAATTTGTTAATTAATTAAATATGGTCACTTGTTAAACTTAATAAAGTTTTGATAAGGTTAATTACTTAAGATAAGTAATTGATTAATTACAGAGGTGATTGAGTTAGGTAAATTACTGATTGGAAAGTAATTTTAAATGGGTAATTACTTGTTAAAGTAATTAAAGGTTTATTACTTGGGTAATAAATCAAAGGATTTATAAAGTAATTAAGAAGTAATTAAGAATAGTTAATTACTGTATTTAAGTTGATTAAATTTAAGCAATTAACCTAAGCAAGATTAATTAATTAAGGTTCATTAATTGATATGAATAATGAAAATAATTAAGGATTTATTTCTTTACTAAGAGTTAATTAATCAAGGCTGATTATGATTAATTAATTGATTTAACTAATGTTTATTTAAGCAAGATTTATTGTGATGAAGGTAATTAATTTAATTAATTTCAAAATTTATTTAGTGATTAGGTAATTAATTTAATTCAATTTAAATTAATTATAGATAGTTAATTTAATTCAGTTTAAATTAATTATATTGTGGAATGAGTGAATCATTGCCTGTGTATGAATGAATGACATTGATTGTCTTGAATGCTTTGTGATCTCAGTGATGAGATAAGTATGGTTGTATGATAGGAATCCTTGGTTGCATTATGATGATTTCATAGATTATAAATTGGGATGGTGATATAGGGACTACCTATTTTGATATTGATAATGTTGGTATCTGTTATTTGATAATGCTGATTATCAATTATTGTTCTGCGAGTTATCTATCTGTGTATATATAGATACTGCATTGAATTGTTTTAAACCTTTAAAGCAACTTGAACCTAAAAGACACGTTTTGGATTTCGATGAGACCGAGATCGGATTTCCATAGGACATCCGAAAACCACATCGATTCCAGCATGATCAAAATTGCATCGAGTTGCATGATTTTTGGGGAGAAGCTGGTGCGGTGAGTCAGCAAGCTATGGCCGGGGTTGTGGCGTGTAATGATGATCGGCGGCAGTGACTTTTGGGGTTTTCTGATGATGGTTTTTTTGAGTTCAGTCCTGATGAACTCGATTTTGATTTAAGACATACAGTGGTGTTTGGTTGGTTGTAAGGGGTTGCGAAGTGCTTGGATGACTGGTCGGAGGTGTTGCCGTTGACTGGAGGAGGTCTGACAATGGTGCAGGTTGCACGGGGATGGAGTGATGTCTGTAGTTTAATTTTGTTAGGTTGCATTGTTTTTCTCGAGTAAGGTCTCGGGGTATAGGGTAAAAGACTCGGGGAAACTCGCTTGATTCTGGGTTTTTGCAAGCTTAGTTCAAACTGTTAAGTTTAATAGTTTTTTTAAATTCTTTTGTTTAGCTAAAGCAGTTTTTCTTAAATTCAAGTCAGATTGTTTTAAAAGAGGAAGGTGATGTTCTTGGTTCAGGTATACATGGGTAGAACCCAAATTGAAATGTTTAACCATATTTTTAATTTAATATAAAGTAAGTTTTAAAACTTTAAATAATTAATCTAAATTTATTTCAAGAAATTTATTTCTTTAAATTGATTTGTTTTTGTAAATGAATTTGTATGTATGGATTTAGAAGTTTTAAGTTAAAATCTTAATGTTACTTTCCAATTTATTTTGGAAATATATAAAAGGGAAATTTATAAGGAAACGTTTTTATTGGTTAATGGAAAATGATTTATTAATTAACAATTAAAGTAAGATAATTTATTAACTTGAAATTAGGATTGTTAATTAATAATTAAAGAAAGAAATTAATGATTTCTAATAATTTAATTTAATTAATGAATTAACTCAAGTAAAGATTTCAAGAATTATTTAAGATAATGTTTTATCTTAAAATAATTAATTAAGTATTAATAATTTGTAATTAGTTGATTAATTAAAGAATTTTAAGTTAATTCATTTATTTAATTATTATTTTAAAAGGGGTTAATTAATTAAGTATAATTAATTATTTAATTAACTATTAATTAAGATGATGATTTAATTAATGTCTAATGATTAATTAAATTGTAATTACTTATTAATTAAGTAATTAAGAGTTAATTAAAATAGTAATTAATTAATAAAGGTTTCATTTAAATTTTAATTGGGTTTTCTTAATTAATAATTAAAGAATTATTAAAATATAATGCTAGTTAATTAAGAATTAATTAACTATTTTTATTTAAGATTAATTAATTTTAATTAAGGATTAATTAATTAATTTTAATTATGAATTAATTAATTTGAAATTAAGATTGTTAATTAATAATTAAGTTTCTTAATTAATGATTAAGAGTTGACTAATTAGTTAATTAAGTTTGATCAATTAATCAATAAAAGTAATTAGTAATTAATTACTTTGTATTAAAGGATTGATTAATAATTAAGGTTTATTAATTATAGTTGGAGATAATTAATCTAATAATTGAAGATTAATTTGAGTTAACGAGTAATTAGGGATGAATTACTCAATTTTGTTTTATAAGATGATTGAAATTAAGTAATTAATTAATTTGTTCATTAATTAAATATGGTCACTTGATAAACTTAATAAAGTTTTGATAAGGTTAATTACTTAAGATAAGTAATTGATTAATTACAGAGGTGATTGAGTTAGGTAAATTACTGATTGGAAAGTAATTTTAAATGGGTAATTACTTGTTAAAGTAATTAAAGGTTTATTACTTGGGTAATAAATCAAAGGATTTATAAAGTAATTAAGAAGTAATTAAGAATAGTTAATTACTGTATTTAAGTTGATTAAATTTAAGCAATTAACCTAAGCATGATTAATTAATTAAGGTTCATTAATTGATATGATTAATGAAAATAATTAAGGATTTATTTCTTTATTAAGAGTTAATTAATTAAGGCTGATTATGATTAATTAATTGATTTAACTAATGTTTATTTAAGCAAGATTTATTGTGATGAAGGTAATTAATTTAATTAATTTCAAAATTTATTTAGTGATTAGGTAATTAATTTAATTCACTTTCAATTAATTATAGATAGTTAACTTAATTCAGTTTAAATTAATTATACTGTGGAATGAGTGAATCATTGCTTGTGTATGAATGAATGACATTGATTGTCTTGAATACTTTGTGATCTTTGTAATGAGATAAGTATGGTTGTATGATAGGAATGCTTGGTTGCATTGTGATGATTTCATAGATTATAAATTGGGATGGTGACATAGGGACTACCTATTTTGATATTGATAATGTAGGTATCTGTTATTTGATAATGCTGATTATCAATTATTGTTCTGTGAGTTATCTATCTGTGTGTATATGGATACTGTGTTGAATTGTTTTAAACCTTTAAAGCAACTTGAACCTAAAAGACACGCTTTGGATTTCGATGAGACCGAGATCGGATTTCCATAATTGGATATCCGAAAACCACATCGATTCCAGCATGATGAAAATTGCATCGAGTTGCATGATTTTTGGAGAGAAGCTTGTGCGGTGAGTCAGCAAGCTATGGCCGGGGTTGTGGCGTTTAATGATGATCGGCGGCAATGTTTTTTGGGGTTTTCTGATGTTGGTTTTTTTGAGTTCAATCCTGATGAACTCGATTTTGATTTAAGACATACAGTGGTGTTTGGTTGGTTGTAAGAGGTTGCGAAGTGCTTGGATGACTGGTCGGAGGTGCTGTCGTTGACTGGAGGAGGTCTGATAATGGTGCAAGTTGCACGGGGATGGAGTGATGTCTGTAGTTTAATTTTGTTGGGTTGCATTGTTTTTCTCGAGTAAGGTCTCGGGGTATAGGGTAAAAGACTCGGGGAAACTTGCTTGATTCTGGGTTTTTGCAAGCTTAGTTCAAACTGTTAAGTTTAACAGTTTTTTTAAAATTCTTTTGTTTAGCTAAAGCAGTTTTTCTTAAATTCAAGTCAGATTGTTCTAAAAGAGGAAGGTGATGTTCTTGGTTCAGGTATACATGGGTGGAACCCAAATTGAAATGTTTAACCATATTTTTAATTTAATATAAAGTAAGTTTTAAAACTTTAAATAATTAAGCTAAATTTATTTCTAGAAACTTATTTCTTTAAATTGATTTGTTTTTATAAATGAATTTGTGTGTATGGATTTAGAAGTTTTAAGTTAAAATCTTAATGTTACTTTCCAATTTATTTTGGAAATATATCAAAAGGAAATTTATAAGGAAATGTTTTTATTTGTTAATGGAAAATGATTTATTAATTAACAATTAAAGTAAGATAATTTATTAACTTGAAATTAGGATTGTTAATTAATAATTAAAGAAAGAAATTAATGATTTCTTATAATTTAATTTAATTAATGAATTAAGTCAAGTAAAGATTTCAAGAATTATTTAAGATAATGTTTTATCTTAAAATAATTAATTAAGTATTAATAATTTGTAAGTAGTTGATTAATTAAAGAATTTTAAGTCAATTCATTTATTTAATTATTATTTTAAAAGGGGTTAATTAAGTAATTAATTAAGTATAATTAATTATTTAATTAACTATTAATTAAGATGATGATTTAATTAATGTCTAATGATTAATTAAATGGTAATCACTTATTAATTAAGTAATTAAGAGTTAATTAAAATAGTAATTAATTAATAAAGGTTTCATTTAAATTTTAATTGGGTTTTCTTAATTAATAATTAAATAATTATTAAAATATAAAGCTAGTTAATTAAGAATTAATTAACTATTTTTATTTAAGATTAATTAATTTTAATTAAGGATTAATTAATTAATTTTAATTATGAATTAATTAATTTGAAATTAAGATTGTTAATTAATAATTAAGTTTATTAATTAATGATTAAGAGTTGACTAATTAGTTAATTAAGTTTAATTAATTAATTAATAAAAGTAATTACTAATTAATTACTTTGTATTAAAGGATTGATTAATAATTAAGGTTTATTAATTAATAGTTGGAGATAATTAATCTAATATTTGAAGATTAATTTGGGTTAATGAGTAATTAGGGATGAATTACTCAATTTTATTTTATAAGATGATTGAAATTAAGTAATTAATTAATTTGTTAATTAATTAATTATGGTCACTTGATAAACTTAATAAAGTTTTGATAAGGTTAATTACTTAAGATAAGTAATTGATTAATTACAGAGGTGATTGAGTTAGGTAAATTACTGATTGGAAAGTAATTTTAAATGGGTAATTACTTGTTAAAGTAATTAAAGGTTTATTACTTGGGTAATAAATCAAAGGATTTATAAAGTAATTAAGAAGTAATTAAGAATAGTTAATTACTGTATTTAAGTTGATTAAATTTAAGCAATTAACCTAAGCATGATTAATTAATTAAGGTTCATTAATTGATATGATTAATGAAAATAATTAAGGATTTATTTCTTTATTAAGAGTTAATTAATCAAGGCTGATTATGATTAATTAATTGATTTAACTAATGTTTATTTAAGCAAGATTTATTGTGATGAAGGAAATTAATTTAATTAATTTCAAAATTTATTTAGTGATTAGGTAATTAATTTAATTCACTTTAAATTAATTATAGATAGTTAATTTAATTCAGTTTAAATTAATTATATTGTGGAATGAGTGAATCATTGCTTGTGTATGAATGAATGGCATTGATTGTCTTGAATGCTTTGTGATCTCAGTAATGGGATAAGTATGGTTGTATGATAGGAATGCTTGGTTGCATTGTGATGATTTCATAGATTATAAATTGGGATGGTGATATAGGGACTACCTATTTTGATATTGATAATGTAGGTATCTGTTATTTGATAATGCTGATTATCAATTATTGTTCTGTGAGTTATCTATCTGTGTGTATATAGATACTGTATTGAATTGTTTTAAACCTTTAAAGCAACTTGAACATAAAAGACACGCTTTGGATTTCGATGAGACCGAGATCGGATTTCCATAATTGGATATCCGAAACCACATCGATTCCAGCATGATCAAAATTGCATCGAGTTGCATGATTTTTGGGGAGAAGCTTGTGCGGTGAGTCAGCAAGCTATGGCCGGGGTTGTGGCGTTTAATGATGATCGGAGGCAATGATTTTTGGGGTTTTCTGATGATGGTTTTTTTGAGTTCAGTCCTGATGAACTCGATTTTGATTTAAGACATACAGTGGTGTTTGGTTGGTTGTAAGGGGTTGCGAAGTGCTTGGATGACTGGTCGGAGGTGTTGCCGTTGACTGGAGGAGGTCTGACAATGGTGCAGGTTGCACGGGGATGGAGTGATGTCTGTAGTTTAATTTTGTTGGGTTGCATTGTTTTTCTCGAGTAAGGTCTCGGGGTATAGGGTAAAAGACTCGGGGAAACTCGCTTGATTCTGGGTTTTTGCAAGCTTAGTTCAAACTGTTAAGTTTAACAGTTTCTTTTAAATTCTTTTGTTTAGCTAAAGCAGTTTTTCTTAAATTCAAGTCAGATTGTTTTAAAAGAGGAAGGTGATGTTCTTGGTTCAGGTATACATGGGTGGAACCCAAATTGAAATGTTTGACCATATTTTTAATTTAATGTAAAGTAAGTTTTAAAACTTTAAATAATTAAGCTAAATTTATTTCTAGAAACTTATTTCTTTGAGTTGATTTGTTTTTATAAATGAATTTGTATGTATGGATTTAGAAGTTTTAAGTTAAAATCTTAATGTTACTTTCCAATTTATTTTGGAAATATATAAAAAGGAAATTTATAAGGAAATGTTTTTATTTGTTAATGGAAAATGATTTATTAATTGACAATTAAAGTAAGATAATTTATTAACTTGAAATTTGGATTGTTAATTAATAATTAAAGAAAGAAATTAATGATTTCTTATAATTTAATTTAATTAACGAATTAAGTCAAGTAAAGATTTCGAGAATTATTTAAGATAATGTTTTATCTTAAAATAATTAATTAAGTATTAATAATTTGTAAGTTGTTGATTAATTAAAGAATTTTAAGTTAATTCATTTATTTAATTATTATTTTAAAAGGGGTTAATTAAGTAATTAATTAAGTATAATTAATTATTTAATTAACTATTAATTAAGATGATGATTTAATTAATGTCTAATGATTAATTAAATTGTAATTACTTATTAATTAAGTAATTAAGAGTTAATTAAAATAGTAATTAATTAATAAAGGTTTCATTTAAATTTTAATTGGGTTTTCTTAATTAATAATTAAAGAATTATTAAAATATAATGCTAGTTAATTAAGAATTAATTAACTATTTTTATTTAAGATTAATTAATTTTAATTAAGGATTAATTAATTAATTTTAATTATGAATTAATTAATTTGAAATTAAGATTGTTAATTAATAATTAAGTTTATTAATTAATGATTAAGAGTTGACTAATTAGTTAATTAAGTTTAATTAATTAATCGATAAAAGTAATTAGTAATTAATTACTTTGTATTAAAGGATCGATTAATAATTAAGGTTTATTAATTAATAGTTGGAGATAATTAATCTAATAATTGAAGATTAATTTGGGTTAATGAGTAATTAGAGATGAATTACTCAATTTTGTTTTATAAGATGATTGAAATTAAGTAATTAATTAATTTGTTAATTAATTAAATATGGTCACTTGATAAACTTAATAAAGTTTTGATAAGGTTAATTACTTAAGATAAGTAATTGATTAATTACAGAGGTGATTGAGTTAGGTAAATTACTGATTGGAAAGTAATTTTAAATGGGTAATTACTTGTTAAAGTAATTAAAGGTTTATTACTTAGGTAATAAATCAAAGGATTTATAAAGTAATTAAGAAGTAATTAAGAATAGTTAATTACTGTATTTAAGTTGATTAAATTTAAGCAATTAACCTAAGCAAGATTAATTAATTAAGGTTCATTAATTGATATGATTAATGAAAATAATTAAGGATTTATTTCTTTACTAAGAGTTTATTAATCAAGGCTGAATATGATTAATTAATTGATTTAACTAATGTTTATTTAAGCAAGATTTATTGTGATGAAGGTAATTAATTTAATTAATTTCAAAATTTATTTAGTGATTAGGTAATTAATTTAATTCAATTTAAATTAATTATAGATAGTTAATTTAATTCAGTTTAAATTAATTATATTGTGGAATGAGTGAATCATTGCTTGTGTATGAATGAATGACAATGATTGTCTTGAATGCTTTGTGATCTCAGTAATGAGATAAGTATGGTTGTATGATAGGAATCCTTGGTTGCATTATGATGATTTCATAGATTATAAATTGGGATGGTGATATAGGGACTACCTATTTTGATATTGATAATGTTGGTATCTGTTATTTGATAATGCTGATTATCAATTATTGTTCTGTGAGTTATCTATCTGTGTGTATATAGATACTGCATTGAATTGTTTTAAACCTTTAAAGCAACTTGAACCTAAAAGACACGCTTTGGATTTCGATGAGACCGAGATCGGATTTCCATAATTGGACATCCGAAAACCACATCGATTCCAGCATGATCAAAATTGCATCGAGTTGCATGATTTTTGGGGAGAAGCTGGTGCGATGAGTCAGCAAGCTATGGCCGGGGTTGTGGCGTTTAATGATGATCGGCGGTAGTGACTTTTGGGGTTTTCTGATGATGGTTTTTTTGAGTTCAGTCCTGACGAACTCGATTTAGATTTAAGACATACAGTGGTGTTTGGTTGGTTGTAAGGGGTTGCGAAGTGCTTGGATGACTGGTCGGAGGTGTTGCCGTTGACTGGAGGAGGTCTGACAATGGTGCAGGTTGCACGGGGATGGAGTGATGTCTGTAGTTTAATTTTGTTAGGTTGCATTGTTTTTCTCGAGTAAGGTCTCGGGGTATAGGGTAAAAGACTCGGGGAAACTCGCTTGATTCTGGCATTTTGCAAGCTTAGTTCAAACTGTTAAGTTTAACAGTTTTTTTAAATTCTTTTGTTTAGCTAAAGCAGTTTTTCATAAATTCAAGTCAGATTGTTTTAAAAGAGGAAGGTGATGTTCTTGGTTCAGGTATACATGGGTAGAACCCAATTTGAATTGTTTAACCATATTTTTAATTTAATATAAAGTAAGTTTTAAAACTTTAAATAATTAATCTAAATTTATTTCAAGAAATTTATTTCTTTAAATTGATTTGTTTTTGTAAATGAATTTGTATGTATGGATTTAGAAGTTTTAAGTTAAAATCTTAATGTTACTTTCCAATTTATTTTGGAAATATATAAAAAGGAAATTTATAAGGAAATGTTTTTATTGGTTAATGGAAAATGATTTATTAATTAACAATTAAAGTAAGATAATTTATTAACATGAAATTAGGATTGTTAATTAATAATTAAAGAAAGAAATTAATGATTTCTAATAATTTAATTTAATTAATGAATTAAGTCAAGTAAAGATTTCAAGAATTATTTAAGATAATGTTTTATCTTAAAATAATTAATTAAGTATTAATAATTTGTAATTAGTTTATTAATTAAAGAATTTTAAGTTAATTCATTTATTTAATTATTATTTTAAAAAGGGTTAATTAATTAAGTATAATTAATTATTTAATTAACTATTAATTAAGATGATAATTTAATTAATGTCTAATGATTAATTAAATTGTAATTACTTATTAATTAAGTAATTAAGAGTTAATTAAAATAGTAATTAATTAATAAAGGTTTCGTTTAAATTTTAATTGGGTTTTCTTAATTAATAATTAAAGAATTATTAAAATATAATGCTAGTTAATTAAGAATTAATTAACTATTTTTATTTAAGATTAATTAATTTTAATTAAGGATTAATTAATTAATTTTAATTATGAATTAATTAATTTGAAATTAAGATTGTTAATTAATAATTAAGTTTATTAATTAATGATTAAGAGTTGACTAATTAGTTAATTAAGTTTGATTAATTAATCAATAAAAGTAATTAGTAATTAATTACTTTGTATTAAAGGATTGATTAATAATTAAGGTTTATTAATTAATAGTTGGAGATAATTAATCTAATAATTGAAGATTAGTGTGAGTTAATGAGTAATTAGGGATGAATTACTCAATTTTGTTTTATAAGATGATTGAAATTAAGTAATTAATTAATTTGTTAATTAATTAAATATGGCCACTTGATAAACTTAATAAAGTTTTGATAAGGTTAATTACTTAAGATAAGTAATTGATTAATTACAGAGGTGATTGAGTTAGGTAAATTACTGATTGGAAAGTAATTTTAAATGGGTAATTACTTGTTAAAGTAATTAAAGGTTTATTACTTGGGTAATAAATCAAAGGATTTATAAAGTAATTAAGAAGTAATTAAGAATAGTTAATTACTGCATTTAAGTTGATTAAATTTAAGCAATTAACCTAAGCATGATTAATTAATTAAGGTTCATTAATTGATATGATTAATGAAAATAATTAAGGATTTATTTCTTTATTAAGAGTTAATTAATTAAGGCTGATTATGATTAATTAATTGATTTAACTAATGTTTATTTAAGCAAGATTTATTGTGATGAAGGTAATTAATTTAATTAAATTCAAAATTTATTTAGTGATTAGGTAATTAATTTAATTCACTTTCAATTAATTATAGATAGTTAACTTAATTCAGTTTAAATTAATTATACTGTGGAATGAGTGAATCATTGCTTGTGTATGAATGAATGACATTGATTGTCTTGAATGCTTTGTGATCTCAGTAATGAGATAAGTATGGTTGTATGATAGGAATGCTTGGTTGCATTGTGATGATTTCATAGATTATAAATTGGGATGGTGATATATGGACTACCTATTTTGATATTGACAATGTAGGTATCTGTTATTTGATATTGCTGATTATCAATTATTGTTCTGTGAGTTATCTATCTGTGTGTATACGGATACTGTGTTGAATTGTTTTAAACCTTTAAAGCAACTTGAACCTAAAAGACACGCTTTGGATTTCGATGAGACCGAGATCGGATTTCCATAATTGGATATCCGAAAACCACATCGATTCCAGCATGATGAAAATTGCATCGAGTTGCATGATTTTTGGAGAGAAGCTTGTGCGGTGAGTCAGCAAGCTATGGCCGGGGTTGTGGTGTTTAATGATGATCGGCGGCAATGTTTTTTGGGGTTTTCTGATGTTGGTTTTTTTGAGTTCAATCCTGATGAACTCGATTTTGATTTAAGACATACAGTGGTGTTTGGTTGGTTGTAAGGGGTTGCGAAGTGCTTGGATGACTGGTCGGAGGTGCTGCCGTTGACTGGAGGAGGTCTGATAATGGTGCAAGTTGCACGGGGATGGAGTGATGTCTGTAGTTTAATTTTGTTGGGTTGCATTGTTTTTCTCGAGTAAGGTCTCGGGGTATAGGGTAAAAGACTCGGGGAAACTCGCTTGATTCTGGGTTTTTGCAAGCTTAGTTCAAACTGTTAAGTTTAACAGTTTTTTTAAAATTCTTTTATTTAGCTAAAGCAGTTTTTCTTAAATTCAAGTCAGATTGTTTTAAAAGAGGAAGGAGATGTTCTTGGTTCAGGTATACATGGGTGGAACCCAAATTGAAATGTTTAACCATATTTTTAATTTAATACAAAGTAAGTTTTAAAACTTTAAATAATTAAGCTAAATTTATTTCTAGAAACTTATTTCTTTAAATTGATTTGTTTTTATAAATGAATTTGTGTGTATGGATTTAGAAGTTTTGAGTTAAAATCTGAACGTTACTTTCCAATTTATTTTGGAAATATATAAAAAGGAAATTTATAAGGAAATGTTTTTATTTGTTAATGGAAAATGATTTATTAATTAACAATTAAAGTAAGATAATTTATTAACTTGAAATTAGGATTGTTAATTAATAATTAAAGAAAGAAATTAATGATTTCTTATAATTTAATTTAATTAATGAATTAAGTCAAGTAAAGATTTCAAGAATTATTTAAGATAATGTTTTATCTTAAAATAATTAATTAAGTATTAATAATTTGTAAGTAGTTGATTACTTAAAGAATTTTAAGTTAATTCATTTATTTAATTATTATTTTAAAAGGGGTTAATTAAGTAATTAATTAAGTATAATTAATTATTTAATTAACTATTAATTAAGATGATGATTTAATTAATGTCTAATGATTAATTAAATTGTAATCACTTATTAATTAAGTAATTAAGAGTTGATTAAAATAGTAATTAATTAATAAAGGTTTCATTTAAATTTTAATTGGGTTTTCTTAATTAATAATTAAATAATTATTAAAATATAATGCTAGTTAATTAAGAATTAATTAACTATTTTTATTTAAGATTAATTAATTTTAATTAAGGATTAATTAATTAATTTTAATTATGAATTAATTAATTTGAAATTAAGATTGTTAATTAATAATTAAGTTTATTAATTAATGATTAAGAGTTGACTAATTAGTTAATTAAGTTTAATTAATTAATTAATAAAAGTAATTAGTAATTAATTACTTTGTATTAAAGGATTGATTAATAATTAAGGTTTATTAATTAATAGTTGGAGATAATTAATCTAATATTTGAAGATTAATTTGGGTTAATGAGTAATTAGGGATGAATTACTCAATTTTATTTTATAAGATGATTGAAATTAAGTAATTAATTAATTTGTTAATTAATTAATTATGGTCACTTGATAAACTTAATAAAGTTTTGATAAGGTTAATTACTTAAAATAAGTAATTGATTAATTACAGAGGTGATTGAGTTAGGTAAATTACTGATTGGAAAGTAATTTTAAATGGGTAATTACTTGTTAAAGTAATTAAAGGTTTATTACTTGGGTAATAAATCAAAGGATTTATAAAGTAATTAAGAAGTAATTAAGAATAGTTAATTACTGTATTTAAGTTGATTAAATTTAAGCAACTAACCTAAGCATGATTAATTAATTAAGGTTCATTAATTGATATGATTAATGGAAATAATTAAGGATTTATTTCTTTATTAAGAGTTAATTAATCAAGGCTGATTATGATTAATTAATTGATTTAACTAATGTTTATTTAAGCAAGATTTATTGTGATGAAGGAAATTAATTTAATTAATTTAAAATTTTATTTAGTGATTAGGTAATTAATTTAATTCACTTTAAATTAATTATAGATAGTTAATTTAATTCAGTTTAAATTAATTATATTGTGGAATGAGTGAATCATTGCTTGTGTATGAATGAATGGCATTGATTGTCTTGAATGCTTTGTGATCTCAGTAATGAGATAAGTATGGTTGTATGATAGGAATGCTGTAACGACCCGTATTTTACGTGTCGACTAATCGTAAAATAATGGCTACTAGGTTGTTAGTGTTGTTTATGGCATCTATAGCTTAAGTCGTACGTTTTTAACTCGTAAGGAATTGACCCGTGTGGAAGTTAGGTTGGATTAGAGGAGTTAACGGGTTAAGAGATGAGTCGTGTACGAGTTAACGAGATAGTGGAGTTTTAAGTCGTAGCCGACTTAGGAGGGTGCACGAGTTACGAGTTATTGGGTTACGACCTAAAGTGTTGCAGTGACCTTGAGCGAGTTAGTGGAGTTAACAACCTAAGGGTTGTGAGAAACCTAGTAGTAGCGGCTTAAGGGGTGAACGACCTAGGGAAGATAGGTCGTGGTCGAGTTAAGAAAGTTAACTCGTGTAGGGGTAGGTCCGGTTGTTAACGAGTTACGACCTATAGGATGACTGACTTATAGAGTTTGACCGAGTTTAGATTTGGACCGACCTAAAGGTTAGCGGGTTAAGGTGCTTAGGTCGTGAGTCGTTTGGAACGACTTAACGATAAGTCGTATGTCGTTAACCCTGAAGAGTTGTGAGTGTGTTAGGTCGTAGACGACCTTAGTTAGGATGCTGTGGGTCTTAGGTCGTATTAGAATTAAGTCGTAACTCGTAAGGCTGTTAAGTTGTCACAGCTTGAGTCGTGTTTGTTTTAAGTCGTAAGTCGTAACACAGTTAGGTCGTAAGGTTGTTAATTCGTGATGATGTTAAGCTGTTGAGTGCTAAGTCGTATGAACGACTTAGTGATGAGTCGTAGGTCGTTGACTCGGTAGGTTCTTAGGTCGTATAGGAGTTAGGTCGACCGTGTGTTAACTCGTGTGACCCTGGGGTTGTTAGGTCATGAAGTGGGTAGGTCGTAAGCTGTAGGGATTCTATGAGTCGTAGACGACTTAGTTAGGTCAGAGATTTCTTAGGTCGGCAACGACCTAAAACCGAACCTACGAGTTACGACCTAAGGAGAATTCAGCCTATAAATAGAGGGATTTGGCTCACTTTTTGGCACCGGTTTTTGAAGCGACGAAGTGCTGCCATTTTGAGAGCTCGACTACAACATTTCTTAATCTTCTTTTCTCCATTCCAATCTAGTTCTAACATCCATCCAAGATCAAAGATCGAAGAGCCAAAGTTGAAGATCTTCATCCGACGAAGCTAGATTTCATCGTTTCAAGCGGGATTTCGACGAATCAAGCTTGAATCCTTGCTGTCCAGATCTGAAGTTGATAGTTTTTGAAGTGTTTGGGTGATTTGGTGAGTGGTGGTTATCTCTCACGCGGACCCAAAGGAGTGTATTGGATTGGTGGTTTGTTGAAGTGTTGTAGATAGTGATTTTATGCATATTTCTTTAGATCCAAGTGTAGATCCATTACTTATGAAGATGTTTACTTATGCAAGTTCATTCATCAAGTTGTAGAGACAAAACCCATGATTTATATTTGTTAGATCTATGCTAGAAACCCATGATTCATGTATGTTATATCTATGCTCATTTATTTACGAAATTGCCATTGTAGTTATAAATGCCTACTTAGACCATATTCGATTACTTGATTGCTTAAGCTAATGATTGATTTGATTGATTGCTATGTATGTTAGTTGATTGATAGTTAGATCTAGACAAGATGGTCGAAGATGATTCAAAAGCTAAGTGGAAAGGCTCTTGAATAGTGAAAGCTGCTTGTGGCATATGAAGCGGATGTTGAAGCTCATATGTATGGATTAGATGATGTTGAGATAGACTTTACCATAATGCGAGGAGGTAAAGCATGGTATTGAGATGGACTTTGCCATGATGCGAGGAGGCAAAGCATGATGATGAAATAGGACGGGTCATGATGACGTTCCAAGCACGGGCTGCGACGACGTGCGAAGCTATGTTGATAACTTGGTGATGCGATCCGGGTTGATGATAATGGTTAGCTTGAGAGGCGCTTGAGCTAGTATGGAAATAGTCGTCGAGGAGGATGACTAGGAGGCTGAGATCTCATCGTTGTTGAAGGTTCTAGCATGCTCAAAGCAAGAGTACGTTGGAACGGGCTGCGACGACGTTCCAAGCACGGGCTGCGACGACGTGCTAGTACTCTGGGTAGTTGCGAAAATTCCTAGGCACGGGCTGCGACGACGTGCGGAGTTATGTCTAGAACCGGGGTTCCCATTAGCCCTTGACAGGTGGTCATTCAACTAACGGTGGAATCAAGGCAATGATAACAGTGATAGCCAGAGTCATGGATGTTTGCACGTTTGATTGTATCATCATTCGATCTCAAGAGCGGTGTTTTCTGGGTGCTTATCTGATCTTGGTTTAGGCCTTGGGGATTTGTATTTGGAAAACATCGACCTTGACTCGAGTGATTATTGCTTTACTCCAATTGTCTGCCATGTTATGCTTGCTTCTCCTTAATGTGTGTCTGGGGGCTATCACTGTAGAAAGAGGCGGAGTGGGATGGTTTGGTTCCTATTCCTTTTATCCCTTATGCTCTTTTGGTATGTTTGATAGTTGATTTACTGCTCACTAAGACTTTGTCTGACTCAAGGTTTTATGTCTCCTCTTATTACCTTGGGCTGTTCATCCATGTTGGGATGGGCAGACTAGGTAGCAGGTGACAGGTGCTGTTCTAGGAGATCTACGCTAATGATGACGAAGACGAGCAGGAGGCTTTTGCATATTATTTCATATTATATGTACTGGGTGTTCCGCTGCTGTATTTGTTTGAGTGTTATGTAGTGAGGCTGTGATGTATGGATGATTCATATGTTTGTATAAAGCTATTACGATTAGATGATGATATTCTGTTCTATGAAAGCTTCACTATATTCTATTTCTCTATTGTATTTTATCCACGCGCTGTGAGTTTTACGATAGAGTCTGCGATGTTTATTTTACCCTTGATGGTCACTCATGGCTGCCTGGCACACTTTCAGCGCACTATTCCCTTGTTTCCGTGCGGGAGTCATGGGCGGTCGTCACATTTGGTATCAGAGCTTTGGTTAATCGATTTTAGCCAACGCTCGCTGACGTAACTACGTAAGAGAGACGTAATTGTATTTTGATGGATGATTACTATATATAATATAGTGGTTTAGATGGATTTGAACTCCTTATGTAGTTGTTCCTCAAGGTGTTCTAATCAGTCCTTTTTGTAGATACTAAGGATGAGTCGAAAGGGAGACCTGCTGCCGGGGAAGGTCGTGCTGCTGATGGAGTTGCTGATTATGGAGCCATGTTCGAAGCGATGATGACTTCGATCATGAGAAGGATACCAACTCCAGGGTCAGCGGTAGATGTTGGAATTCAAGTTCAAGCTCCAAAGCCAGTGGATTTTGCTAAGCTTTGTAAGGACTATACTTCTCTTGGAGGAAAAGTTTTCTTGGGAACGGAATCAACTATTGAAGTGCAGAGATGGATTGATGCTTGTAGGAGGATCTTTGGTGATTTGGGAATCGAGGATGCAACTAGGAGGAAGCTTGCATCAAGGAAACTTCAAGGGAGAGCTTCAGATTGGTGGAATTCTATCACCATTGATACTCCGGAGGATGAGATTACTTGGGAGCAATTCCAAGTTAGATTTGAAGCTAAGTTCATCTCTACGGCTCAGAAATCTGTCTTGTTTAAAAAGTTTGTGGAGCTTAAGCAAGGTGGAAGACCAGTTCTTGAGTATGTTTCTGAGTTTGAAGCTTTGTCCAAGTATGCCAGATCGTATATTGATTCTCCCTATCAGAAGAATGAGAAGTTTGTGACCGGTTTGGATGCTTATCTTGGAAGACAGTTGGTGGATCATCTGGACGATCCGTTTGAGAAGCTTGTGGAGAAAGCTCTCAGGCATGAGAGTTTGTTTCTTAGGGAGAGTTCTGTTGTTGCTGTAACCAAGGAAGGGTTTAAGCCACAGAAGGGTGGAAACAAGAAGAGGAAGCAACAGCAACAGAAGGGTAAGGATGGCCAGAAGAAGCCGAGGGGCGAAATGACTTGCTATAATTGCCAGCAGAAGGGCCATCTCTCCAAGGATTGTAGGAATCCAAAGGCGCCGGCGAAATGCCACAACTGTGACAAGCCAGGGCATTTCAGGAAAGATTGTCCAGAACCGAGGAAGGACAGGCAGATTGTGCAAGCTTATGCTTTGGGAGCTGTGCCATCGTTTTCAAAGCTCTTACTGCTGAGGAGAAAGGGAAGAGTGTGGTGGTTCAAGGTACTCTTTCCATTTGTGGTGTTCCAGTTAGAGTGTTGTTTGATACTGGAGCGTCTCATTCTTTTGTTTGTGATGATTTGGTAGGCCGGTTAGGTTTGAAACCGGATATTGTTGATAGGCCATTGGTTGTGACTAATCCAGTTGGGGGTTCGTCATGTTTGTGTATGATGTGCCATGGTCTAGTTGTGTCGAGTCATGATTGCTCGTTTGTTTGTGATTGCTTTGTTCTGAACTTTACGGGGTTCGGAATTATTTTGGGAATGGACTGGCTTAGGAAGTATGCGGCAAAGGTTGATTGTGAGAGATTGGAGGTGACAGTCGTGAATGTGGAGGGGTGAAAGGTTGTGATACGATGTAAGCATGAAGAAGGCGTCTTCATGAGCTTCATGTATTCGCTGGTTGTTCCACGGGATGGACTGTCATCGGTGCCAATCGTGAATGGATTCGAGGATGTCTTTGATGAAGTCAAAGGGTTACCGCCGCATAGAGAGATCGAGTTTCGTATTGATCTAGTTGAGGGAGCCAGACCCGTTGTGATGCCTCTTAGGCGGATGGCGCCTAGGGAACAACAAGAGTTGAAGGTGCAAGTTGATGACCTTTTACGGAAAGGATTCATTCGGCGTAGTGTGTCCGAATGGGGTGCACCAGTTGTGTTCGCAACCAAAGCGGATGGATCGTTGAGGTTGTGTGTGGATTCTCGTGAGCTGAATAAGGTGACTAAGAAGAACAAGTATCCATTGCCGAGAATAGATGACTTGTTTGATCAGCTTCACGAAGCTAAGGTGTTTTCTCAGATGGATTTGGCAACGGGATTTCACCAGTTGAGAGTGGCTAAGGTTAGTGTGCCGAAGACTGCTTTTAGGACACCATCCGATTTCTATGAGTGGCTGGTAATGCCGTTTGGATTGACTAACGCACCAGCATATTTTGTGGATCTTATGAATAGAGTATTCAGAGATCAGTTGAATAAGTTCGTGCTTGTGTTCGTGGATGATATTCTGATTTATTCCAGAACTGAGAAAGAGCACAAGACGCACTTGCGTATTGTTTTGGAAATCTTACGGAAACATCTGCTGAAGGCTAAGTTTTCGAAGTGTCACTTCTGGAAGAGTGAAGTGAGATTCTTAGGCCATGTTATTTCTGGAAATGGAATAGCGGTTGATCCCGCTAAGGTGGCAGCGATCCAGGATTGGGTCAGACCTAATAATGCATCAGATGTGAGAAGTTTTCTTGGATTAGCTGGGTATTATCGACGGTTTATCAAAGACTTTTCCAAGATAGCCGCACCGTTAACAGGATTGACGAAGAAGAATCAAATGTTTAGATGGGATGATAAGTGTGAGCAAGCTTTCGTAATCCTGAAAGAGCGACTGACAAGTTCTCCTGTTTTGACTATTCCAAGTGGGAATGATGAGATGGTGGTTTACACCGATGCGTGTGGTACTGGACTTGGAGCAGTGCTAATGCAAAAGGATAGAGTTGTTGCGTATGCAAGTCGACAGCTAAAGCCGCATGAAAGGAATTACCCGACTCATGATTTGGAATTGGCGGCGATTGTGTTTGCTCTGAAGATGTGGAGACATTACCTGTTGGGAGTTAGATTTGAGTTGTTTACAGATCATAAGTCGTTGAAGTATCTGTTCTCCCAAAAGGATTTGAATCTTCGGCAGCAACGATGGCTAGAGTTTTTAGCATCATATGATTTTGGTATAGCTTATACTCCGGGAAAAGGTAACGCAGTAGCTGATGCGTTGAGTCGAAGACATGCAGGATTGGGAGTCATGTTTTCGGAATGGAAGTGTCTCGAGTATTTGGCTGGATTTGATTTCAGGCCTAGATGTGAATTGGAACCTGAAATGTTGGCAAACTTATCGATAAGGGCTACTCTTGTGGAAAGAATTGGCGAGAGCCAAAAGCGAGACGATAAGCTGGTCAAGATTATCCGAGATTTGGAATCTGGATTGGACCCAGAAAAGGATAAAGGATTCGAAGTCGATCGAGAGGGTTGGCTTCGGAAGCAAGGACGACTAGTTGTTCCCGATGTAGATGGATTGAGAGATGAAGTTCTTAGAGAAAGTCATCATTCGAAGTTGACAATTCATCCAGGTGGAAATAAGATGTATCGGGATATGAAGAGAACCTATTATTGGGAAGGTATGAAGAAGGATGTTGGAAATTTTATTTCCAAATGTATGAACTGTCAGTTGGTAAAAGCTGAACAGAAGAAGCCAAGTGGATTTCTTCAGCCATTAGAAGTTCCTACATGGAAGTGGGAGCAAATATCAATGGATTTTATCGATGGTCTACCTAGAACCAGAGCAGGGAATGAGGGGATTTTGGTCATAGTAGATCGTTTGACCAAGAGTGCAAGATTCATTCATGTTCGATCGACTAGGACTGCATCGAAGTTGGCTGAGTTGTATGTTAAGTGGATAGTTCGATTCCATGGTGTTCCGAAGAATATAGTGAGCGACCGAGATCCTTTGTTCACTAGTGGATTTTGGAAGAGCTTCCAAGAAGTTTTGGGAACTGAGTTGTATTTGAGTACAGCTTATCACCCTCAAACAGATGGTCAGACTGAGAGAGTCAACCGAGTTTTGGAAGATCTTCTCAGAGCTTGTGTTTTGGACTTCAGAGGATCATGGGAAGATCATCTTCATTTGGTGGAATTTGCTTATAACAACAGTTATCAGTCGAGTATTGGTATGGCACCATTTGAGGCATTGTATGGAAGACCGTGTAACTCTCCGACATGTTGGTTGGAAACTGGAGAAAAACTGATACTTGGGCCAGAGATGATTCGACAGACTTCGGATTGTATAGGGATCATTCGGCAACGTATGAAGGCAGCCCAAGATCGTCAGAAAAGTTATGCCGATAATCGTCGTAAGGATTTGGAATTCGACATAGGTGATATGGTTTTTGTGAAGATTTCTCCTCTAAAGAATGTTATTCGATTTGGAAAGAAAGGAAAGTTAACTTCGAGATTTGTTGGACCATTCCCGATTATCGAGCGAATTGGAAAGCTCGCTTATAGATTGGAGTTACCAGAAAAGATGGCGGGTGTGCACAATGTTTTTCATGTATCTTATCTACGGAAGTATGTGCATGACTCGAATACGGTGGTTTCTGCTGATAGCTGTGAAGATTTAGAAGTTGATCCAGTTGTTTCGAGACCTCGTAAGCCGCTTCGTGTTGTTGAAACCGACACGAAACAGCTTAGGAGGAAGACGATTACGTTGCTCAAGATACAATGGAGTGATGATGTTAACGACCGTACGTGGGTGGAGGAAGAGAGGATGAAGGCAGCTCATCCTGAACTCTTCAAGGTATGGCCCTAAGGTGTCGTGACATCTCATGAATTTGTAACTTGTTCTAATCTTAGAATTCAGCATGCTAGGCTAGAATTAGATGCATGGTTTGTTGATTGCTATGGATGGTAGGCATGCAGAATAGTTTTGATTGCTGTTGTTTGTTTGGAATTTCGGGGGCGAAATTCCTAAGGGGGAGAGAATGTAACGACCCGTATTTTACGTGTCGACTAATCGTAAAATAATGGCTACTAGGTTGTTAGTGTTGTTTATGGCATTTATAGCTTAAGTCGTACGTTTTTAACTCGTAAGGAATTGACCCGTGTGGAAGTTAGGTTGGATTAGAGGAGTTAACGGGTTAAGAGATGAGTCGTGTACGAGTTAACGAGATAGTGGAGTTTTAAGTCGTAGCCGACTTAGGAGGGTGCACGAGTTACGAGTTATTGGGTTACGACCTAAAGTGTTGCAGTGACCTTGAGCGAGTTAGTGGAGTTAACAACCTAAGGGTTGTGAGAAACCTAGTAGTAGCGGCTTAAGGGGTGAACGACCTAGGGAAGATAGGTCGTGGTCGAGTTAAGAAAGTTAACTCGTGTAGGGGTAGGTCCGGTTGTTAACGAGTTACGACCTATAGGATGACTGACTTACAGAGTTTGACCGAGTTAAGATTTGGACCGACCTAAAGGTTAGCGGGTTAAGGTGCTTAGGTCGTGAGTCGTTTGGAACGACTTAACGATAAGTCGTATGTCGTTAACCCTGAAGAGTTGTGAGTGTGTTAGGTCGTAGACGACCTTAGTTAGGATGCTGTGGGTCTTAGGTCGTATTAGAATTAAGTCGTAACTCGTAAGGCTGTTAAGTTGTCACAGCTTGAGTCGTGTTTGTTTTAAGTCGTAAGTCGTAACACAGTTAGGTCGTAAGGTTGTTAATTCGTGATGATGTTAAGCTGTTGAGTGCTAAGTCGTATGAACGACTTAGTGATGAGTCGTAGGTCGTTGACTCGGTAGGTTCTTAGGTCGTATAGGAGTTAGGTCGGCCGTGTGTTAACTCGTGTGACCCTGGGGTTGTTAGGTCATGAAGTGGGTAGGTCGTAAGCTGTAGGGATTCTATGAGCCGTAGACGACTTAGTTAGGTCAGAGATTTCTTAGGTCGGCAACGACCTAAAACCGAACCTACGAGTTACGACCTAAGGAGAATTCAGCCTATAAATAGAGGGATTTGGCTCACTTTTTGGCATCGGTTTTTGAAGCGACGAAGTGCTGCCATTTTGAGAGCTCGACTACAACATTTCTTCATCTTCTTTTCTCCATTCCAATCTAGTTCTAACATCCATCCAAGATCAAAGATCGAAGAGCCAAAGTTGAAGATCTTCATCCGACGAAGCTAGATTTCATCGTTTCAAGCGGGATTTCGACGAATCAAGCTTGAATCCTTGCTGTCCAGATCTGAAGTTGATAGTTTTTGAAGTGTTTGGGTGATTTGGTGAGTGGTGGTTATCTCTCACGCGGACCCAAAGGAGTATATTGGATTGGTGGTTTGTTGAAGTGTTGTAGATAGTGATTTTATGCATATTTCTTTAGATCCAAGTGTAGATCCATTACTTATGAAGATGTTTACTTATGCAAGTTCATTCATCAAGTTGTAGAGACAAAACCCATGATTTATATTTGTTAGATCTATGCTAGAAACCCATGATTCATGTATGTTATATCTATGCTCATTTATTTACGAAATTGCCATTGTAGTTATAAATGCCTACTTAGACCATATTCGATTACTTGATTGCTTAAGCTAATGATTGATTTGATTGATTGCTATGTATGTTAGTTGATTGATAGTTAGATCTAGACAAGATGGTCGAAGATGATTCAAAAGCTAAGTGGAAAGGCTCTTGAATAGTGAAAGCTGCTTGTGGCATATGAAGCGGATGTTGAAGCTCATATGTATGGATTAGATGATGTTGAGATAGACTTTACCATAATGCGAGGAGGTAAAGCATGGTATTGAGATGGACTTTGCCATGATGCGAGGAGGCAAAGCATGATGATGAAATGGGACGGGTCATGATGACGTTCCAAGCACGGGCTGCGACGACGTGCGAAGCTATGTTGATAACTTGGTGATGCGATCCGGGTTGATGATAATGGTTAGCTTGAGAGGCGCTTGAGCTAGTATGGAAATAGTCGTCGAGGAGGATGACTAGGAGGCTGAGATCTCATCGTTGTTGAAGGTTCTAGCATGCTCAAAGCAAGAGTACGTTGGAACGGGCTGCGACGACGTTCCAAGCACGGGCTGCGACGACGTGCTAGTACTCTGGGTAGTTGCGAAAATTCCTAGGCACGGGCTGCGACGACGTGCGGAGTTATGTCTAGAACCGGGGTTCCCATTAGCCCTTGACAGGTGGTCATTCAACTAACGGTGGAATCAAGGCAATGATAACAGTGATAGCCAGAGTCATGGATGTTTGCACGTTTGATTGTATCATCATTCGATCTCAAGAGCGGTGTTTTCTGGGTGCTTATCTGATCTTGGTTTAGGCCTTGGGGATTTGTATTTGGAAAACATCGACCTTGACTCGAGTGATTATTGCTTTACTCCAATTGTCTGCCATGTTATGCTTGCTTCTCCTTAATGTGTGTCTGGGGGCTATCACTGTAGAAAGAGGCGGAGTGGGATGGTTTGGTTCCTATTCCTTTTATCCCTTATGCTCTTTTGGTATGTTTGATAGTTGATTTACTGCTCACTAAGACTTTGTCTGACTCAAGGTTTTATGTCTCCTCTTATTACCTTGGGCTGTTCATCAATGTTGGGATGGGCAGACTAGGTAGCAGGTGACAGGTGCTGTTCTAGGAGATCTACGCTAATGATGACGAAGACGAGCAGGAGGCTTTTGCATATTATTTCATATTATATGTACTGGGTGTTCCGCTGCTGTATTTGTTTGAGTGTTATGTAGTGAGGCTGTGATGTATGGATGATTCATATGTTTGTATAAAGCTATTACGATTAGATGATGATATTCTGTTCTATGAAAGCTTTACTATATTCTATTTCTCTATTGTATTTTATCCATGCGCTGTGAGTTTTACGATAGAGTCTGCGATGTTTATTTTACCCTTGACTGTCACTCATGGCTGCCTGGCACACTTTCAGCGCACTATTCCCTTGTTTCCGTGCGGGAGTCATGGGCGGTCGTCACAAATGCTTTGTTGCATTGTGATGATTTCATAGATTATAAATTGGGATGGTGATATAGGGACTACCTATTTTGATATTGATAATGTAGGTATCTGTTATTTGATAATGCTGATTATCAATTATTGTTCTGTGAGTTATCTATCAGTGTGTATATAGATACTGTATTGAATTGTTTTAAACCTTTAAAGCAACTTGAACCTAAAAGGCAAGCTTTGGATTTCGATGAGACCGAGATCGGATTTCCATAATTGGATATCCGAAAACCACATCGATTCCAGCATGATCAAAATTGCATCGAGTTGCTTGATTTTTAGGGAGAAGCTTGTGCGATGAGTCAGCAAGCTATGGCCGGGGTTGTGGCGTTTAATGATGATCGGCGTCAATAATTTTTGGGGTTTTTTGATGATGGTTTTTTTGCGTTCAGTTCTAATGAACTCGATTTTGATTTAAGACATACAGTGGTGTTTGGTTGGTTGTAAGGGGTTGCGAAGTGCTTGGATGACTGGTCGGCGGTGCTGTCGTTGACTGGAGGAGGTCTGACAATGGTGCAGGTTGCACGGGGATGGAGTGATGTCTGTAGTTTAATTTTGTTGGGTTGCATTGTTTTTCTCGAGTAAGGTCTCGGGGTATAGGGTAAAAGACTCGGGGAAACTCGCTTGATTCTGGGTTTTTGCAAGCTTAGTTCAAACTGTTAAGTTTAACAGTTTTTTTAAAATTCTTTTGTTTAGCTAAAGCAGTTTTTCTTAAATTCAAGTCAGATTGTTTTAAAAGAGGAAGGTGATGTTCTTGGTTCAGGTATACACAGGTGGAACACAAATTGAAATGTTTAACCATATTTTTAATTTGATATAAAGTATGTTTTAAAACTTTAAATAATTAAGCTAAATTTATTTCTAGAAACTTATTTCTTTAAATTGATTTGTTTTTATAAATGAATTTGTATGTATGGATTTAGAAGTTTTAAGTTAAAATCTTAATGTTACTTTCCAATTTATTTTGGAAATATATAAAAAGGAAATTTATAAGGAAATGTTTTTATTGGTTAATGGAAAATGATTTACTAATTAACAATTAAAGCAAGATAATTTATTAACTTGAAATTAGAATTGTTAATTAATAATTAAAGAAAGAAATTAATGATTTCTTATAATTTAATTTAATTAATGAATTAAGTCAAGTAAAGATCTCAAGAATTATTTAAGATAATGTTTTATATTAAAATAATTACTTAAGTATTAATAATTTGTAATTAGTTGATTAATTAAAGAATTTTAAGTTAATTCATTTTTTAATTATTATTGTAAAAGAGGTTAATTAATTAAGTATAATTAATTATTTAATTAACTATTAACTAAGATGATGATTTAATTAATGTCTAATGATTAATTAAATTGTAATTACTTATTAATTAAGTAATTAAGAGTTATTTAAAATAGTATTTAATTAATAAAGGTTTCATTTAAATTTTAATTGGGTTTTCTTAATTAATAATTAAAGAATTATTAAAATATAATGCTAGTTAATTAAGAATTCATTAACTATTTTTATTTAAGATTAATTAGTTTTAATTAAGGATTAATTAATTAATTTTAATTATGAATTAATTAATTTGAAATTAAGATTGTTAATTAATAATTAAGTTTATTAATTAATGATTAAGAGTTGACTAATTATTTAATTATGTTTAATTAATTAATAAATAAAAGTAATTAGTAATTAATTACTTTGTATTAAAGGATTGATTAATAATTAAGGTTTATTAATTAATAGTTGGAGATAATTAATCTAATAATTGAAGATTAATTTGAGTTAATGAGTAATTAGGGATGAATTACTCAATTTTGTTTTATAAGATGATTGAAATTAAGTAATTAATTAATTTATTAATTAATTAAATATGGTCACTTGATAAACTTAATAAAGTTTTGATAAGGTTAATTACTTAAGATAAGTAATTGATTAATTATAGAGGTGATTGAGTTAGGTAAATTACTGATTGGAAAGTAATTTTAAATGGGTAATTACTCGTTAAAGTAATTAAAGGTTTATTACTTGGGTAATAAATCAAAGGATTTATAAAGTAATTAAGAAGTAATTAAGAATAGTTAATTACTGTATTTAAGTTGAATAAATTTAAGCAATTATGTGACGCCCCACCTCTATACCCACGCTAGCCAAGAACACTCCGGAGTAGTGCTGTCAACTAGCACGGAGAATAAGGCTGTTGAGGAGCGACCATCCATGTAATTGCTTATCACACGGTGGCTATAAATAATCTTCGGAAACAAACATAGAAATAATCATATCACAAATCAGTCACAGATATCCATATCACAAAGGCGGAAGAAGATATGAATATATAATTAACACATGAAAGTGTACATCAGAGTAGTGGTCAGTAAGATCCACGATAATACAAAAGAATAGCAACGCGTGCTATACAAAAGAATACAACTATGAGTCTATATCTCAAGTGTATACAACAAAAACTGCTAATCTAAACAGTTAGCCAAAAGTCAGAGTGATGAATCCCTGGGAAGAAGTCAAGCAGAAGCACCTGTAACATCTCGGTCTGATCCGAGTATTATTTAAGAAAATAATAAACGGATCAGTCTAGCTATAAATATCAGATGACATGATATAACATAAAAGATATGGCATAAACATAAACATCCATAACGACATATCACTATAAGTATGTAAATAATGATCAACAGAAGATCAATCAATAAGAGATAATCAATATCACAAGAATCTTCTCAAAGATTCGAAGAGGGCATCATACCCTAAACTTGTACTCATAACAAGTCAATGACATAAATTCCAGAAATCAACACGAGAAATCCAGAAATCATAAAAAGGGAAAGAGGCCTATCACATGACGGTCCGAAGACCATGGGGAGCTACCCCACATGTGTGAGTGGAATCACACAGAATGAGGTCAAGACTAACCAAAAAGCAGAAAGGTATGTGTGAATGGAATCACACAAGTGGTGTCTAGTCTAACCTTGCAATGAAAGAGACATCGCGCAATTGCTAGTCTAATTCATAAAGCGATCATCAAGATCAACGAGAAGTGTCAATTACACTAAGCTAGTAAATATAGAAGTTTAGCTTCATGTCCCATAACCACTTGCTTAACTTAAATATTTACGAACAAACTGTAAATCTTCACTAATAAAATTGTCACAAGAGGTTCAATCGAACAAGTCCAAGAATTAACCGACGAAGTGAACGCAAGCGTTTCATACCACTTGTTTTACTAAGTCGTTTAATTAGATTTCTCATCCGAGTGAGGTAAAGGTTTGTATATACTAATAGATTGGAAAACGGTTTAAGAAAAGAGCTTTGTTATTAAAAATAGAGTTGAAATTGTTTGTTAAAAGAGTTTTGATATTTACTACTAGTATTGAAACCTTTATATTATAAAGTGACAAAACACAGAAGCAATTGTAGAAACAATCAGTCACAAAAATCGCATACGGAGATGTGAATAAAATCCAAGGAAACCAGCTCAATGTTTTTCAGATAAGATCCCCTACGGAGGGGGGGTCCAGGGGGGGTGGCAACCCCCCAAGGTGGGGGTGCGGAGGCAACGCCACCGCTTACGGGGTTCGACCTGCCCGGTCAGGTCGCGGGGGTCCAGGGGGCAGCGCCCCGACCAAAACGGTACGACCTAGTGAAGACAAAATGAGGTCTAACGACCTAAGGACTCAAGGGTCTAACGACCTAACGACTCAAGGGTCATACGACCTAACGACTCAAGGGTCTAACGACCTAACGACTCAAGGGTCATACGACCTAACGACTCAAGGGTTTACGACTCAGCGACTCAAGGGTCCAACGACTCAGCGACTCAAGGGTCCAACGACTCAGCGACTCAAGGGTCCAACGACTCAGCGACTCAAGGGTCCAACGACTCAGCGACTCAAGGGTGAACGACTCAGCGATTCAAGGGTGAATCAGCGACTCAAGGGTCCAACGACTCAGCGACTCAAGGGTCCAACGACTCAGCGACTCAAGGGTCCAACGACTCAGCGACTCAAGGGTCCAACGACTCAGCGACTCAAGGGTCCAACGACTCAGCGACTCAAGGGTGAACGACTCAGCGACTCAAGGTTCCAACGACTCAGCGACTTATGGACGAATGACATAACTCCGAACGACCTAAAAATGGCCAGAACGACTCAAGTGCAGAAAATTCAACAAAACGCTAAAAATTGGAGTTTTTCGCCAATCCAATCCAAACCAAATGCTAACATGCATGCTAAAATGATAGGGAATCATTCCCAACAGTCCAATATAGTTATAGGCTAGAATTGTGAGATAAAAATCTCACCTTTGCACTAAAATTTATGAAGATGAAGCTTGAAAGCAAGGAGAAGCAATCCAAAGCTTGAATCCAATATCTTCTACTTGAATTTGGAGTTGAATGATGGAGTTGCAATTGAATTTGAGCTTGGAGTTTTAATTTCCCATTCTCTTCACCATTAATGCTAAAGCTTGAGTTAGTTAGGAAATTTATGAAGAGTGAGGAGAAGAGGGTTGGAACTTGGGCTTAATAGGCTAAACTAACCCAAAGTCCAAAGCGGGAAAAGTTAGTGAAATTTCACTAACTCCGAACCTATCGATGTTTATACTTAAAAAGTTGTAAACGACATTTCGAACTCAATGGAAGTGGTCTCGAGTCCTAATTTGACCGTTTGCAAAAAGTAGTTTTTCGGACCAAAATCCGATTAACGATTTAATATTTAAATAAAAATATTTAAATGTAAACTCGATAAATATGCGGGTTGTTACAAATTAACCTAAGCATGATTAATTAATTAAGGTTCATTAATTGATATGATTAATGAAAATAATTAAGGATTTATTTCTTTATTAAGAGTTAATTAATCAAGGCTGATTATGATTAATTAATTGATTTAACTAATGTTTATTTAAGCAAGATTTATTGTGATGAAGTTAATTAATTTAATTAATTTCAAAATTTATTTAGTGATTTGGTAATTAATTTAATTCACTTTATATTAATTATAGATAGTTAATTTAATTCAGTTTAAATTAATTATATTGTGGAATGAGTGAATCATTGCTTCTGTATGAATGGATGACATTGATTGTCTTGAATGCTTTGTGATCTCAGTAATGAGATAAGTATGGTTGTATGATAGGAATGCTTGGTTGCATTGTGATGATTTCATAGATTATAAATTGGGATGGTGATATAGGGACTACCTATTTTGATATTGATAATGTAGGTATCTGTTATTTGATAATGCTGATTATCAATTATTGTTCTGTGAGTTATCTATCAGTGTGTATATAGATACTGTATTGAATTGTTTTAAACCTTTAAAGCAACTTGAACCTAAAAGGCAAGCTTTGGATTTCGATGAGACCGAGATCGGATTTCCATAATTGGATATCCGAAAACCACATCGATTCCAGCATGATCAAAATTGCATCGAGTTGCTTGATTTTTAGGGAGAAGCTTGTGCGATGAGTCAGCAAGCTATGGCCGGGGTTGTGGCGTTTAATGATGATCGGCATCAATAATTTTTGGGGTTTTTTGATGATGGTTTTTTTGCGTTCAGTTCTGATGAACTCGATTTTGATTTAAGACATACAGTGGTGTTTGGTTGGTTGTAAGGGGTTGCGAAGTGCTTGGATGACTGGTCGGCGGTGCTGTCGTTGACTGGAGGAGGTCTGACAATGGTGCAGGTTGCACGGGGATGGAGTGATGTCTGTAGTTTAATTTTGTTGGGTTGCATTGTTTTTCTCGAGTAAGGTCTCGGGGTATAGGGTAAAAGACTCGGGGAAACTCGCTTGATTCTGGGTTTTTGCAAGCTTAGTTCAAACTGTTAAGTTTAACAGTTTTTTTAAAATTCTTTTGTTTAGCTAAAGCAGTTTTTCTTAAATTCAAGTCAGATTGTTTTAAAAGAGGAAGGTGATGTTCTTGGTTCAGGTATACATAGGTGGAACACAAATTGAAATGTTTAACCATATTTTTAATTTGATATAAAGTATGTTTTAAAACTTTAAATAATTAAGCTAAATTTATTTCTAGAAACTTATTTCTTTAAATTGATTTGTTTTTATAAATGAATTTGTATGTATGGATTTAGAAGTTTTAAGTTAAAATCTTAATGTTACTTTCCAATTTATTTTGGAAATATATAAAAAGGAAATTTATAAGGAAATGTTTTTATTGGTTAATGGAAAATGATTTACTAATTAACAATTAAAGCAAGATAATTTATTAACTTGAAATTAGAATTGTTAATTAATAATTAAAGAAAGAAATTAATGATTTCTTATAATTTAATTTAATTAATGAATTAAGTCAAGTAAAGATCTCAAGAATTATTTAAGATAATGTTTTATATTAAAATAATTACTTAAGTATTAATAATTTGTAATTAGTTGATTAATTAAAGAATTTTAAGTTAATTCATTTTTTAATTAT
This sequence comes from Allium cepa, assembly GCA_030765085.1. NCBI lineage: Eukaryota > Viridiplantae > Streptophyta > Magnoliopsida > Asparagales > Amaryllidaceae > Allium > Allium cepa. The sequence goes on from CM060942.1 coordinate 67,853,815, forward strand.
TATTTTAAAAGGGGTTAATTAATTAAGTATAATTAATTATTTAATTAACTATTAATTAAGATGATGATTTAATTAATGTCTAATGATTAATTAAATTGTAATTACTTATTAATTAAGTAATTAAGAGTTAATTAAAATAGTAATTAATTAATAAAGGTTTCATTTAAATTTTAATTGGGTTTTCTTAATTCATAATTAAAGAATTATTAAAATATAATGCTAGTTAATTAAGAATTAATTAACTATTTTTATTTAAGATTAATTAGTTTTAATTAAGGATTAATTAATTAATTTTAATTATGAATTAATTAATTTGAAATTAAGATTGTTAATTAATAATTAAGTTTATTAATTAATGATTAAGAGCTGACTAATTAGTTAGTTAAGTTTAATTAATTAATCAATAAAAGTAATTAGTAATTAATTACTTTGTATTAAAGGATTGATTAATAGTTACGGTTTATTAATTAATAGTTGGAGATAATTAATCTAATAATTGAAGATTAATTTGAGTTAATGAGTAATTAGGGATGAATTACTCAATTTTGTTTTATAAGATGATTGAAATTAAGTAATTAATTAATTTGTTAATTAATTAAATATGGTCACTTGATAAACTTAATAAAGTTTTGATAAGGTTAATTACTTAAGATAAGTAATTGATTAATTATAGAGGTGATTGAGTTAGGTAAATTACTTATTGGAAAGTAATTTTAAATGGGTAATTACTTGTTAAAGTAATTAAAGGTTTATTACTTGGGTAATAAATCAAAGGATTTATAATGTAATTAAGAAGTAATTAAGAATAGTTAATTACTGTATTTAAGTTGAATAAATTTAAGCAATTAACCTAAGAATGATTAATTAATTAAGGTTCATTAATTAATATGATTAATGAAAATAATTAAGGATTTATTTCTTTATTAAGAGTTAATTAATCAAGGCTGGTTATGATTAATTAATTGATTTAACTAATGTTTATTTAAGCAAGATTTATTGTGATGAAGGTAATTAATTTAATTAATTTCAAAATTTATTTAGTGATTTGGTAATTAATTTAATTCACTTTATATTAATTATAGATAGTTTATTTAATTCAGTTTAAATTAATTATATTGTGGAATGAGTGAATCATTGCTTGTGTATGAATGGATGACATTGATTGTCTTGAATGCTTTGTGATCTCAGTAATGAGATAAGTATGGTTGTATGATAGGAATGCTTGGTTGCATTGTGATGATTTCATAGATTATAAATTGGGATGGTGATATAGGGACTACCTATTTTGATATTGATAATGTAGGTATCTGTTATTTGATAATGCTGATTATCAATTATTGTACTGTGAGTTATCTATCTGTGTGTATATAGATAATGTATTGAATTGTTTTAAACCTTTAAAGCAACTTGAACCTAAAAGACACGCTTTGGATTTCGATGAGACCGAGATCGGATTTCCATAATTGGATATCCGAAAACCACATCGATTCTAGCATGATCAAAATTGCATCGAGTTGCATGATTTTTGGGGAGAAGCTTGTGCGGTGAGTCAGCAAGCTATGGCCGGGGTTGTGGCGTTTATTGATGAACGGCGGCAATGATTTTTGGGGCTTTCTGATGATGGTTTTTTTGAGTTCAGTCCTGATGAACTCGATTTTGATTTAAGACATACAGTGATGTTTGGTTGGTTGTAAGGGGTTGCGAAGTGCTTGGATGACTGGTCAGAGGTGCTGCAGTTGACTGGAGGAGGTCTGACAATGGTGCAGGTTGCACGGGGATGGAGTGATGTCTGTAGTTTAATTTTGTTGGGTTGCATTGTTTTTCTCGAGTAAGGTCTCGGGGTATAGGGTAGAAGACTCGGGGAAACTCACTTGATTCTGGGTTTTTGCAAGCTTAGTTCAAACTGTTAAGTTTAACAGTTTTTTTAAAATTCTTTTGTTTAGCTAAAGCAGTTTTTCTTAAATTCAAGTCAGATTGTTTTAAAAGAGGAAGGTGATGTTCTTGGTTCAGGTATACATAGGTGGAACCCAAATTGAAATGTTTAACCATATTTTTAATTTAATATAAAGTATGTTTTAAAACTTTAAATAATTAAGCTAAATTTATTTCTAGAAACTTATTTCTTTAAATTGATTTGTTTTTATAAATGAATTTGTATGTATGGATTTAGAAGTTTTAAGTTAAAATCTTAATGTTACTTTCCAATTTATTTTGGAAATATATAAAAAGGAAATTTATAAGGAAAAGTTTTTATTAGTTAATGGAAAATGATTTATTAATTAACAATTAAAGTAAGATAATTTATTAACTTGAAATTAGGATTGTTAATTAATAATTAAAGAAAGAAATTAATGATTTCTTATAATTTAATTTAATTACTGAATTAAGTCAAGTAAAGATTTCAAGAATTATTTAAGATGATGTTTTATCTTAAAATAATTAATTAAGTATTAATAATTTGTAATTAGTTGATTAATTAAAGAATTTAAAGTTAATTCATTTATTTAATTATTATTTTAAAAGGGGTTAATTAAGTAATTAATTAAGTATAATTAATTATTTAATTAACTATTAATTAAGACGATGATTTAATTAATGTCTAATGATTAATTAAATTGTAATTACTTATTAATTAAGTAATTAAGAGTTAATTAAAATAGTAATTAATTAATAAAGGTTTCATTTAAATTTTAATTGGGTTTTCTTAATTAATAATTAAAGAATTATAAAAATATAATGCTAGTTAATTAAGAATTAATTAACTATTTTTATTTAAGATTAATTAGTTTTAATTAAGGATTAATTAATTAATTTTAATTATGAATTAATTAATATGAAATTAAGATTGTTAATTAATAATTAAGTTTATTAATTAATGATTAAGAGTTGACTAATTAGTTAATTAAGTTTAATTAATTAATCAATAAAAGTAATTAGTAATTAATTACTTTGTATTAAAGGATTGATTAATAATTAAGGTTTATTAATTAATAGTTGGAGATAATTAATCTAATAATTGAAGATTAATTTGAGTCAATGAGTAATTAGGGATGAATTACTCAATTTTGTTTTATAAGATGATTGAAATTAAGTAATTAATTAAATAATTAAATATGGTCACTTGATAAACTTAATAAAGTTTTGAAAAGGTTAATTACTTAAGATAAGTAATTGATTAATTATAGAGGTGATTGAGTTAGGTAAATTACTGATTGGAAAGTAATTTTAAATGGGTAATTACTTGTTAAAGTAATTAAAGGTTTATTACTTGGGTAATAAATCAAAGGATTTATAAAGTAATTAAGAAGTAATTAAGAATAGTTAATTACTGTATTTAAGTTGAATAAATTTAAGCAATTAACCTAAGCATGATTAATTAATTAAGGTTAATTAATTGATATGATTAATGAAAATAATTAAGGATTTATTTCTTTATTGAGAGTTAATTAATCAAGGCTGATTATGATTAATTAATTGATTTAACTAATGTTTATTTAAGCAAGATTTATTGTGATGAAGGTAATTAATTTAATTAATTTCAAAATTTATTTAGTGATTTGGTAATTAATTTAATTCACTTTATATTAATTATAGATAGTTAATTTAATTCAGTTTAAATTAATTATATTGTGGAATGAGTGAATCATTGCTTGTGTATGAATGGATGACATTGATTGTCTTGAATGCTTTGTGATCTCAGTAATGAGATATGTATGGTTGTATGATAGGAATGCTTGGTTGCATTGTGATGATTTCATAGATTATAAATTGGGATGGTGATATAGGGACTACCTATTTTGATATTGATAATGTAGGTATCTGTTATTTGATAATGCTGATTATCAATTATTGTTCTGTGAGTTATCTATCTGTGTGTATATAGATACTGTATTGAATTGTTTTAAACCTTTAAAGCAACTTGAACCTAAAAGACACGCTTTGGATTTCGATGAGACCGAGATCGGATTTCCATAATTGGATATCCGAAAACCACATCGATTCCAGCATGATCAAAATTGCATCGAGTTGCATGATTTTTGGGGAGAAGCTTGTGCGGTGAGTCAGCAAGCTATGGCCGGGGTTGTGGCGTTTAATGATGTTCGGCGGCAATGATTTTTGGGGGTTTTCTGATGATGGTTTTTTTGAGTTCAGTCCTGATGAACTCGATTTTGATTTAAGACATACAGTGGTGTTTGGTTGGTTGTAAGGGGTTGCGAAGTGCTTGGATGACTGGTCGGAGGTGTTGCCGTTTACTGGAGGAGGTCTGACAATGGTGCAGGTTGCACGGGGATGGAGTGATGTCTGTAGTTTAATTTTGTTTGGTTGCATTGTTTTTCTCGAGTAAGGTCTCGGGGTATAGGGTAAAAGACTCGGGGAAACTCGCCTGATTCTGGGTTTTTGCAAGCTTAGTTCAAACTGTTAAGTTTAACAGTTTTTTTAAAATTCTTTTGTTTAGCTAAAGCAGTTTTTCTTAAATTCAAGTCAGATTGTTTTAAAAGAGGAAGGTGAAGTTCTTTGTTCAGGTATACATGGGTGGAACCCAATTTGAAATGTTTAACCAGATTTTTAATTTAATATAAATTAAGTTTTAAAACTTTAAATAATTAAGCTAAATTTATTTCAAGAAACTTATTTCTTTAAATTGATTTGTTTTTATAAATGAATTTGTATGTATGGATTTATAAGTTTTAAGTTAAAATCTTAATGTTACTTTCCAATTTATTTTGGAAATATATAAAAAGGAAATTTATAAGGAAATGTTTTTATTGGTCAATGGAAAATGATTTATTAATTAACAATTAAAGTAAGATAATTTATTAACTTGAAATTAGGATTGTTAATTAATAATTAAAGAAAGAAATTAATGATTTCCTATAATTTAATTTAATTTATGAATTAAGTCAAGTAAAGATTTCAAGAATTATTTAAGATAATGTTTTATCTTAAAATAATTAATTAAGCATTAATAATTTGTAATTAGTTGATTAATTAAAGAATTTTAAGTTAATTCATTTATTTAATTATTATTTTAAAAGGGGTTAATTAAGTAATTAATTATTATAATTAATTATTTAATTAACTATTAATTAAGATGATGATTTAATTAATAGTTAATTATTAATTAAATTGTAATTACTTATTAGTTAAGTAATTAAGAGTTTATTAAAATAGTAATTAATTAATAAAGGTTTCATTTAAATTTTAATTGGGTTTTCTTAATTAGTAATTAAAGAATTATTAAAATATAATGCTAGTTAATTAAGAATCAATTAACTATTTTTATTTAACATTAATTAATTTTAATTAAGGATTAATTAATTAATTTTAATTATGAATTAATTAATTTGAAATTAAGATTGTTAATTAATAATTAAGTTTATTAATTAATGATTAAGAGTTGATTAATTAGTTAATTAAGTTTAATTAATTAATCAATAAAAGTAATTAGTAATTAATTACTTTGTATTAAAGGATTGATTAATAATTAAGGTTTATTAATTAATAGTTGGAGATAATTAATCTAATAATTGAAGATTAATTTGAGTTAATGAGTAATTAGGGATGAATTACTCAATTTTGTTTTATAAGATGATTGAAATTAAGTAATTAATTAATTTGTTAATTAATTAAATATGGTCACTTGATAAACTTAATAAAGTTTTGATAAGGTTAATTACTTAAGATAAGTAATTGATTAATTACAGAGGTGATTGAGTTAGGTAAATTACCGATTGGAAAGTAATTTTAAATGGGTAATTAATTGTTAAAGTAATTAATGGTTTATTACTTGGGTAATAAATCAAAGGATTTATAAAGTAATTAAGAAGTAATTAACAATAGTTAATTACTGTATTTAAGTTGATTAAATTTAAGCAATTTACCTAAGCATGATTAATTAATTAAGGTTCATTAATTGATATGATTAATGAAAATAATTAAGGATTTATTTCTTTATTAAGAGTTAATTAATCAAGGCTGATTATGATTAATTAATTGATTTAACTAATGTTTATTTAAGCAAGATTTATTGTGATGAAGGTAATTAATTTAATTAATTTCAAAATTTATTTAGTGATTAGGTAATTAATTTAATTCACTTTAAATTAATTATAGATAGTTAATTTAATTCAGTTTAAATTAATTATATTGTGGAATGAGTGAGTCATTGCTTGTGTATGAATGGATGACATTGATTGTCTTGAATGCTTTGTGATCTCAGTAATGAGATAAGTATGGTTGTATGATAGGAATGCTTGGTTGCATTGTGATGATTTCATAGATTATAAATTGGGATGGTGATATAGGGACTACCTATTTTGATATTGATAACGTAGGTATCTGTTATTTGATAATGCTGATTATCAATTATTGTTCTGTGAGTTATCTATCTGTGTGTATATAGATACTGCATTGAATTGTTTTAAACCTTTAAAGCAACTTGAACCTAAAAGACACGCTTTGGATTTCGATGAGACCGAGATCGGATTTCCATAATTGGATATCCGAAAACCACATCGATTCTAGCATGATCAAAATTGCATCGAGTGGCATGATTTTTGGGGAGAAGCTTGTGCGGTGAGTCAGCAAGCTATTGCCGGGATTGTGGCATTTAATGATGATCGGCGGCAATGATTTTTGGGGTTTTCTGAAGATGGTTTTTTTTTGAGTTCAGTCCTGATGAACTCGATTTTGATTTAAGACATACAGTGGTGTTTGGTTGCTTGTAAGGGGTTGCGAAGTGCTTGGATGACTGGTCGGAGGTGTTGCCGTTGACTGGAGTAGGTCTGACAATGGTGCAAGTTGCACGGGGATGGAGTGATGTCTGTAGTTTAATTTTGTTGGGTTGCATTGTTTTTCTCGAGTAAGGTCTCGGGGTATAGGGTAAAAGACTCGGGGAAACTCGCTTGATTCTGGGTTTTTGCAAGCTTAGTTCAAACTGTTAAGTTTAGTAGTTTTTTTAAAATTCTTTTGTTTAGCTAAAGCAGTTTTTCATATATTCAAGTCAGATTTTTTTAAAAGAGGTAGGTGATGTTCTTGGTTCAGGTATGCATGGGTGGAACCAAAATTGAAATGTTTTACCAGATTTTTAATTTAATATAAAGTAAGTTTTAAAACTTTAAATAATTAAGCTAAATTTATTTCTAGGAACTTATTTCTTTAAATTGATTTGTTTTTATAAATGAATTTGTATGTATGGTTTTAGAAGTTTTAAGTTAAAATCTTAATGTTACTTTCCAATTTATTTTGGAAATATATAAAAAGGAAATTTATAAGGAAATATTTTTATTGGTTAATGGAAAATGATTTATTAATTAACAATTAAAGTAAGATAATTTATTAACTTGAAATTAGGATTGTTAATTAATAATTAAAGAAAGAAATTAATGATTTCTTATAATTTAATTTAATTAATGAATTAAGTCAAGTAAAGATTTCAAGAATTATTTAAGATGATGTTTTATCTTAAAATAATTAATTAAGTATTAATAATTTGTAATTAGTTGATTAATTAAAGAATTTAAAGTTAATTCATTTATTTAATTATTATTTTAAAAGGGGTTAATTAAGTAATTAATTAAGTATAATTAATTATTTAATTAACTATTAATTAAGATGATGATTTAATTAATGTCTAACGATTAATTAAATTGTAATTACTTATTAATTAAGTAATTAAGAGTTTATTAAAATAGTAATTAATTAATAAAGGTTTCATTTAAATTTTAATTGGGTTTTCTTAATTAATAATTAAAGAATTATTAAACTATAATGCTAGTTAATTAAGAATTAAGTAACTATTTTTATTTAACATTAGTTAATTTTAATTAAGGATTAATTAATTAATTTTAATTATGAATTAATTAATTTGAAATTAAGATTGTTAATTAATAATTAAGTTTATTAATTAATGATTAAGAGTTGACTAATTAGTTAATTAAGTTTGATTAATTAATCAATAAAAGTAATTAGTAATTAATTACTTTGTATTAAAGGATTGATTAATAATTAAGGTTTATTAATTAATAGTTGGAGATAATTAATCTAATAATTGAAGATTAATTTGAGTTAATGAGTAATTAGGGATGAATTACTCAATTTTGTTTTATAAGATGATTGAAATTAAGTAATTAATTAATTTGTTAATTAATTAAATATGGTCACTTGATAAACTTAATAAAGTTTTGATAAGGTTAATTACTTAAGATAAGTAATTGATTAATTACAGAGGTGATTGAGTTAGGTAAATTACTGATTGGAAAGAAATTTTAAATGGGTAATTACTTGTTAAAGTAATCAATGGTTTATTACTTAGGTAATAAATCAAAGGATTTATAAAGTAATTAAGAAGTAATTAAGAATAGTTAATTACTATATTTAAGTTGATTAAATTTAAGCAATTAACCTAAGCATGATTAATTAATTAAGGTTCATTAATTGATATGAATAATGAAAATAATTAAGGATTTATTTCTTTATTAAGAGTTAATTAATCAAGGCTGATTATGATTAATTAATTGATTTAACTAATGTTTATTTAAGCAAGATTTATTGTGATGAAGGTAATTAATTTAATTAATTTCAAAATTTATTTAGTGATTAGGTAATTAATTTAATTCACTTTCAATTAATCATAGATAGTTAATTTAATTCAATTTAGATTAATTATATTGTGGAATGAGTGAATCATTGCTTGTGTATGAATGGATGACATTGATTGTCTTGAATGCTTTGTGATCTCAGTAATGAGATAAGTATGGTTGTATGATAGGAATGCTTGGTTGCACTGTGATGATTTCATAGATTATAAATTGGGATGGTGATATAGGGACTACCTATTTTGATATTGATAATGTAGGTATCTGTTATTTGATAATGCTGATTATCAATTATTGTTCTGTGAGTTATCTATCTATGTGTATATAGATACTATATTGAATTGTTTTAAACCTTTAAAGCAACTTGAACCTAAAGACACGCTTTGGATTTCGATGAGACCGAGATCGGATTTCCATAATTGGATATCCGAAACCACATCGATTCCAGCATGATCAAAATTGCATCGAGTTGCGTGATTTTTGGGGAGAAGCTTGTGCGGTGAGTCAGCAAGCTATGGCCGGGGTTGTGGCGTTTAATGATGATCGGCGGCAATGATTTTTGGGGTTTTCTGATGATGGTTTTTTTGAGTTCGGTTCTGATGAACTCGATTTTGATTTAAGACATACAGTGGTGTTTGGTTGGTTGTAAGGGGTTGCGAAGTGCTTGGATGACTGGTTGGAGGTGCTGCCGTTGACTGGAGGAGGTCTGACAATGGTGCAGGTTGCACGGGGATGGAGTGATGTCTGTAGTTTAATTTTGTTGGGTTGCATTGTTTTTCTCGAGTAAGGTCTCGGGGTATAGGGTAAAAGACTCGGGGAAACTCGCTTGATTCTGGGTTTTTGCAAGCTTAGTTCAAACTGTTTTTTAAAATTCTTTTGTTTAGCTAAAGCAGTTTTTCTTAAATTCAAGTCAGATTGTTTTAAAAGAGGAAGGTGATGTTCTTGGTTCAGGTATACATGGGTGGAACCCAAATTGAAATGTTTAACCACATTTTTAATTTAATATAAAGTAAGTTTTAAAACTTTAAATAATTAAGCTAAATTTATTTCTAGAAATTTCTTTAAATTGATTTGTTTTTATAAATGAATTTGTATGTATGGATTTAGAAGTTTTAAGTTAAAATCTTAATGTTACTTTCCAATTTATTTTGGAAATATATAAAAAGGAAATTTATAAGGAAATGTTTTTATTGGTTAATGGAAAATGATTTATTAATTAACAATTAAAGTAATATAATTTATTAACTTGAAATTAGGATTGTTAATTAATAATTAAAGAAAGAAATTAATGTTTTCTTATAATTTAATTTAATTAATGAATTAAGTCAAGTAAAGATTTCAAGAATTATTTAAGATAATGTTTTATCTTAAAATAATTAATTAAGTATTAATAATTTGTAATTAGTTGATTAGTTAAAGAATTATAAGTTAATTCATTTAATCAATTATTATTTTAAAAGGGGTTAATTAAGTAATTAATTAAGTATAATTAATTATTTAATTAACTATTAATTAAGATGATGATTTAATTAATGTTTAATGATTAATTAAATTGTAATTACTTATTAATTAAGTAATTAAGAGTTAATTAAAATAGTAATTAATTAATAAAGGTTTCATTTAAATTTTAATTGGGTTTTCTTAACTAATAATTAAAGAATTATTAAAATATAATGCTAGTTAATTAAGAATTAATTAACTATTTTTATTTAAGATTAATTAATTTTAATTAAGTATTAATTAATTAATTTTAATTATGAATTAATTAATTTGAAAATAAGATTGTTAATTAATAATTAAGTTTATTAATTAATGATTAAGAGCTGATTAATTAGTTAATTAAGTTTAATTAATTAATCAATAAAAGTAATTAGTAATTAATTACTTTGTATTAAAGGATTGATTAATAATTAAGGTTTATTAATTAATAGTTGGAGATAATTAATCTAATAATTGAAGATTAATTTGAGTTAATGAGTAATTAGGGACGAATTACTCAATTTTGTTTTATAAGATGATTGAAATTAAGTAATTAATTAATTTGTTAATTAATTAAATATGGTCACTTGATAAACTTAATAAAGTTTTGATAAGGTTAATTACTTAAGATAAGTAATTGATTAATTACAGAGGTGATTGAGTTAGGTAAATTACTGATTGGAAAGTAATTTTAAATGGGTAATTACTTGTTAAAGTAATTAAAGGTTTATTACTTGGGTAATAAATCAAAGGATTTATAAAGTAATTAAGAAGTAATTAAGAATAGTTAATTACTGTATTTAAGTTAATTAAATTTAAGCAATTAACCTAAGCATGATTAATTAATTAAGGTTCATCAATTGATATGATTAATGAAAATAATTAAGGATTTATTTCTTTATTAAGAGTTAATTAATCAAGGCTGATTATGATTAATTAATTGATTTAACTAATGTTTATTTAAGCAAGATTTATTGTGATGAAGGTAATTAATTTAATTAATTTCAAAATTTATTTAGTGATTAGGTCATTAATTTAATTCACTTTAAATTAATTAGAGATACTTAATTTAATTCAGTTTAAATTAATTATATTGTGGATTGAGTGAATCATTGCTTGTGTATGAATGGATGACATTGATTGTCTTGAATGCTTTGTGATCTCAGTAATGAGATAAGTATGGTTGTATGATAGGAATGCTTGGTTGCATTGTGATGATTTCATAGATTATAAATTGGGATGGTGATATAGGGACTACCGATTTTGATATTGATAATGTAGGTATCTGTTATTTGATAATGCTGATTATCAATTATTGTTCTGTGATTATCTATCTGTGTGTATATAGATACTGTATTGAATTGTTTTAAACCTTTAAAGCAACTTGAACCTAAAAGGCACGCTTTGGATTTCGATGAGACCGGGATCGGATTTCCATAATTGGATATCCAAAAACCACATCTATTCCAAATAACGTTAGGTCGTGAGTCAAAATGGAGCTTTGTGAAGACTCGAGGTGTAAGGGCTATACGTCAGTATTACTCTGTGGGTGATTCCATAATGAGTTGACGGAATAGTACTTATAGATTCGAGATGGTGAATCAGAGTGCAAGGGTTATTGTCGTTAACTCTGAGGGTGATTTCAAAATGAGTGTAACGAGATAATACCTTCGTTTTCGTTCGAACCCGTAACGAACTTGTATGGATTGAATTTTTTCAGAACATCGTCAGGTGGATGATGAGCATTCTAAGTGATATGTCCTATAAAGGTAATCGTAACCTCAAGCCTCATCAACCGGGAATGGCTAAAATAGGGGAGGTGCAGCAAGGCTTCGTGGGTAGAACCCATTGGAGAGTAAGATTTACCCCTGTCTAGAGGTCCCTTTTATTTCGGTTGTGTGGACGGTTGAATAGCTACAACCATCGGGGTTGTCTTATTCGGAACTATTCAGTAAGGAATGGGTCCGGTTTTGTGTTGTAGGGGGTCGGGAGTGATCCTCGGTACGGTGATCTAGGCCACGTACTGTGACGGGCGGTACCCCAGTAGCCCTGCCATTGTATGGAATCCAAAATCCAATAAGTGTCGTACGTATTAGTTGTGCCCAACTATGTTGGAAAGTGAGATGTAAGCATTCCAGCTATTTCTGTATTTTACTTGAAAACCCTAGACACTATTATAATATCATCGGATTTTCTATCAAATGTTTTGGTTAGCGTAAGGTAAAAACTTTTCCATGTTTATGTGTGGGAAGTCATACATGATGCCTTTTCTTTCAAAAAGTTTTTAAAGTTAAGCAACGTTATCTATCTACTCACACCAGACCCATGTCTGACCCGGAGTTTATTTTTGTTTTTTATAAACTCTTGGGTACTTAAATTTTTACGAGTAGCCAGGGGATTCAGGTTAGGTTTGACGAATTCAGGAGGAGCAATGGAGTAGGAGGCTTCTACGTATAGCTATAGAATATTCCGCTGTGTGTTCTCTAAGTTGTTGTCTTTGAGTTGTATTGTATCGAGCTGTATAACTAGACAGGTGTTTATAACTGTCTAGTATAAGTTGATTATGCTGTGTATCTCTGATGTATATGATACTATGTAAAGTATTATGTGATTAATATAATTTATTCGTTCCGCTGTTTAGATTCTGATGTGTTGTTTCTTTCTTCTTCTCTATCTTTTCTCTTTTCTATCCCTTTCATTTTAAAGATGATGCGATTTTCTGGGGGTAAGAAAGTCGGGTCGTCGCACTTGGTATCAGAGATTAAGTTGAGTGAACACCTAGGCTCTGTAGTGGAATCTTTCTTGAGAGAGCGTACTTGTAATTTTTATATAACTATATAACTATATATATATATATATATTTCTACCAATCTGTTGGGTTACCTATTTGGGTTTTCCAACATAAGTTATAAAGGTAGATGGGGTAGTAGTGTGTGTAACACAACTACAATTGGTTGGAGTTTGAATGTTTGAGGTCGGAAGTGTATCTGTCGAGACTATAGACCTAATAACGTCTCAAGTAATCTTTGTTGTTTGGTGTAAGGATTTAATTTATCTCTCTAGGAAACCTGTTAAGGTTCGAAGTTCATCTTTGAAGTGTAAGTTTGTTTGCGCTCATGTGAGCGGATTTTTGAGAGTTTGGATTTGTTGGTTGGGCAGAAGCAAGTGATGGTATTTTGATACCTCAGGGAGTAGTAGCTGCGTGATGAGATGCAGTGACTATGGAAGTCTCCGGAGATGTTTTCTTTCGTAGCAAGTTTAAGGAAGTGTGTCTATTTCAGAGTTGTAGCTGGGTTCAGTAGGATGTTTGTGTTTAGTTGGAAGTCCGAGTTTCTCTAAGAACTTTGGACAGGAAGTCTTTGGCATCTGTGTTAGCAGTGCAGCTCGGGAGTGTTCTGTGTTTCAGCAGGAAGATCCTTTTGGCATTAGTATTTCCTGGAAGTGGAATTCAGTTGCAGCAGAGAGGACCCGTTTCTTCGATGGGTTGGCTAATTAAGTTTAAGATGTTCTGTTTGGTAAAGAGAGAACAGTTTTACTTGGATTTGGTTTGGTGGATCGCAAAAATGACTTGCGATTGTTTGAGTGTTCTCTTGGATTCTCTGAGTTTTCCTGGGTCTAAGGAGAATTAGAGATTTCCCGCATTAGAGATTGAGTTCTGAATCGACTTGATGTCAGTAGTGATACAAGTGCTTCGATTGGGTAGAAGGTTGTTTCCTTGGTTGATTGTTTGGTGTAGCAGCTCTGTATTTCTTGGAACTTCTGTTGAACCTTGTTTTTGGGATGTGTTGCTTAGTCTGTGCCTGTGTTCTTCTACGGCATTTTCATCTGCTCCAGATCAGAGTTGTGCAGCGGAAGCAAAGTGTCTGTGGTTCTTGAGTAGAAGCAATTTGGAATTGCAGTATTTTGGGTTAGAGAGTTTCTACTGAATTTCTTTTCCAGAATCTGAGGCAAGTTGGCGAGTGATTCTGTTCTGTCTTTTCCGGATAGGAGGAGTTGTTTTCTTCTATTGATAGAAAAGTTTGGTTTGATTTTGGATTGATCTTGTGAGGATCGGTTTGTGAGTTGATCCAATTGTTTGTAGAAGCATTAGCGAAGGTTGAGCTGATCGGGAAGGATCTGTTGGCAGCCCGGATCATCCGGGAAGTTTTAAGTTTAAGTAACGGAAGAATTTGGAATTCGAAGTTGGAGACTTCGATGTTGTTGAGGTTTTCTCTGGTAAAGGGAGCAATGAGATTTGAGGTGAGCTCCGAAGTATATTGGATTCTTCTGAGTTTTGTGCGATCAGTGTTTTGGATTGAGGAGTTGAATTGCCAGTTTGGAAGACTGAAATTCAAATTATTTCACGTGTCTCTGAGAGAGTACGTGTTTGGTCATCACTGGTTTTTGAGACCAGTAGTTTTGTGAGGTTTTAGTTGTTGATCAGACTTGTCTATGGTCTGGTATCTTGGGTAGATTATATATCTAGCTGAGTGGGAACTCAGTAGCTTAGCAGTATAGCTAGTTTTGATTTAATAGAGCGAGTATCCCTGTGTCTGTAATAGGGAGATTCGAGATAATTTAGGAAGTTTATCCAGATCTGTGTCCGGATAGATAGTGTTGTTTGATTGAATTGGTTGATTGGATGAAATTGTTTGTTTGATTGATAGTGTATGGCTGTTATGAATGTTTGAATCGGTTGAAATAAAATAAAACTTTGGATTATCTTTGTTTTAAATTTCGAGGACGAAATTCTGTTAAAGGGGGAGGATTGTAATATCCCAGAATTTCCAGGAGTTTAAAATGTTGATAATCTCTTATTTAAATTATTTGAAATTAATAAATTGTTATTTTCAAAGATATTTAACCAAGAAATAAAAATATAATTTTTAATTATGGTTATAAATTGGTTTTATATTAAGATTAATTATTTTATTTGTGTAAATAAATTGTAAATTGATATGTTGTTTTCAAAATTTATAAGTGTGTTTAAATTGCATTTATATCTGTGTATTTAAATCTTTGTATTTTAAATTGATTTCAAAATAAGATATATTATTTGTAAATAATTATGAGCTTATTTAAAAATAGATGTTTATATTTATTTAAATTTATTTTAGATTTTATTTTTAAATTGGACTTTGAAATGAATATATATTTGAATTCAAAGATATACATGCATCTTAAAATAAAATAATAATATAATTTGGTTTTAAAAATATAAAGATAATATTTTATTAGAAATAAGATTTTGTTTTATTTTTATTTTATAAATGTTTATCTAAACAAATTTGATTTGTGTTTATTTAATAAAGAATAAATACAAAGGCTTTTTAAAATAAGTTTGAAATGTTGTATATAATTTTATTTAAATTTTATTTGGTTTCATTTCTTTTTAAAGATTGTATTTTATATAAACTAGCACACATTTATAAATGTATAAGTGTATTTGTTTACAAAAGTATTTTTAAAATTTAGAAACATGTTGGTTAATTAGGAAATTTATTTAAAAGACCTTGAAAATCAATTACAAATAATATAAAAATAAACAAGGACAAGAGTTAAAACTTTAATCTCTTAGATAACATGTGTTAACATAATAATTAAAGTTGAAGACATGTGTCAAATTTATTTTATTTTCTTTTAACTTTAATAAAACTGAAATTAACATTATATAAACCAGCATTCTTTCTCTTCATTTCTTTTTTTCTTTAAAATCTAAGTTCAATTCTAAGAGAAACTAGAAAATTTTCCTGTAATCTTCACTCTTCTAAAACCAGAAAAATACATGAATACAAACCTGAATCATTTATTTCTGTTTACCAAACCTGTAACCTTTCAATTGCAAACACAAAGCCTTCTTCAAACCATGCTCCTATTAAAAACCTGAAGTATATTATGTGCAAATTCTAACTGCAGGTCTGTAGTTATTCTAGAAGCAAAAAAACAAAAAAAAAGCATATCTACAATTTATTGTCAAAACAAATTTTTGCAATTTTGTTACCTGTATAAAATTTCCCATGCCTGCATCTGCTTTTCAATTCAAAGAAAATACTTAAATCATTAAACCCTGAAACACTCTTCAATTATCAATCCCTGTTACCAAAGCCTGAAGCATCACAGTTTAAAACCCAGATTTGCTAATTTTCAAACCCGATCTGCATCATGTTTCAAACAAGTTTGCAAGCTTTGATTAATCACTAAGGCCTGTAACCCTCTGTCAAGTATGCATGCAAGTTTCCAGGCTCCAGTTTTTAAAGCTTCAGGATCAAGTCTTTTGAAGTTTCCAGTTCATCTTAAAAATCTCTGCACTCACTTCTTATTGAGGTGAGTAAACATATTTACAAAAACTTAATTAGCTAATTAGCTGTTGCTATAGGTTTTTGATGATGTTTGTTTTACATATGAGTTTATATTTGTATAGATAAATCTGCAAGTTTTGTTGTAAGGCTTAAAATTTGCATGTTGATTTTTATTTTTATTTTCTCTCTGTATTTTTCTGTAGGATCTGAGACAAGGATCAATTCTATGCAAAAAAATTAGTTAAGTGATAGTTTTAAACTAAAACAATTTAGTTCCAGAATAGACTAAAAATAAATAAAAATAAATAGATTTAGTCTCTGGAATTTTATATGTACCTGGTAATTTAACTATGCAGAACAAATTTATTATAAATGTTTGAACCAAGTATTTAATTTGTTTAAACAATCATATAAACTAAAATATCGTTGGAAACTATGAATTTCAAAAGAAAATTCACAATTTTTAAAACTGTATTAATTGGGTATTTGGGAATTCACTGGAAATTGAATTTTTGCCCGATTCTCTAGATTTGTGAATCTGGTGGCTTGAATTTGTTGATAGAGTTAGATGAGGTATCAGTGAATGTTGCAAAAATGGTTAATGCATTTTTAAATCACTGAGAAGTTTTGACTTTGCTCAGATTGATTTTAAACCTAGTTATGGAAGCCTACCGTAAATTTGATTTCTGCATGATCAAAATTGCATCGAGTTGCATGATTTTTGGGGAGAAGCTTGCGCGGTGAGTGAGCAAGCTAAGGCCGGGGTTGTGGCGTTTAATGATGATCGGCGGCAATGATTTTTGGGGTTTCTGATGATGGTTTTTTTGAGTTCAGTCCTGATGAACTCGATTTTGATTTAAGACATAGAGTGGTGTTTGGTTGGTTGTAAGGGGTTGCGAAGTGCTTGGATGACTGGTCGGAGGTGTTGCCGTTGACTAGAGGAGGTCTAATAATGGTGCAGGTTGCACAGAGATGGAGTGATGTCTGTAGTTTAATTTTGTTGGGTTGCATTGTTTTTCTCGAGTAAGGTCTCGGGGTATAAGGTAAAAGATTCGGGGAAACTCGCGTGATTCTGGGTTTTTGCAAGCTTAGTTCAAACTGTTAAGTTTAACAGTTTTTTTAAAATCCTTTTGTTTAGCTAAAGCAGTTTTTCTTAAATTCAAGTCAAATTGTTTTAAAAGAGGAAGGTGATGTTCTTGGTTCAGATATACATGGGTGGAACCCAAATTGAAATGTTTAACCAGATTTTTAATTTAATATAAAGCAAGTTTTAAAACTTTAAATAATTAAGCTAAATTTATTTTTAGAAACTTATTTCTTTAAATTGATTTGTTTTTATAAATGAATTTGTATGTATGGATTTAGATGTTTTAAGTTAAAACCTTAATGTTACTTTCCAATTTATTTTGGAAATAAATAAAAAGGAAATTTATAAGGAAATGTTTTTATTGGTTAATGGAAAATGATTTATTAATTAACAATTAAAGTAAGATAATTTATTAACTTGAAATTAGGATTGTTAATTAATAATTAAAGAAAGAAATTAATGATTTCTTATAATTTAATTTAATTAATGAATTAAGTCAAGTAAAGATTTCAAGAATTATTTAAGATAATGTTTTAGCTTAAAATAATTAATTAAGTATTAATAATTTATAATTAGTTGATTAATTAAAGAATTTTAAGTTAATTCATTTATTTAATTATTATTTTAAAAGGGGTTAATTAAGTAATTAATTAAGTATAATTAATTATTTAATTAACTATTAATTAAGATGATGATTTAATTAATGTCTAATGATTAATTAAATTGTAATTACTTATTAATTAAGTAATTAAGAGTTAATTAAAATAGTAATTAATTAATAAAGGTTTCATTTAAATTTTAATTGGGTTTTCTTAATTAATAATTAAAGAATTATTAAAATATAATGCTAGTTAAATAAGAATTAATTAACTATTTTTATTTAAGATTGATTAATTTTAATTAAGGATTAATTAATTAATTTTAATTATGAATTAATTAATTTAAAATTAAGATTGTTAATTAATAATTAAGTTTATTAATTAATGATTAAGAGATGATTAATTAGTTAATTAAGTTTAATTAATTAATCAATAAAAGTAATTAGTAATTAATTACTTTGTATTAAAGGATTGATTAATAATTAAGGTTTATTAATTAATAGTTGGAGATAATTAATCTAATGATTGAAGATTAATTTGAGTTAATGAGAAATTTGGGATGAATTACTCAATTTTGTTTTATAAGATGATTGAAATTAAGTAATTAATTAATTAATTTGTTAATTAATTAAATATGGTCACTTGATAAACTTAATAAAGTTTTGATAAGGTTAATTACTTAAGATAAGTAATTGATTAATTACAGAGGTGATTGAGTTAGGTAAATTACTGATTGGAAAGTAATTTTAAATGGGTAATTACTTGTTAAAGTAATTAAAGGTTTATTGCTTGGGTAATAAATCAAAGGATTTATAAAGTAATTAAGAAGTAATTAAGAATAGTTAATTACTGTATTTAAGTTGATTAAATTTATGCAATTAACCTGAGCATGATTAATTAATTAAGGTTCATTAATTGATATGATTAATGAAAATAAATAAGGATTTATTTCTTTATTAAGAGTTACTTAATCAAGGCTGATTATGATTAATTAATTGATTTAACTAATGTTTATTTAAGAAGGATTTATTGTGATGAAGGTAATTAATTTAATTAATTTCAAAATTTATTTAGTGATTAGGTAATTAATTTAATTCACTTCAAATTAATTAGAGATAGTTAATTTAATTCAGTTTAAATTAATTATTTTGTGGAATGAGTGAATCATTGCTTGTGTATGAATGGATGACATTGATTGTCTTGAATGCTTTGTGATCTCAGTAATGAGATATGTATGGTTGTATGATAGGAATGATTGGTTGCATTGTGATGATTTCATAGATTATAAATTAGGATGGTGATATAGGGACTACCTATTTTGATATTGATAATGTAGGTATCTGTTATTTGATAATGCTGATTATCGATTATTGTTCTGTGAGTTATCTATCTATGTATATAGATACTGTATTGAATTGTTTTAAACCTTTAAAGCAACTTGAACCTAAAGACACGCTTTGGATTTCGATGAGACCGAGATCGGATTTCCATAATTGGATATCCGAAAACCACATCGATTCCAAATAACGTTAGGTCGTGAGTCAAAATGGAGCTTTGTGAAGCCTCGACGTGTAAGGGCTATACGTCAGTATAACTCTGTGGGTGATTCCGTAATGAGTTGACGGAATAGTACTTATAGATTCGAGATGGTGAATCAGAGTGCAAGGGTTATTGTCGTTAACTCTGAGGGTGATTCCAAAATGAGTGTAACGAGATAATAGCTTCGGTTTCGTTCGAACCCGGAATGAACTTGTATGGATTGAATGTTTTCAGAACATCGTCATGTAACGAGTCGAATTTTGCCCGCTCAAAAATCGACATCCATACTTCAAATCGTACTCGAATGTCATAGATTCGACCGTTCAAATCCGATTCGCCGGAGCTTATAACAATCATTAAGTAAACAACACAGCGGAATAAAAGAATAATACATTGATATACAGCTTTGATACAATATCTGATACAACAGATGATCCAATAGATATCAATATACATCAGAGATATGATACAATAAAATAGCAGTGGAAAGAAAATAGATAACATTTAACAGCGGAACAAATAACTCTAAGATAGTCTTCAACGAAGAACTCCAAATCGGAACTGTAACTCCATTTCCAAGAATCAATCCAGCAATAGCTCGAACTCCCAATAACCATGCACAAAGATAGACAAGACTGGTGCGATCCAAAAACTAAACTAACTCCAGATAATCTACTATATCTAACTATCTGTAAAACCCAACTCTAGACTGCTCGTGTAGAAATATAATGAGCACCCAGAGTTTAGGAAAGAAACAATAAACTCCGGATCAGTCGTGGGACTGGTGTGAGCAACAAAAACAGTTTATCTTTAAAAACATTCAATAAAAGATTTCAAAGTCAATTCGCAATGCTTTTTAAAAATGAGACTACCATAAGGCCTCCCGCACACACACACAATGCAAACGCAGAATCGGAGGAGATTTCTCCTTATGATAGTCAAAGATGCTTGATACGCATTAAAAATAATATTTGATATTATTACTAGTGCATAGTGTAGGAAAAATTTATTTCGAAAGTAGAATATAAATCTTAGCCAGCATAGACATTTCGAACTATGCCTACTATAGCTACCATCCAAACAGTGGTGACCACCATAAGTGAATGGCAGGTTCTACAACTAATACTGTACAAAGTTTCGTATTGGGAATTGGATTTCCAACGAATGATCAGGCCAAGGAACTTCCCATTGCCACATGAGAATGCCTCTGGATGGACATCCCCGAGAACCAAACCGGATCTCTACCAACACAAGGTCGGGTTACCCCTAACTGAGTAACAACTGACCGAATATGCCATCCCCCGGTCCTTTGGGACCTTTCACCGAGCGCTCGTAATCAATTCACACAATCATAACAAAGTGTTTTCAACATGAGTAAGCATCTGGGCTCCATACCATGATACCACCCTTTTCCAGAAGGAAATGCACACATCCTAAAGGGCGCTACCCCTCATAACCTTGCCGCATCTTTCCTGTTTTGACCATTCACGGGGTGTGAGGCTCGACGAAGTCACGTCCATAAAAACATACTTTATACAAAAGCCATGCTTTGGGTCAACAAATGATCATAGAGATGATCACCAGGATAGACGATCAAATAAACGATCCTATCATAAATAATCAACACAATGATCATTTCACAGCAACACTCAGTATGTCACATTACCAAATTGGGAATATATCGCTGATAACATTCAACTACATAACCTCTGAGTTCGTACGTCTCAGAGAAGGGTGTTAAGCTAAAAGAATAAATTCTCCGCCACCAACAGAAATATATTTGAAAGAAATCGGCTTTACATCTCAACTTGTAATGTCAGACACACAATCCATACAAGTCTGTTCCGGGCTCGAACAAAACCGAAGGAACTTACAAAGAAGTCCTTGCAATCCGGATATTCACAATCCCGATAGAATTTCCCATCACTTAGGGAGTTTCTATACCGGCGCGACTCGGTGCAGAAACAATCGATAGGTCATCCTATCGCTTTCGCAAATACCCGGTCTTCATCACCGGTCTTCAAATGCTATCCATAACGACGTATCACATATTCGGAATGGGTTATACGACACAAAGGTCCTTTCCCGGCTAAACCGAATAGTGAGCGAAAATATTTTAAAAAATTATATGGATATTGGGATTTCAATTAAGTCACAACTTGTTTCCCTAAAACTTTTCTTCAAATGGTTTAAATAAATTACCATTTTCAATCTTTAAACAAAAAGATTCATTTTCACAACCTTTAACGGTTTTAACAATTTTCACATTTTAATCTTTTAAATAAAAGATTCATTCACAAATTTTCCAAATCAAATTTCATTTCAATTTGATTAACTCGTTAAATCTTTAAATCAAAGATTTAACTTATAGCTTCAAAACAAATTTCATTTCAATTTGACTTAAACAAATCATCAATTTAAATCTGTTAAAAATAAACAGATTTAATTCATAGCTTTCAAAAAGAATTCATTCATAACTTAGGAAAATCATTTCCCTATTCAATCTTGAAATTCCCCTAATTAACTGGAATCTCAGTTCTTATCTAAAAGTGTTTATCATTTGAAAACAAGGGTTTTCATTTTGGAAATCTGATTCATTTATACGAGTTGAAATCCTTGGGTTAAATTCAAATTCCCAAAAACAATACTTAAAAGTGGTTTAATCCCTATATAACCAATATAACATCTTTAATCCCTAATTTCAAATCATAGGATTTAATTTCAAGTATTGAATTTAAATTTAAATCAAATTATTTAAATTCCAAAACTTAATCAAGTAATTTAAAAATAATAAATTTTATTTTGAAATTCCATTCCAAAAGCTTTTCACATTTATTCCGATTCCATTTCCAAAACATTTGAATTTAAATATTCAACTTTTAAAAATCATTTTAAAATCATTTTAAAATCTGTGACTTAATCGATTTCCTCGTGAAATCCATAATTTGTGTGTGTATGGTGTGGTCCAGGGTTTAACACAATAGTGCAACATCATTTCAATCATCACAGATTAAAACACAGAAATATAGTTGATAAGCGATATAAACTATAACGCTTATCGTCCATTCACAGATTCACAGATAATATAACAATGTAAATGAATGGATAATTTATACGCAGTCACAGAACAAAATATCACGGATCAAATAGGGCAACCAATTCAAGGCATTTCATACAATATAAACATTCATAAGCAAGGTCAAGTATTCAATAGTCATTTATAAGCAGGATTTATAAATTACTTATCCTAATTAATTCAATTTATTTCCAATAAATTACTTATGAGTTAATTTACCAATTCTGATTTATTAATCACTCGATATCAATTAATTTATCAAATACTTTAATAAATTAAATTATCCTTAATTAATCATATTCATTAATCTAATCTTTAAACCAATTGCATAATTAATTAACCCTTTAATTCATTATTTTAAGAAATTAAAATTTTAATTTCTTACCATTAAGAAATCATCCTGTAACCCTAAATCGTTAATTTCAAATTAATCTTTATCATTTAAATAAATTTACTTTAATAAATCTTTAATTAATATTAATAAATCTCATTTATTAATTAATCCTTAACTAACCTCTATTTGATTTATTATCCTTAGTTAATCATCTTCATTAACTAATAACATTTCTTAATTACTTTTAATTAATCTCTAATTATAAATAAATCTAAATCATAAATTTATAAATTAAATAAATGAGTCTTTAATTAATTATCATATAAATTACATCACTTAATGCTTTAATTGTTTCTAATATAAAATCAATTCCTTAATTAATTGACTATTAATTATTTATTAATTAACTTAAGTAGTTAATTACAATTTACTTATCACTTAATCATTAATTAATTTCAAATTACTATTTACCTTACTAAACCTATAGATTAATATTAATCTAACTGACTAATTACCAACTTAGTTATAAAATGCTAAACCAAAATTAGGCTGTAACGTGAACCAGGGACAACTCCCCTTTTCACTTGTGACTGTCACGAGTTTCCCCCCTACTCTTCCCGTGTCTCTCCCGTGCGTCTCTCTCTCTCTCACTTTCCCTTCTTCTTCCCAGTTTATACCTTCTTCTTATTTTTTTTATTTTTTTTTAACTTAAGCTTATGTATAATAATTATGCATTGGCCACTCACTCAAAATCGAATACTGCCCTGAAGCAACCAGGTTACTCAACGACACGAGAAATACAAACAAGAAAACTGAAGTCACCAATTTCCATTTTCTTGAGATTTTACTCAGGTCCTTCTCCTACTCATTCACTGACACACCGACCCCCTCCACGTGCACGTGCACGATCGCTTTCGACCACCGTAGGTCATCGCGGTGATCCTCACCGATCACTCCTCCCCACGCAAACCCCTTCGAACCCTCAGATCGAACGAAAACCACGTGAATCAAAATTGAGGCATCTGAGTCGAACTCGAACCCAACATCAAATCACACGAAATCGCCTCGTCCTCACTGCACAGTTCACCAGAAAATTCGCGCCTCCGGTCCCATCATGACAACCCAATGTACTTCCCTTCCTCCCAATATCATAGAGCTCGATCGACTCGTGGTGACCCAAATCCTCGCGTTACAGAGCGCAAAAAAAACTGATGACCAAACCCTACTTTCGATTCAAACCCCAAATCCCTGCATTCGAAAAATTCTTTAACATTTTTCCTATTATCCACACGTATCAAGCAAGCTATACAACACATTTCAAAATTTACGATTTGTTGAATCTCCATAGATTTGCAAAAAGGCATTTTTGGTTCAAAAATGAACAGCACCTAAAATACTTAACTAAAAATCATCATCTTGGTTTTAAAAATCTTAGCTTGGTATGTTAAATAAAGATATGAAATCGAATCAACAATTTACAACATTTGAATTTTCACATTAATTCATTTTTACTGTAAATTCAAAGATTCAGAACCAATTTTTTTTATTTTAAAAACCTATAATTATTTTTAGATGAAATGTTACATGATTTCTAACATTTTCCATTTACAAATCATAAGCCAATTGTGATTCAAAGATGAGATATTGGATTTTAAAAGAAAATCAAACCCTGAAAAACAACAGAGTTTATTTTTCATATATATATATATAGGCATCCAACACTAATACACGCACATGCATCCATTTCAAATCCAAGTTCTCAGGCAAACAACATTACTTATTCAGACATCACTGTGAAATCCAGGTTGAAACTGAAAAAAAGTTTACTCCCAGGTAAAGGAAACAAAGAAGATTTGCTCACCTTGTTTCCAGAAAAGAACAGAGGCCTCTTGTCTTGTTGATGATAATTGTTTTCTAGTTGTAGCTTTCCCTTTCTTTCTTTTTATAGACTAGGATGTTTACATTCTTTTTTTTTTCTCTTCTGGTTTATGATTTACACTTGCTTTATTGTCTCAGGATGCATACTTTTTGTTTTGAGTTTCAATCACCAGGTTTTGTTCTTGAAGAGGAAATGAATGAGCCTAGTTTCTTTCTATTTTGCTTTCTCTGCTTTGCTTCTTAATGTTTGAGTTGAATGATATATATATAGGGGAGAGTGTTTACAGTATGTTATATATGTATATTATATATATTACAATGGGTATGGTATACAATATCTTGTACAGGGTAATATTATATTTTCCTTGTACTAAAGGTATCTTTACATTATTTATGTCGGTTGAAAATTCTTCTTTGATATGCTAAAGATGCAAACATTAATTGTCTATGTACTAGCCTAAGATATTAATTGTTTACTTGTTTCATTCCATGCTTATATTTGTACTTGCTTTATAATTTAACATATATTGCTTTTTAACTTGTTGATTATGCAGTTTGGTGGCTGCAAATCATTTTCTTTGTTTTGTTCATATTTGATTTTCTTTACAGCCTACATACTTATACAACTTTGTCTTGTTTTATCAGTTTGTAAGTATACATGCTTTTGTTTATTACGTTACTTATTTATTTGGATGTAGTTCTATATTTAATTTGTTGTTAAGTTATTAGTTAATGTATTTACTTACTTCTTATTTTTAGCTGAGTATATTTATGTATTTTATTTTCTTTAAATCTTCTTGTTTTGTACTACAAATAAATTTCTATTTTATTATGTTGTTAGAATTTAGCAAATATTCTACTTCCTATTTTTAGTTTAAATACTTATCACAAATTTAACTTTAAAAATTATTGTTTTACATTTCTCTATATACACATATATTTTATACAACTCAAATTTATCATCATTTATAAATTTTTCAAAATCATTTATTTAAGAATTTATTTAAAATCCAACATATACATATATATTTACATATATACAAAATTTCAAATCCCTATGACTTTATATATCTTTTCTATTTGAATCGGGGAAACTCGCATCATTAAAAATCAATTTTACAATTTTTAATTCAAAAATTCATTTAAATTATCAATTTAAATTCATAAAAATCCAGTGTCGTTACACGTCAGGTGGACGATGAGCATTCTAAGTGATATGTCCTATAAAGGTAATCGTAACCTCAAGCCTCATCAACCAGGGAATGGCTAAAACAGGGGAGGTGCAGCAAGGCTTCGTGGGTAGCCACCACTGGAGAGTAAGATTTACCCCTGTCTAGAGGACCCTTTTATTTCGGCTGTGTGGACGGTTGAATAGCTACAACCAACGGGGTTGTCTTATTCGGAACTATTCAGTAAGGAATGGGTCCGGCTTTGTGTTGCAGGGAGTCGGGAGTGATTCTCGGTACGGTGATCTAGGCCACATACTGTGACGGGCGGTACCCCAGTAGCCGTGCCATTTTATGGAATCCAAAATCCAATAAGTGTCGTACGTATTAGTTGTTCCCAACTATGTTGGAACGCGAGATGTAAGAATTCCAGCTATTTCTGTATTTTACTTGAAAACCCTAGACACTATTACAATATCATCGGATTTTCTATCAAATGTTTTGGTTAGCGTAAGGTAAAAACTTTTCCATGTTTATGTGTGGGAAGTCTTACATGATGCCTTTTCTTTAAAAAGGTTTTTAAAGTTAAGCAACTTTAACCGTTTACTCACACCAGACCCATGTCTGACCCGGAGTTTATTTTTGTTTTTCATAAACTCTTGGGTACTCAAATTTTTACGAGTAGCCAGGGGATTCAGGTTAGGTTTGACGAATTCAAGAGGAGCAATGGAGCAGGAGGCTTCTGCGTATAGCTATAGAGTATTCTGTTGTGTGTTCTCTGAGTTGTTGTCTTTGAGTTGTAGTGTGTCGAGTTGTATAACTAGACAGGTGTTTATAACTGTCTAGTACAAGTTGATTATGCTGTGTATCTCTGATGTATATGATACTATGTAAAGTATTATGTGATTAATATAATTTATTCGTTCGCTGTTTAGATTCTGATGTGTGGTTTCTTTCTTCTTCTCTATCTTTTCTCTTTTCTATCCCTTTCTTTCTTATAGATGATGCGATTTTCTGGGGATAAGAAAGTCGGGTCATCGCACTATTAAAATCCCAATATAACTTACATTCACTTTGGAAACCAATTTGAGTCATATTAAATCAAATTTCAATTATTCACTCTATTTCCATATGTTAAATTTCAATGTCAAATTAATCATATCAAATTCGAATTTAATTATTCAAACATTCATAATATTAAATTTAAACAAATTTGATTATTTTTAAATCACTATCCTTTGAAATATTCAAAACGAACTTATACGATTTAACATTTAAAACCAATTCACATCCTTATTCACTTATTTACATTTTTTTTCCATATATTCCCTTAACTCAGTTATAACATTCGAGTTAACTCAATTATATAGGAACTCCATTCAATTTATAAATAATTATTTGGATAGTTATTGTCGCAATTCATTCCAGTTATTATTATTCCAAACGAATTACAATTTTTTTTCTAACCTTAAATCACAAAATCTTATTAAATTAACTATTATAATTTTCGAAAATTTACGGGTCGTTACACAAGGTGATTTGCTGAAGGTCGTATTTGGGTCAAGTCCATCAGAGGTGCTCAATTTCAATTCGAGGTGCGTGTCAATGTTTGGGTGGTCGGATTGTAATGCTGTGGTGTTGGGTGACATGCTGGAGGCATCGACGATGGTCGGAGGTGACCAACGGCGGCGAGCGTGTGCACGTGATGGTGGGTGTGTGTCAGAAGGGTTTGGTTGTGAAGTCTCGGAGTCGAGTTCGAGTTTTGGGGTGGGAAGCTCGAATTCATACTCGAGTATGTTGGAAGTGGATTGCATGTAGTTTTAAAATCTTGAATTTAATCAAGGTTTTTAAAAAAAAGGGAAGAAGTGAAACTCGGGTATGACCCGAGTAAGCTACGGGTTTGACCCGAAGCAGCTAAAATAAAGCAGTAATTAAGGTTTTAAAAGTTTTTAAAACTTGTGTTTTGATTTTTTAAAATTTAAATTAGTTTAAAACTCTTATGTAAATTACTTGATGTTTTAATAAACGTTTTACTAAACATATTTTAAGAAGTTTTGAAGTTTGTTAAGTTTAAACTTTGTTAAGAAATTTTAAAGTGATTTTAAAATAGAGTTTTGAAAGCAAATTTTAAAAGTTTATATAAAAGACAAGTTTTAAATTCAAATTGAAAGTAGTTTTCAAAAACTAATAATTGGTAAATATTTAAGCTATTTAAAATTGTGTTTTGATAACTTTAATTTTATCAAGTTAAATGGTTGTTTTATTTTAAAAACTTAATTGATAATTTAATTAAGTAAAGATAGTTATAAAAGGTAAATGATGCAAATATGCTAAGGGTAATTAAAGCATTTACAAGATAATGTTTTATCTTAATTAAGGTTTTGATATCTTAATTTTAATTAAGTTAATTTAAAGAGATTAATCTTAATTAATTAGTTTAAATATAATGGAACGATTAAGAAATTAATTAAAGGAAATTACTTGATGATAAATGAATAAAGGATAATTACTTGGTGGAAGAAATTAAGTTATAATTACTTAATGTAATTAAAGGATTAATTATAATCAAGGAGATGAATTAATTGATGAAGTAAATAAGGAAAGTTAATGATTGATTGTGATTGACTAAGGATTAATTAATGAAAGTGATCAATCTTGCTTATGAATGATTGAGTGATGATATGTGCCTTGGATTAGTTGATATCTATGATAGGAACTGCTTTGTGATATGATATGTTTGGGTGGACAATGATGATGTGATTTTCTATCATTTATAAATTGTTGTGTGAAAGTGTTATCCAATAATTAAAGTTGAATTATATTGTATTTAATAACTTGGTTTAAAATGAAATTGGATTCGAAGAGACCGGAGTCGAGTATTAGTTAATACCCGAAACCACTTCAATTCTTTATTGATTGATATGTGAAATCAATAGGCTGGTATGGAATGATTTAAGTGAATTGGACCATTTAATCTAATTTTGATACTTAGAAATCGATGTGTGAAATAGGTGATGTCTATGACAACTTGTGAAGTTGTAAATTGATATAAATTACCCTAGGTTTATATGACTTGTATGTTTTTTTGTATTTCTTGATATATGGGTATATTCACGCTGGTTTCCAGCCTGACCCGGGTGTTACTTCGATGTAATGCTCGGGACAGACCAAGTATTACAGATTTTCAGGTAAGGACGTTCTGGAGCTCTGGAGGTGAGTTAGATGGCAGGAACGTATGGAGTATATTCCGCTGTGACATGTTGTAGTTTATCTAGAAATAGTTAATTTTTAACTGTCCAGTGTTTGCGTAAATATCGTAACTCTGTTGTATTGTACAAAATTTAACTGATACAGCTTCTTTGTATAAATGTTATTTTATGAGATATTATATTTTATCCGCTACGAATGTGAGAATCTGTGTTTTGTTTCTGTTTCTTCTTCTTTCTCTCTTCTTCTTTTCTTTAATATCTGAAAATGTAACGACCTAGAATTTAGAATAATTTAATTTGAGAATATTTAATTAATTTTAAATATTTAAAGGATGGTTTGAATTGAATTTCAAATTATCAGAATGATTTTGACGATTAAATTATAGAATTTAATCTGTTGAAAGTTGAATAAAAATTTAGATCTTCAATTTTAAGCTGATTAAAAATATTTCAAAGGCTTGTAAAATTCATATTGATAATATTGAAAATTATAGGAACTTCAGAATTGAATTTTAAAGTGGATTGTTCAGTTTTGAAATTTAATCGTTTGAATCGATATTTAAAATAGCCGTCCGAGGCACAGTCTCGGAATTCGACGAAACCAGTTCCATTGGGTCCGTAATATTGAATTATTGCCAGATTTCAAATTTCGTATTTTTTGGAGTTATTATGTGAGCATACGGTGTGTAAACGCATTGAAATTGAATCGAATTCAATTTAAAATTAAATTTAAAATTTAAATTTGCATTTCAGTCAAAATTCAGCACGTTGCCTCCTTCAACCATGCCTAAAATCACGCCCTAGAATCATGCTACGAGATCGTGAAAGCATGGCCGAGCATGTTTCGTTCACTTTTGAAATCTCCCTCTTCCATCAGTTCGAAACAAAAAAAAAAGAGAAACAAAGAAAATCAGAATGGCCGCCTTCTTCCAACAAAATCAATTCGTTCCCAAAACAAATTAAAATAAAAATCAAACCTCCTCTCGTTCAAAACAATGGCCGCTTTTCACCCCTTTCAAATTCGTTCACGAAATTCGAAATCAAATTGAAATTGGAGTAGGCCGACGCCGTTTGTCACGCGCGTTGGGAGGCTAGGGTTTTCGTCTCGAGGGTGATTTGGGAGCTCGAGAACTAGCAGTGCGGCGGCGATCTGTTCACGGTGGTTAGGGCAGAGAGGCGTGATGTTGAATCGCGTGAAGATGGCACACGAGTGAGTCGCGATTGGAAGCACTCGAATGGGGCAAGTCGAAGTCGCTTGGAAGCGACGACGTCAAGGTGGGTGTGGATTGAAGGGACAGAAGTTGGTCGATCGTGTTGAGGA
Source organism: Allium cepa (assembly GCA_030765085.1). Taxonomy (NCBI): domain Eukaryota; kingdom Viridiplantae; phylum Streptophyta; class Magnoliopsida; order Asparagales; family Amaryllidaceae; genus Allium; species Allium cepa. Next base: position 67,884,378 of record CM060942.1, read on the forward strand.
GAGGTACGGGGCTCGATGCTCGGCTAGGTGGAGTTCGAATCATTCCAGTAAGGCATATATTTTTTTTTTAGTTTACAATGTAATTTTGAAATTAAATTTTAAGCAGAAAAAAGAGGGAAATTTATTTACAATTGTTTTAATTAGAATCTATATATATGCAGGTTTAAGTTAATCTTGATAAATTTTTTTTTAAGTAATTGCAGTAAAAGAAATAATATATTATGTTATAAGTAAATATGAGTAAGTTTTATTAAAAGAAATTAGTTAAATAAACTTGTTAAAGGAATTAGTTTGAATTTTAATTAATGTATATAAATTAGAAATAAATAATAATAAGAATTTTAAAACTTAAAGAAAATTTAGTTTAAAACTAAATTATTTGTTGAATAGAAATTTTAGTTTTAAAAGGAAAAAAAAATTTTGAAAAAGAAAATTTGTTAAAATTTAAGTTAAGTGCTTAAAAATAATTTATATTAAAGGGAAATTAAATTGTAGTTAAATAAATTTGTTTAAAGTAAATTTAGTTGAAGTTTAAATTGAACTAGACAGATTTGTTAGGAATTTGATTTATTGGATAAATAAATTATTGATTTAAAGACATTGATTTAAAGTAAAATAAATTTTTGTTAAAATAAATTTATTTAAAGAAGAAAAAAATTATTGTTAAAAGAAATTCAGTTTTATTGAACCTTTGTAAATTCAATCATTAAAAGAAATTTAATATTTTGTTAAGTACATTTAGCAAATGGAAATTTATTAAGTGAAAGATTTATTTAATGGAAATTTAGTTTAAATTAAACTTTTGGTTAATTAAAATATAGCGAATGGAAATTTATTATGTGATTTGCCCAAAGATTATATAAAATAAAGATTGGAATTTATAAAGAATAGTTTTGAATTTAATTTTTGTTAAATCAAAATATTAAAGAGAAATTGTTTGGAAGCCAAAAACAATTTATTAAAAGGAAAATAATTTTATTTAAGAAAAAATTAGTTGATTTAATTTATAATAAGGAAATTTAATTCAATTGGGAATTTCTAGTTAGAATTATTTTAAAAGAAAAATTTGTTAAAATAAATTTATTTAACAAGAGATTGATTTAAATAAAACTATCAGTAATTTAACTATTAAAAATGAAATCACCGATGAATTAAAATTATCTAATGAAAATTTATTATTCGATCTGTTCGAATATTAATAAATTGTGTAAATATTTATACAAGGTATAAATGAAGAAAACAAGTTGAATTGGAAGTGGATTGCAAACGGGAGAAAAGGTGAGAACTTCTCACTCAAAAGGAATTTTATTGTTTATTTAAATTTTAAATAGTTAGATTTAAAATTTGCTTGACTGTGTTGATTGAATGATGATTGATATATATATTGGATATGAATAGACCCTATACGCCATTAGTAAGCGGAGGTTATTTATTACACACATATACCGCGATATTCCACCTCGAAGTGGAATTGGTATTATATTATATATATAGCAATATATATATATTGGCATATGTATATATTGCAGTTGATTGATTTCCCGCATTTGTATAGCGGATGAGACCCTATGCGCCGTTAGTAAGCGGATAATATTTATAAAATCCCATATACCGCGATATTCCGTCTTGAAACGGAATTGGTATTGTGCTAATATCTGTGGATGCAGGGAAACAGGTTGGAGGGATCCAACTGGATTCCTCACAAATATTTATTGATTTTAGATATTGTGATGTTTGATTGTTTATCATATCGATATATGATATTGGGAAGTCGTGATTGACTATTGATGTGTTGCATCATCGGATCCAATTTTTGAAGTTTAAAAATAACGATTTTGATTTCTAAAGTGATTTTTGGAAATATACGTTTATAAAATATTTTTGGAATTTATTCATCTTAAATAAATAAACGTTATAATTTTAATATTATAAAAATTATGATTTTTGAGAAATACAGTTAAAAGTTAATTTTTGAAATTATGGGATTAGTGATTTTATAAAATAGTTTGAACTGGGATTTCTGAATTTATTATAAGAAGTCTAAAAATAGGATTTATAAAATTTTTATTTTATAAATCAGAATGATGAAAATTATGAAAGAGTTTAAAGATGTTTAAAGTAATAATATAAATTGATTTATATTAAAAGATTTATAAATTGATATTTATAAATTTAGAATATCTTGAATTATAAAACGAGCTTTTATAAGTGATAGAATGATTTGTAAATGAATTTCATAAAGGAATGAAATCTATAGAATTTATGGAATTTGACTATTTTATAAATCAAATGATGAAATTATAAAAGAGTTTAAAGACGTTTTAAAAATAGTAATATAAATTTTTTTATATTAAAAGATTTATAAATTGGTATTTATAAATTAAAGATATTGGAATTATAAAACGAGCTTTTACAAGTATTAGAATGAATTGTAAATGAATTTCATAAATTGGAATTATAGAATTATAACGGTGAAGTTATAAATGGAATTTTATAAACAGTAGGTTTATAAAATTTGTAAAGCTATTTAAAGGAATAGATTTGGATAAATAAATGAATCTTAGGAGTTATAAGATTTATAGATTTGGGAAGTTTGAAGGGATGATTTTGTAAATAAATAAATTATAAGTATTTAACTTATAATATGAATTTTTAATATATCATTGTGATATGAATTGAATAGATTTATAAAGGAAATTTATAAAAGGAAGTTGTTATAAAATAAATAGAAATAGAATTTATAAACATTGTTTTATAAATCCGCAAACTACTTATTTTTAATAAGTAAATTGTTATAATTTACTTATGGAATTATATTCACGTTTTTGAACAGTGAATAATCTTTTAAAAATAAAATGAATAGAAGTGATGAAATTAGTGAATATTATGTTAAAGAAATTGTTTTGGAGGTGATGTTTTAAATAGAATTAAGACGATCTAAAGATGTTTTAAAATATATTAACCATCGAAACCATAGATTTCAACATTCATTGCTGAAATAGACGTTTTCGAGAAATAGAAGGAAATGGTAGATTATAACGCTGTTGTTATAATAAATGATTTCCGAAAGGAAATGTTTTGTATAGTATTGGGATTTATATATATCTATTTTAATTTCGAATCCCTATACTAGTGATTTTGGGTTGTCGTAACGATGTTTTACGCAACATTCGTTTTGGCCCAAATAAATATGTTTAAGTGAATGATTTCCTTAAAGAATGAAATATATGCTTAATTTCGATTAGGGTATATTAAATATTTTCTAAGTATAGAAAATAAAAAGATCTGTGAATTACTTATTTTTAATAAGTATAGAAATGCTTTTCCAATATTAAGTGAATATTTGGAATTTATCTTTTTGAAGATAAATTGAAAATGAATATTAGAAATTGAATGGAAATCTTATATTCATAAATATTTTGGAATGTAAATTCAATATGGGAATTTATAAATGAAATTTGAAAAATGAGTTTAAAAATAAATATTGATTTATTTTTAAAAGAATGGAGAATGTATATCTTGTAAAGATATTTTTGGGAAATAAATAATTTGGAAAATTATTTGGAATCTGGTGATGTTGGCATATCTATTTGATAGTTCAATAACCGACTATCAATATTTACCTTTAAATAGGTATTTGTTGTGATTTGCTTGAATTTGAATGCCACACTTATTTTTTCTTAAAATAAGCGCTCACTATTCGGGTTAACCGGGAAAGGACCTTGGGGTCGTATAACCCATTCCGAATACGTGATACGTCGTTATGAATTGCATTCGAAGATCGGTGTTGAAGATCGGATATTTTCGAAAGCGAAAGGGTTTCTTGTTGATTGTCTCTACACTGGCTGATCCCCGGTATTGAGATCTCCATATGTGATGGGAAATCCGAACGTGATTAGAGATTATTCAGATTGCAAGGACTTCTTTGTAAGTGCCTTCGGTTGTGTTCGAGCCCGGAACATACTTGTGTGGATTGTGTGTCTGACATTACAAATTGAGATGTAAAGCCGATTTCTTTCAAATATATTTCTGTTGGTGGCGGAGAATTTATTCTCTTAGCTTAACACCCTTCTCTGAGACGTACGAGCTCAGAGGTTATATAGTTGAAGTTATCAGCGATATACTCCCAATCTTGGTAATGTGACATACTGAGTGTTGCTGTGAAATGATCATTGTGTTGATTATTTGTGATAGGATCATTTATTTGATCGTCTATCTTGGTGATCATTTCTATGATCATTTGTTGACCCAAAGCACGGCTTTTGTATAAAGTGTGTTTTTGTGGATGTGACTTCGTCGAGCCTCACAAACCGGTAATGGTCAAAACAGGAATTGTGCGGCAAGGTTTCCAGGGATCGCTTCCCTAGGGTATGACCATTCCTTCTGGAAAAGGGTAGTATCATGGTATGGAGCCCAGATACTTACTCATGTTGAAACACTTATTATTATGGTGTGAAGTTGGTTAGAGAGCTCTCGGTGAAAGGTTCCAAAGGACCGGGGGTGGCATATCTGAGGGTTTGTAATATTCCTTGGGAAAAGGGATTCCCGGCTTTGTTTAGCGGAGAACGGTGGTTCTCGGGGCGTCCTTCCAGAGGCGTTTCCATGTGGCAATGGGAAGTTCCTTGGCCTGACCATTTGTTGGAAAATCCATTCTTCAAATACGAGACTTGTACGGTTTTAGTTGTATAACCTGTCATGGAATATGGCGGTAACCTGCTATTGAACATGGTAGCTATAGTAGGCATAAGTGCGAAATGTCTATGCTGGCTAAGATTTATATCTTTATTTTCGAAATGAATTTTCTCTACACTATGCACTAGTAATAATATCAAATGTTCTTTTTAAATGCGTATCAAGCATCTTTGACTATCATAAGGAGAAATCTCCTCCGATTCTGCGTTTGCATTGTGTGTGTGTGCGGGAGGCCTTATGGTAGTCTCATTCTTAAAAGCATTGCGAATTGACTTTAAAATATTCCTCTATTTTAATTTTAAAGAAAAATAAACTGTTTTGAGTTCTCGCACCAGTCATATGACTGACTTGGAGTTTATTGTTTTCCTTCCTAAACTCTGGGTGCCCACCAATTTCCACACGGGCAGTCAAGAGTTAAGGTTTATCAGGATATTCTGGAATTCAGGAGTTGCTGGAGGCAAGCTGGATGGCATGGCGTATTACTAGTATATAGTACTTTCTTTTCCGCTGATTGTTTGATGTTGTACACTCTGATGATATGATGTAATGAAATGTAATGTATATAATGTAATAACTGATATAGTATACGATTAAAGATTATTCATTTATTATTATATGTTGTTCCGCTGCGAATTGTGAGATTCTGATGTTGTTCTGTTATTTCCTGTTCCGTTCTATTTTTCTGTTTTCTTTTCCCTCTCTATCTTTTCTATCTTTTTCTCTCTTCTTCTTCTTTTCTTCTTTCTTAAACCCATAACATTTCGGTTTTTCGGCAACGAAAAATCGCAAACGTTACAGAAAATTTCGAGATCGTAATTTTCGGGTCGTTACATTTGGTATCAGAGCTGAAGGTTAAGCGAGAACCTTGGCTCTGGTGGGATTACTCATTAAGGATAGTGTATGTGGTACCCTAGGATGAGTTGAGTGTATATAAATATATATATGAGAGCGTACTTGTTATTTTCTTATATAAAGATTTTAAATGATTTTATATAAGATTATGTTTTGATATATAGATCAATATATATTTTTAATAAATATTTAGGCAACAGTTGTTAAATAATTGAAATTAAATTAAGTGGTAATAGAAAACCAACCAAACTGAAATTAAACCTTGAAGTTGGGGAAGAATTTCAAAATAAGGTGAATTAGACTTAGTTTCAAACCTGAAAAATAGAATGGTTATTGTGTTTAATAATGGATGATTGTTTTCCAATATAAAAATAAAATGTTTTAAGGAAGTAACCATTTAAAAAGAGTAACTTGTAAATTTGAAAGGATGTAAATTAAAGTGGGTTTCAAATTGTAAAGTTTTGAATTCTAAATTTAAACATTTGAATTGGTTTCAAAATTTTATAGGAAATAATATGATTCAAACTATTTTGAATATGATCTTATTTTAAAATAAGAGACGTTATTTAATATATTCGAATGAAGGGGTCCTATTTCAAACAAGGGTTGTTTGAAATTTTAAAGGAATTTGTTTGAATTTAAAACCAAAGGCGGTTTAAAATTTAAAAGTAACCACATGTGTAAAGGAAATAAACTCTAAGGTTGAGTTTTAAATTTGGAATGAGATGTGATACCCAAAGTGATAAGTCTTTAAATTTAATAAGTGGGAAGATTATTTATGAGAAGTTCAAAATTTGAAATGGAAGTTCAAATTTGGGTAAGGTTGACTGGATTAAGTGAACTGAGTTTAACTTGGTGAAAAGTTAAATAAGTTGGAATGGTCAACTTGATTTGGAAATTTCAAGATGAAATTAAGATTTAATTTGGGAAGTTAAATGGTCAATTTGAATTATAAAGTTTGAGAGATCTCAAAATGGTTTTGGGATCCTAAAAATTAGAAATGGATGGATGTTTTAAAATAATTTGAATGATACCATCCGGTTGTTATTAATTATCTTTAAGCTGAAATTGGATTCGTTTAATTAAATGAGAAATGAAGTGTGATAATATATCCATTATTGGGATAAAAGGAAAATCACACTTTAATTTGAAATCAAGGATAAGGAATTACTTTGAACTAAAAATTTGAATAATTACACTTGTAAATTAAAATTGTTTAAGGAACTAGTTTTAAACTGGAAGATAAAATTGGGTAATAAATTAAATTTTTAAGATAAAATTGGTTTGAACTCTTATTTGAACTTTGGAAGAAGTTAAGTAAAGATAATTTAAAATGGAATTTTGAGAATTTGACTCAAAATTAAATAGTTTAAAGGTTTGGGTTATTGAAATAAAAATAAAGGTTAATTTGATTTGTGGTATAATAGGTTAGGTCTGAACTATGAATTGAATTGTTTAAAAACTTTAAAGGTAAATTGATTCAAAGGAATTAAATCAACATTTGAAGTATTAACTCGAATTTATATAATTCGAGATGGTTCATAGTGAACTGGAATTTGAAGTTGGTTCAAATTGAAATTTGATTTGAATATTTAGAAATTGTTATTAAAAGTTGAATAGTTTTAAATTCAAATGGAATTTGAATTGAATTTGGAAAGAAATTTCCTTGAATTGGGGTTAAATCAATTTCAATGGAAATGGAAGTTATTTAAATTGTAATTGAGTCAATTTAAATGGAAGTAGAAATTTAAATTGAATTGATTGGAAATGGAGGTTGGGAATTGAACAGTTTGACTCTAGACTATTTTCAAAGTAAATCGTTTTAGTACAAATCTATTTTTTTAAACTATTTACTATACAACTTTTCTTTTTAAAATCCAAATTATCTTATACTTATTTTACAATTATCTTTGGAACTGTTTACCAATTTTTCTACTGTTTTATAAACTAATTTCTATTTTTCAACTACTTTATAACAAATTACTATTTTACAACTATTTTGCAATTATTTAAAATTTCTATAACTATTTGACTATTTTCCAACTATTTTGCAATTACTTAACTATTTTTACAGCTATTTTACAAACTAATAATTATTTTTCTACTATTTATCTATTTTAAACTTTTCAAGCTATTTTCTAAATTTAAGCTGGACAGAGTTCAAACTGTTTATGATTTGTTATCACTTGAGATAAAAATTGAAGTGATAATGCAAATGGGATTGAAGCAATTGTAATAAGTGAATGAAATTAAGGTGAATGTGAATAGAAAGGGAATTCATTTGATTAATAAATCAACAAAGATAAATACGTAGCATGTATGTATATTATTCTATTCATATAGTGATTTGATCCAGATTCAAGCACAAAATTTCGAGATAGTTATATCAATCCGAGTGGGGATTTTCACTCGATTTTCAACGGCGAACCTGGATATGGATTGTTGATTGGTTCTGGATATTCTCTATCATAGTTATGACTATGCAAGCAGAATAACGGTTTCAGATCAAGAAACTAGATCTAAGTTCGCACTAGGAAGTCAGGTGGACAATACTAGTTCGGAAATGAAACTGTGTGATCGAGTGAGCGATCAGATTTGTATAGCGTACGGAAGATATGTGTACATGGTATGGATTTGAATAAAATTGATACTGGGAATTTGTGGATTAGAAATGTGAAATGGTTTTTGAAATGAAAGTTATATTTTGTGAAGTATATGATGAAGTAACATGAAAATTGGATATTTCTATGATAGAATTTTTTTTTTGGAAGTAAGTAATATGGTTAGTGACTTTATAGAGTAATAAAAAATATTTGATTTGGAGTAAATAAAGTTACATAACTTTGTTATATAAGATAAATCTCCCCTGATTGAATCTATTGCCAGAAGATAAGGATTTTGAAGGTATTTTGAAGTATAAAAGGAGTTTTATACAAGTTTGAAATGATCCAAAGTTTTAAAGATTATATATATACGTATATATATATATATATATATATATATCTATAAAGGATCATGTGAGGATTTTGGAAAAAGGTTTTGGGAACCTTTGGATTTGGAAAGGCTTTTGATTTTTGGGTAAAATCAATATTGAAATTTGAAAAGTCTAGTTTGAGAATAATCGATCTTGGGATAATTGATTTTGGTGTAAAGGAGCTTTATATGAGATCATACTAGGTGTATGATTTGAAAGATACTATATGTGTATAGTATAAAGTGTTTTGATGATGGCTCTGGGGAAAAAGGCGCTCCCTTAAAATGAACTTCTCAGGAGTACCACTGGATGGTGCTGCCGTGAGCCCCAAGGGGGGTTCTAAAGTTGATCCTGTTAGGAGTTCGGACAAAATTAGTTCCTGAGGATTATGAGTAGTGTGTACCATAGCGAAAGTCGTGTGAGTCGCTGAGAGCCAACAGTCTGCGTTTGATTTTATATCGGTAGACTGCGACTTATGTAGGTGGAGAAGTTTCATTTTGACAGCGAAAGTCGCGTGTGCCGCTGAGAGCCAACAGTCTGCGTTTGATTTTATATCAATAGACAGCGATCTGTCGTGGGTTCCATGGTGTAATCGAGAGGACGTAGAGAGCCTACAGTACATGGACTTTGCTAGGATGGCAACGTAACCCAGGATGTAACAGCGACCATGGATGGGGGTGATAATTTCCAGAGCATTCTCACCAAAGATATTTCCTCTATTTTCAAAAATGTTTTCTATATTTTCAATAAAATTATTTTTCAAGTATTTTCACTGGGTGTTGAAAATGGGTCTACTAAGTACTTATAGATTTTCAGTCCTATGCCTGATCAACGTATGACCGAATTTCTGTAAGAACAAGGATGGACTTGTTGAAAACATCGAGTTATAAAAGTATTTTTATAAAAACTATTTTTATAATATTATGTGGATTTTAAAAGTGTTTTAAAAATAATCAAAAAGTAATTTAACTGATATTAAGTATTTTAATAACTTTTGGTTTCGTTCCTTTTTGGGGACGAAAAGATTCAAAGGGAAGAGCAATGTGATAGCCTGAATTTTTGACATCTATTAATTGGTAACTAGCAAAATTTGATTTATTAAAATAATAATTTGCAAATTAAAACAAATAAAATTTGCTAATTAAAGATGTCTGAATGTATATGTAAGTGGACTGGAAACTATAATAATAGTTGAAGCAAATAATGGATCTTAAAGTAAATTATTAATTTTATAAATAGATATGTGTAAACTCCATAATGATGAAAATATTAAGTATATACATATATAAATTCATTGTGGAAATATAATCCTAGTAAACATACTAAGATAATCATTTTAATAAATGGGCAAAATTTATCTATTCAAAAACAAATAAATTAATTGTTGTTTTTGTATGTATAAGTAGTTGGCAAATAAGGTTTGTTTTTAAAATTCAAACATCTTAGAATAAGTTGGTTCTAAAATTTTTATTTAAAAAAATTATTATTAATTATTCAATTGGGATTTTTAATTTCTATAAATTGAATATAGGTTAATAAAAGAAAGGTTAAAGACATGGATACATATAAACTAAATTGTAGATATTTTTATAAATATATAAATACATATAAAAATATACTAATGCATGAACATTACAAACGTAAGATAGATATAACATAAAAATGACAAATGTAAGAAATTTAACTAGTGTCTTATTTTTCCTAATTTTCTTTTTTCTTTAATTTTAATAAGCACAAATTTTATAAACTTCCATTCTTTCTTCTTCATATTTCTTTTCCTTCAAACCAAGCAAGAATCCATGGCCACAAAACTGAAAACATTTTTACAATCCTGTAACCTCAAGCATTACCAAATCCTGGAACCATTTATACCAAACCCTGTAACTTCAAGTCTGAAACCATATTCAAATCCTCAAGTTCAAAAACTTGTAGCTTTTTTTCAAATATTGATCCCCTCAAAAACAAATTGTAGCCAATCTTCAACCCAAATTTGTCAAAAAAAACAAACCCTGTAATGTTTTTATCAAGCTGTAGCCTTTTCAAAACTGCAAACCTGAAATGTTTTCCTTTAATCTGAAGTTCATTCCTCAAACAAAATAATCAACTCTGTAATTCTCTTTTGTCAAGCATTAATCAAAGGCCTGGAAAATCTTCTTTTATCATAAGCCTGAAACCAGAATTAGGTTCAAAACCTATAGAAGCATTAGGAAAAAAAGCTTGAGAACTTTCTGTTATCAAGAACCTAGAAACAACAAATTTTCAAAAGTCTTGATCATCATCATGATTCCAGATTTAAAGCAATTCGGTACCAAGCAACATAAGCTTTCAGAAGTCAACATTAGTAATATTCAAAGCTTTCGGGAATCAAGCTCTGTTTTTAAAAAGAGCGAGTAAACAACTAATTTAAATCTTAAGTAGGTTAATTTTGTTGCTTAAGTAATTTCTGTGATAATGATGCTTGTTTGCGATAATACTGCATGCATGCATACATACATACATACATACATACATACATACATACATACATACATACATACATACATACATACATATATATGAATTTGTTAATATGTGTGCATGTTTGTTTCTTTATGTTTTTTTGAAACTGCAGTGTGTAAAATAAATTCAAAACCAGTATGTTATTTCTCTGGTTAGTTTTCATGTTGAGATGTTCAAACAAAGGTTGTTTAAAACAACAACTTTTAAATTGAAATAAATATGGAAAAACACAAAAATTGATAATGATGCCTGTATGAAGTTGTATGTAAATCTGTAGGTAGGGATGCATTTGAATTTGCCTGCTTGGAGTTTTTGTCCCTCTGTTCATTCTTGAGTTACAAAGTTTTATAAATAAACAAAAATTCAAATTTCCCATATAAACACTTTGCAGCTTTGAATTTTCAAATATATTAATCAAGTTTAAACTCATCATGATTATAGAAAAATATGTCCAAGTAATTTAAGTTTGGAAAATTACCTGTAAACAAGAAATTGCAGAGGGAACTTGTATAATGTAATAAACCAAATGTTGAATTATATTAATTCATGTATTTGTATTGAATCATCGTTGAAGATTATGATTTTTAAAACAAAAATCCAAATTTTTAGTGACGAAATGGATGTGAATTTGGGAAATATCAGGAATATGGTTCGTGATCATTTTCTGTTGGTCCGAGGATTTTGAGTGGTAAAGTTTTCATCTGAAGCAAGGTGGACGATCAGGTTGTTGGGCAAAAATGAAGGTCGAGGCAACTGTGCACTCTGGCTTTGTTAGTGATCGGGTTAAGTTTTTAACCCTAGCTTTTGTTGAAGTTGGGTTTGGGGTTGTCGCATATTCTCTGATGATGCGAGCTGCTTGGAACGTTGGTGAATGGAAGCATGAAGGCAGGGCATGGTACGGCCGGAGTTGTAATGACTCCGGTGATTGGAATCGAGGAGTCAAGGAGATTTGCTGAAGATCATATTTGGGTTGAAGTCCATCAGAGGTGCTTGATTTCAATTCGAGGTGCGTGTGAATGTTTGGGTGGTCGGATTGTAATGTTGTGGTGTTGGGTGACATGCTGGAGGCATAGACAGTGGTCGGAGGTGACCAACGGCGGCGTGCATGTGCACGTGATGGTGGGTGCGTGTCAGAAGGGTTTGGCTGTGAAGTCTCGGAGTCGAGTTCGAGTTTTGAGGTGGGAAGCTTGAGTTCATAATCGAGTATGTTGGAAGTGGATTGCCTGTAGTTTTAGAATCTTGAATTTAATTGAAGTTTGAAAGAAAAAAAGAGAGGGAAGAAGTGAAACTCGGCTATGACCCGAGTAAGCAATGGGTTTGACCCGAAGCAGCTAAAGTAAAACAGTAATTAAGGTTTTAAATTTTTAAAACTTGTGTTTTGATTTTTAAAAATTTAAATTAGTTTAAAACTCTTATGTAAGTTACTTAATGTTTTAATAAACGTTTTCTTAAACATATTTTAAGAAGTTTTGAAGTTTGTTAAATTTAAAATTTGTTAAGAAATTTTAAAGTGATTTTAAAATCGAGTTTTGAAAGCAAATTTTAAAAGTTTATATAAAAGACATGTTTTAAATTCAAATTGAAAATAGTTTTCAAAAACTAATAATTAATAAATATTTAAGCTATTTAAAGTTGTGTTTTGATAACTTTAATTTTATCAAGTTAAATGATTGTTTTATTTTAAAAACATAATTGATAATTTAATTAAGTAAAGATAGTTATAAAAGGTAAATGATGCAAATATGCTAAGGGTAATTAAAGCATTTACAAGATAATGTTTTATCTTAATTAAGGTTTTGATATCTTAATTTTAATTAAGTTAATTTAAAGAGATTAATTTTAATTAATTAGTTTAATTATAAAGGAACGATTAAGAAATTAATTAAAGGAAATTACTTGATGATAAATGAATAAAGGATAATTACTTGGTGGAAGAAATTAAGTTATAATTACTCAGTGTAATTAAAGGATTAATTATAATCAAGGAGATGATTTAATTGATGAAGTAAATAAGGCAAGTTAATGATTGATTGTGATTGACTAAGGATTAATTAATGAATGTGATCAATCTTGCTTATGAATTATTGAATGATGATAAGTGCCTTGGATTGGTTGATATCTCTGATAGGAACTGCGTTGTGATATGATATGTTTAGGTGGACAATGATGATGTGATTATCTATCATTTATAAATTGCTGTGTGAAAGTGTTATCCAATAATTAAAGTTGAATTGTATTTAATAACTTGGGTTAAAATGACAATGGATTCGAAGAGACCGGAGTCGGGTATTAGTTAATACGCGAAACCATTTTGATTCTTTATAGATTGATATGTGAAATCAATAGGCTGGTATGGAATAATTTAGGTGAATTGGACCATTTAATCTAAGTTTTTCCACTTAGAAATCGATGTGTGAAATAGGCGATGTCTATGACAACTTGTGAAGTTGTAAATTGATATAAATTACCCCGGGTTTATATAAGTTGTATGTTTTTTTGTATATCTTGATAAATGGGTTTACTCACGCTAGTTTCCAGCCTGACCCAGGTGTTACTTTGATGTAATGCTCGGGTTAGACCGAGTATTACAGATTTTCAGGTAATGACGTTCTCCAGCTTAGGAGGCGAGTTGGATGGCAGGAACGTATGGAGTATATTCCGTTGTGACATGTTATAGGTTATCTGGAACTAGTTAATTATTTACTGTATAGTGTTTGCATAAATATCGTAACTCTGTTGTATTGTACGAAATTTAACTGATACAGCTTCTTTGTATAAATGTTATTTTATGAGATATTATATTTTATCCGTTGTGAATGTGAGAATCTGTGTTTTGTTTCTATTTCTTCTTCTTTCTCTATTCTTCTTTTCTTAACTATCTGAAAATTTCGAGATCGTAATTTTTGGATCGTTACACTGAATTTTTTGATATTGTTAAAAAGGCATGGTCCTCCTTTTCTGTTGGTAATCCTATGTTTATCTTGCAGTGTAAACTTAGAGCTTTTGAAGCTGAATTGAAAGTTTGGTCGGTGAGTAAATTTGGCAAGGCAACCTGGCGTCTACCACTATCAGTCACAAACTTTATCAAGTTCAAGAGGCTATGATGTCCGACTCATTAAACATTGACTTGGTGGCTCAGGAGGCTACCTCATCTAACCAACTCTTTGATGCCTTAAGACAGGAAGGGAAAATGGTTAAACAAAAGACTAGAATGGAGTGGTTCAAGGATGGAGATCGAAACACTTCATTCCATCATTCTGCTCTTAAAGCTAAACAGTTTAGAGAGACAATTAACGTTCTGACTGATGAAAATTGTGAGAATGTCTCTGACCCTCCTCGTATTGTTAACACATTTCTTGATTATTTTAGCAAGTTACTTGGTAATAGTAATAATTTTGCTCCTTTGCTTGATCTTCTTGACGCTGTTAGCCTTCTCGGAATTTCTACCGCAGACAATGTCATGCTATCATCTGCAATTACTGACAATGAGATTAAATCTGCTCTATTCTCTCTCAATGCTAACTCTACTAGAGGTCCTGATGGTTTTAATGCCACCTTTTTTACCTCATGTTGGGATATTGTTGGCCCAACTTTCTTGAAGGCTGTCCATAATTTCTTTAATAAATGCAAGATGATTGGATTTGTCAATGCAACGAACATCGCTCTCATCCCTAAACTTAAAAACCTCTGTCATGTCTCTGACTTTAGGCCTATCTCTTGCCGCAACACCATTTATAAGTGTATATCTAAAATTATCGCTAATAGGCTCAAGTTAGTCTTGCCTAAGATCATTTCTTCCAATCAAGCAGCCTTTCTTAGTGGCAGGAGCATCCTTGATAATGTCTTGATGTCGCGTGAACTTCTGAAAGGATACAACATCTCTCATGTTTCTCCCAGAGCCATGTTCAAGCTTGACATTTCTAAAGCTTTTGACTCATTGCAATGGGACTCTGTATTTAGGATAATGGGCTTAATGAACTTTCCCAAACACTTTTTGGCATGGATTGAAGCATGCATCTCTACAGCCAAGTTCTCTGTTATGGTCAAGAAATGTAATGAGGGTTATTTTCGGAGCAATCAGGGAATTAGGCAGGGAGATCCTATGTCTGCCAATTTATTCATTCTGGTTATGGAGGTATTAACACAAATTCTTATTCCGCTTGTGCATGATGGTAGTTACTCAATTCACCGTAAATGTAAGAATCCTCTCATCACATCTTTAATGTTTGCCGATGATTTGGTTATTTTTTTCAAGCCAAGTTTGATGACTGTGTCATCTATAATGGATGGTCTTAACAAGTTTTACAACATCATTGGCCTATCGATTAACTTATCCAAGTCAGATCTCATGATAGCTGGAGTAAGCATTGATGTTATAACCCAAATATCATACCTAACTTCTATAACATGAAGAGGTGATACTTATATGTACCTTGGTATCCCGATGGCTACATCACGAATCTCTTACGCTCAATGTATTCCTTTATTTGAGAGAATCACTGCTAGACTCTTTTTGTGGTCTAATAGGTTGCTTAGTCAGGCAGGAAGGCTTACTCTTATCAACTCAATTATTTTCTCCATGTCAGTGTACTGGGCCAGATCTTTCATTCTTCCTACCAAGCTGATTAATATGATAAAGAGTGCTATGTCTAACTTTTTCTAGCATGGTTCTATGAACTCTAATAAGCTAACTCTGTGTGCCTTCTACAAACTTGAAGTCCCGAGTCCAGAGGTGGACTTGGTATCAAAAATATGCTTCTGTTAAATCGTGCTGCCATGGTGAATCACATTGACAACCTGCTGAATCATAAAGAGAATATATGGGTAATATGGTCGCATAGGTATATAAATCGAAATAAGAATTTCTGGACTATACCTATACCGCAATCTTGTAGCTGGACGTGGAGGTGTATTCTGAATCTTAGAACTGATATACTCCCATGTGCTAGATGTAGAATTGGTATTAATAGTTCTATGTCTTTCTGCAATGACCCATGGGTGAAGCATGCTGCTATCTTGAGTCACCTCCTCACTTACAATCAGCAAAGTCAATCTGGAGTTAGTCCTAATGCTCTGGCTATTGACTTTCTTTCTAATGGTAGTGTTGTCCTTCCATACTCGAGTAATCAGAGTGTTCGTCAGCAATGGAATCTCCTTCTTGGCTGTCATGTCCCCTTATCTCAATATGATGGCATCTCATAGACTTTCTATCAAGACAGGTATAGAATTGGTGGCCTGTGCAAGTTTCTGGTTTGCCACAATAATAGAGTGACTCTCAACTGGCACAAATGAATATCGCTAAATCATAACAGTGAGAGGCATAACCTTTTTCTCTGGAAGATCTTCAGTGATTGCTTGAAAATCAAAATTAAGTTGAATCAGAGAGGAATCAGTATTGATACTATGTGAATTTTTTGTTTTGCTGCACATGAGGATACGCTGCACTTATTCTTTAACTGCCCGTATGTCAATAAGTTATGGTCTACTATTAATTCTACCACCACTGGTAGGTCGGTTGCCATGATCATTGAAATGGAATGGGATCTCATACACAAGGCTACGCGATGGAAAACTGAATCATCTTTCGTTCTTCTTTTTACTCTTAAAATCTTCATCTCGATGATTTGGGATGAAAGGAATGCAATAATATTTACTGGGAAAAGGAAATCCTTCATGTAAATGAAAGTGAGCATTGTGGAAGGAATGAGGTTTGCTATATCTGCTTCCAGTCATGCTTTTGATCATGCATTTTTGAATGCTCTTCCATGATTCTTGCTTGGCTGGTTATGGTGTGTTGTTGTCTTTTTTCTTTTTTTTCTTCTGTTTTTTGATATGCATGTCCTTCTTTGTGTTCTAGTTCCTATGTTTCTTGCATGCCTGATTGTTCTAGGTTGCATTGTTTCTCCCGTCTTTGTAATTCTTTCTTGGTATATCAATAAAATGGTAGGGGCCCATTTTTAACCCCGTTGGCTTTGCCCAAAAAAGGAAAACAGAAAAAGAAAAAAAGGTTAACGGTGAAGAAATCCTGTAAGTTATTTATTGAAAAGTGTATATATATATATATAAATTAGATTTTTGATTTCTAAGTATATGTAGAGAAAAGAAAAATTAAAAAAAGGTACGCGTTTACATATTTTTAATTTACTAGATTATTTTGAAATAATGTACTTTTGGAAGTTAATTTGTTAGTTAACCTAAGTAATTATTTTAACTACTAAAAGATTTTAAAAGGAAAATTGTTAATGTAAAATAATTTTTTAGTTAATTAAATTTACCAAACGAAAATTGGTTATTCGTTCATTTCGAATATTAATAAATTATATAATTGTTTATGCAAGGTCAAATACAATAATGAAATCAAGTCCGTAATGGAAATAGAGTGGCATGCGTAGTAAAATGTGAGAACTTCTTACTCAAAGTAATGGATGCTTGGTTAAATTTAAATAAATAGATTTAAAATTATTGATTTGTGTGCTTGGATGACCATTATTGTCAATTGGATTGTAATAGACCCTATGCGCATTATAATAGCAGATGATATTATAATTAAACCCATATAACGTGTTATTCCACCTCGAAGAGGAATTGGTATTATATATGTATTTGGAATTATTGATTTCCCGCATTATATAGCAGATGAGACCCTATGCGCCGCATAATAGCGAATGATATTTTATAAATCCCATTTACCGCGATATTCCACCTCAAAATGGAATGGGTATTTAATTGTTGTGCTAACATCTATGGATGCAGGGAAGCAGGTTGGAGGGATCCGACTGAATTCCTCAAACATTTGAATTTGTTTCATATGTTGTATGTTGATTTATTTATAATCTGTGTGTGATTATATCTGTGACTGAAATTGTAACATCCCGGAATTTTTAACACGGGATTTGTGAACATTTGATGCATTTTAAATGTTTACTATGGGTTTAAGATTTATTTTGAACTAAAGGAATTAGTTTAAATTATAATAACAAGTTATAATTGCTAAGGCCGGAATATAATTTGAAATGGAATAATAATAATTGAATATTGGACTGAGAGAATTTGAGGAATTGGATGTGAATGGGTATAAAAATGATGTTTAAATGTATTTTTAAGTTCAATTGGTGATAAATGATACTATTGGATTTTTGGATAAATTTAAAAGTTAATAAGTTATTAGCTGAAATTTTATATTAATTTAGAAATGAATTTAATATTATTAAAATGCAATTTAATCAGATTTTAGTCCGGATTGAGTCAGAATGATTTTTTTATGTGATTATAAATTTTATATGAATTATTGTTACGTTAATAAAATTTTAAAAGAGGAAATTTTAAGCCTTTCCGTGAATTTCGAAAATCGCTCGATTTAATAGACGAGTTAAAATAGCCTTTCGGGACACAGTCTCGGAATTCGACCAAACTAGTTTCATTGGATCCGTAATAGTTATTTATTACCGGATTTCAATTTTCTTAGCAATCGGAGTTGTCATTTGACCCCGGCAGCTCGAAACGCATCGAAAATCGTTTTAATCGGTTTAAATTAAATATTGATCGTTTAATTCCGTAACTCGCCCATACGATCGAATTAGCTTACGAAACCTGTTCCTTTGTGTTCGGAACGCGGAAAAACCCTAGGACCGCCTGTCGGAACGCGTAGTTTGGAGTTCGTTTGCATGCGATGTTAAATTGAGAAGAATATTATTAAAATAATATTAAAATTATATTATATATTCATTATAATCTTCAAACCCTAGCTAATATCACAGGCCGCCGCTAATATTCATTCGATGGCCGATAATCGCTTATCTTCTTCCTCTTTTCTCTTGAAATCCACACATTAATTCGCAATTCCTCCAACTGGAAAAATCATAGCACTCGTCGAGATCTACGATCTGAATGGTAGAGATTGGGTTTAATCGATCGGAGAGGTAGTTATGGGGTGGCGTTCGTGACCGGTTCGTGCGCGATTTGCGAGTCCAGGAGGGGACCGAGCTTGGCCGTATTCTAGGTGGAGGTGGAGATGATATAGGGCGACGCGATGGAAGCGTTTGATCGTTGTAGCGGCGATCGTAGGTGGTGCGGCCCCTAGCCCTAATCGGCAATTGATGGGTTCGAACGTCCTGTGTCGCGTGAGGAAGAGAAGCGCATGCGGCTTTGATATCTTTTGTTAAACGAACGGCCTTGATTATTTTTGGTAATTAAATAAAAGAAATTTTGTTTTAAAGAATATCCATAGGTTATAAATTAATAACTCTTGCATACGTTATCAGAATTCAACGAATTCGGTAGCGTCGGAATCGCAGGAAAGAGTACTTCGTAGTGGTGTAGATCCGGATCCATTCCGGGCAAGTAGAAATTTGAGTTAAATCGGACATCGTTCGGTTTAATTTAAATTTCGAACGCTCGCCGAAACTCAAGGTGAGTTATTCTCACTCACATCTGGATACTAGTAAAGTTAGACAGCTAATATTGACTGTTTATTTGGATGTTTAGCTGAATATGTTGATTATTATCGAATCGAATCGATATATATATATATATATATATATATATATATATATATATATATATAGATGTGCTAATATTTGTGGATGCAGGGAAAACAGGTTGGAGGGATCCAACTGGATTCCTCACAGTGTAGTAATATTTTTATAATTGATGATGATGCCTGTTTTTATATTGTGATTGATAAATTTGGAATTGAATTGCGTTGTGATATTGTGGTATAAACTTTAAACCTAGAATGTTAATTATAAAGAAAATTGGAGTTTTAATTGTAAAGAAATTAAATTGGGTTTCCAAAAAGAAATTAAGAAATTTATAAATAAGGAATTTAAAGGAATATATAAATTAGAATCTGTTTGGAGGGAAAACTGAAATAAAATTGTATTGGAATATTGCTGAGTAAATTATAAATCCATAATTAATTATAAATGGATAAATTGAATATTAGAGAAATAAACGATATTGTTAAATATTGAATTTAAAAGAATTAAAATTTGAAATCTATTTAGAATGAAAATTGAAAATTTGTAAAATCTGAGATGATAAACAAAGAGAAATATCATCAGTGGATAAATATGAAAGTAAATTTATGTTATTCAAACCATAAAACTAAATTGAAATAAATTGACAGAAATCGTGAGAAGGATTTCTGTGATGTTTATGTGGAAATAAGATTCCCTGGGAAGAACCGAGTTCGAGTTTAAACCGATTTTATAAAAAGGAAGTTTTGAAAATTTAAACTTGTTTAAAAAGAGAGTGTTTTGGAAATTATTAATTTAAAGTAATTATTTATAAATCAGAAATAGAAAATTTTATAAATACCTTAATAATTATTTTTACAAATAGATTTGTTTAAAAAGCTAGTTTTGACTTAAGTTATTGAAATTAGTATTTACCTTTTTAAAACTTTACTTATAAGTTAGTTTGAACTAAAACCCTTATTTGAAACTAAGATTTATATCCTAATAAATAGTTTTTTTTTAAATATTTTGAAATCATATTTTTGAGAAATAACTAATAAGAAAATTTTTATATTTTAAAATATATTTTAGAATAAAGTATTTTTAATTATTTTAAATCTAAATGTTTTGAACTTGGTTATTTCCAATGGGAATATTTGGTAAAGGATTTACCTTGTAAAGGAAAGAGCTTTGGAAATTGTTTTCAAATGAGTTAGAAAATTTGAAAACATATCCTTTAAAGATATTCGAAGCAAATAAATAATTTGGGAATTATTTATTTTGTGATGGATGCTATGGATGTTTATGAATATAAATTGATAGTTAAATCACCGACTACCAATATTGGACAATGCGTGATCGTTTCGAAGAGACCGGGATCGAGATTTATTTCTCGAAAACCACTTCGATCCGATTTGTACGTTTCGTGCGAAAAAACGTGTTCGGAGTCGAAGATGGAGCAGTGAAGTGCAAGGGCTAGTCGCTACTAATCCTGAGGATATTTCCAAAATGGATGTAGTAGGAGTAGTGCCTTCGGTTCCGTTCGAACCCGGGACGGACTTGTATGGATGAATGCTTGCGAAACATCGTCAGGTGGACGATGGGAATTCTAAGTGAAAACGTTCTAAAGGTAACGCTTAGCCATAAGCCTCATCAACCGGGAATGACTGAAAATCAGGGGATATGCAGCAAGGTTAGGTGGGTCATGCCCAAGCAGGACAAGATATTTCCCTTGTCTAGATGTCCCTTATATATTTTCGGCTTAGTGGGTGGTTGGTCGTGCCAACCACGGGGTTTATCTTGTTCGGGACTGTTCAGTAAGGAATGGTTCCGGCCTTGTGTTGCAGGGGATGAAGGGAGTAGTCCTCGGTACGGTGATCTAGGCCCCGTACTGTGACAGGTGGTACCCCAGTGCCTAGTCATTGTTGGAAATCCATTTTCCCTACGAGCCTTGTACGAGTTTTGTTTGTATTACCCACTTCGGTGGCTAGTAGCTGGAATTTAATGAATGTAACAATTTCGGCTATTTTATAAGTATTTGTAAATAGACACTATTATAATATCA
Source organism: Allium cepa (assembly GCA_030765085.1). NCBI lineage: Eukaryota > Viridiplantae > Streptophyta > Magnoliopsida > Asparagales > Amaryllidaceae > Allium > Allium cepa. The sequence goes on from CM060942.1 coordinate 67,905,916, forward strand.
GAGGATTTCTATAAAAAGTGTTTTAGCTATCGTAAGGTAAAAACCCGACATGTTTATTTGTGGCGTGGTCTTACGAGATGCTTTTGTTTTTCAAAGGATTTTTGAAACTTTAATAATCAAGTTGGATGCATATTTAGTATCAGCTGGTATTCCAGACTGACTCGGGTGTTATTTCATTATAATGCTTGGGTCAGACCGAGTATTATATGTTCATGTTAGGTTGCTATGGAGCAGGAGAGGAGCTGGAGACCGAGACGTATATATGTCTATATATATATATATATATATATATATATATATATATTCCGCTGTTGTTATTGTATGGTATGTCTGATTGGTATTTGATGATGTATGAGATACTCTGATTTTGTGATGTATAAACACTTATAGAGGTCATTTTGTGTAAAGATCTATATTTACTATTATATTTTATTCCGCTGCGACTGTGAGATTCTGATATTGTTTAGTTTCTTCTTCTTCTATCTCTTCTTCTTTAACCCTAATGGTTCGTATTTCTGTGCCACTTGAGTCAATTTGTATAGAATAGTGTTGATTCAAGGGGTACGGATTTGCGGGTTGTCACAGAAATCGTTGAAGGCTATGATTTAGCTGAATATATTTTCGGTATCGTAGGATACCAGAAATGTGAAATTGAATTTTTGGAATTTAAAGTAGAAGATTTAAGCAAAATCATTTAAAGAATTGGGTGAGTTTAAAAGAGGAAACTTAAATAGATAAAGTTTTATTTTTGAAAACCTATTGAATAATTTCCAAAATATGGGAAAGGATTTTAATAAATGGGTTTTGAATAATATTGTTTAATAGTTGAAAATTTTGTTCAAAATTCGGATATTTAATGAATTGGAAGAGAAAGAAATTTATTTTGAAAAAAGGAAATAAATTTGGAATCCATTTGGAAATTGGTTTTGGTGATTGAAAATAAACCTTTGGGAAATCCATTTGGAAATTGATTTGGGTGTTTGAGACGAATTTGGGAAATTGATTTGAAACTGATTTGGTGTTTGAAAATAAATTTGGTAATCAACAGAAATTTGATTTGGTGTTGAAATTGAATATTTGAAAATCGATTTGAAGATTGTATATCAATGGATATTTGGAAATGTAGTTCACAATGGGAACTTAAAGAGGAAAGGGAAATTTGTTTTAAAAATAAATATTGGTTTATTTCTAAAGTGTGGAAAGGAATTTACAGATTCGAAATGTAAATGAAAATAAATCGAGAAGGTTTATTAATTGGTTTAAATGGACCATTTTGAAATGAAAGTGTATTTTCCTTGGAAAGCCGAGTATATTTTCGAAGTAGCTTTTAAAGTATAAGTTAAAAGTTCTAAAGTTGGTTTTAATAAGTTATTTTGAAAATTTTTAGAGTAAAGATTTATTTAGTAAATTATAGACGTGATTATTTAAAAATTTAATCAATAATTGTTTTAGAAAATGTTATTTAAATATTTATACTCTATCTACTAATTTTATTTTGAAAATTAGTTTGGACTTAAATTTTTTATGTAAAATAGTTTTTATTTTAAATATTTTAAGTAAAGTGTTTAAAATAGTTTTTATTCTAAATATTTCCAAATGTATATTTGGATAAGTGATTTAAATTACTTTTAAAAGTATTCGGACTTGGCAAATTTTCAGTGGAGATAAATGATTTCGGGAATTTTATTCCGCGAGTGAAAAATGTTTTGAAATTCGTTTTCAAAAGGATTAAAGTGTGAAAATATATCTTGTGAAGATTGTTGTGAATGTTGTTGACAGTTAAATAACCGACTATCAATATTGGCCTTTGAAATGGCACTTGAATTTGTTTCCAAAACAAGCGCTCATTATTCGGTTAAGCCGGGAGGACTTTATGTCATAAAACCCGTTCTCAATAATGATACGACGAAATGGGATTGCATTTGAAGATGGTGTTGAAGACCGGGTATTTTCAAAAGCGAAAGGATTACCTGTCGAATGTCTCTGCACCGAGTTGCTCCGGCATAAAGATTTTATCACCCTTTGTGATGGGGAGTCCGGACGTGATTAGGGTTTATCCGGATATGCAAGGGCTTTTTTGGAAGTGCCTTCGGTTTTGTTCGAACTCGGAACAGACTTGTATGGATGTGTGTCTGACGTTACACTTTGAGATGTAAAGCCGGTTTCTATCAAATACATTTTCGTTGGTGGCGGAGAATTTATTCTCTTAACTTAACACCCTTCTCTAAGACATATGAGCTCAATGGCTATGTAGTTGATGGTTACTAGAGATACATTCCCAATTTGGTAATGTGGCATACGAAGTGCTGATGATCATTTGTTGATCGAAGCATGGCTTTTGTAAAATGCATAGCTTTGTGGACGAGACTTCATCGAGCCTCACAACCCGAAAATGGTCGAAACAGGAATGTTGCGGCCAGGTTTTTAGGGGTCGTACACGTAGGGTATGTCCATTTTCTTCTGGATAAGAGGTGGTATCATGGTATGGAGCCCAGATATTTAACCTATGTGGTTGTTGCAAATTTATTTCTTTGTTGCTATTTATTGGTGAATCTCAGGATAAAGGTCGGTTACGATCGGGGATGGCATACTTATGTGTTAGTTACCTATGTTATAGCTTGGTTAAAGCGTGAGGTAACATCGGCCTTGTTAGCAGAGATCCGGTTACGTTCTCGGGGCGTCCTTCTAGAGGCGTACCCATTTCGGTGCAGGAAGTTCCTTTGACTGACCAATTTTGGAAATCCAAACAAAACAATACGCGCCCTATACGGTTTTAGTTGTATAACCTGCTATGGAATGTGATGATAACCTGCTATTGAACATGGTAGCTATAGTAGGCATACAACGAAATGTGGTATGCTGACTACGATTAATATTATACTTTCGAAACGTTTTCTGCATTATGCACTAATAATAATAATATCAAATGGTTTTCGCGTATCAAGCATTTTTTACTGTCACAAGGAGAAATCTCCTCCAAGTGTGCGCTTGCATTGTGGGTGGCAGGAGGCCTTATGGTAGTTTCATTTTCCAAAAGCATTGCGGGTTTCGTTTTATTTTCTTTGTGAAAGTAACTATTTTTAAGTTCTCACATCGGTCCCATGACTGAACTGGAGTTTATTGTTCCCTTCCTAAACTCTGGGTTGCCACAATTTTCCACACGGGAAGCCTAGAGTTAGGTTATCAGGTCATTCTGGAATTCATGAGTTGCTGTGGAGCTCAGGAGACGAGCTGGATGGCGATGCATACTTCCGTATACTATTATCTTTTCCGATGTGTATTCACTTGTAAGGACAAGTTTATATAATTGTCCGATTTGTTGTTAACGGTTGTAAACTCTATTGATGTATTGTAATAACATATGCAGTATAACGACCCTGACTCGACCTTCGAAAATTGGCACTGAATACGACCCTCGTATTCAAATGTCACAGATCCAAACGTCGAATCTGGTTCACCAGACCTTATAACACATTAAGTACAACAACAAAGCATAAGAAATAAAATAATGCATCAATATACAACATTGATACAATATCCGGATACAATGATGATACAATAGAATGATACAATAGATATTAATACTATCAGAGATACAAGAAATAGCAGCGGAAATAATATCTTCAATGCCAAACTCCAAAAACTCCATCTCCAATCCAAAGCTAGCGAGAACTCCCATCAAGTTGAACTAGGCTAAGCAACTTCAGTCGTCCAAAACTGAAGAAGATCCCAAAGATAGAAAGCTACCATTCTAAAGACTTCGAAGGCCATTGAATCTATACCTATTACTGGATTATTTCAAAACCCAACTCTAGTCTGCCCGTGTGGAAAATAGTGGACATCCAGAGTTTAGGAAAGGAACAATAAACTACAGGTCAGTCGTGGGACTGGTGTGAGCAAACAAAAACAGTTTTATCTTTAAAACAAACAACCAAAGAATTTAAAATAAGTCTGCAATGCTTTTTAGAAAATGAAACTACCATAAGGCCTCCCGCCACATACGCAATGCAAACATAGAATAGGAGAAGAATTCTCCTTATGATAGTTAAATATGCTTGATACGAGAAAATTTCTTTGATATTATTACTAGTGCATAGTGTAGAAAAACCATTTCGAAAGTATAATATAAATCCTAGCCAACATACAACCAATATCGTATGCCTACTATAGCTACCGTGTTCAACGGTAGGTTACCGCCATATTCCATGGCAGGTTATACAACTAAAACCGTACAAGGCGTGTATTTTTCGATTGGATTTCCAATAAATGGTCAGGCTAAGGAACTTCCTATTGCCACATAGGAACGCCTTTGGCGGGACGCCCAAAGAACCTACCCAGTTCACTGCTAACACAAGGCCGGCTACCCCCTTCCCAGGGAATAAAACCTAAGATATTCCACCCCCTGTCCTTTGGGACCTTTGTCCGAGAGCTCTCAACATCAACAACATCACACAGTAATAAATATACTATAGTATCCACATGAGTAAGTATCTGGGCTCCATACCATGATACCACCCTTTTCCAGAAGGAAGGGTCATACCCTAGAGGAGCTACCCCTAAAACCTTGTCGCATCTTTCATGTTTCGACCATTACCGGTTTATAAGGCTCAATGAGGTCTCGTCCATAAAGCTACGCTTTACACAAAACCATGCTTTGATCATCAAATGATCATCAACGTACAGCAGCACTTAGCATGCCACACTACCAAGTTGGGAGTATATCGCTGATAACCTTCAACTACATAACCTCTAAGCTCGTACGTCTCAGAGAAGGGTGTTAAGCTAAGAGAATAAATTCTCCGCTACCAACAAATATGTATTTGAAATAAATCGGCTTTACATCTCAAAGTGTAGTGTCAGACACATGACCATACAAGTCTGTTCCAGATTCGAACAGAACCGAAGGCACTTCCGAAGAAGCCCTTGCAAATCTGGGTATCCACAATCACGATCAGTCTTCCCATCACTTAGGGAGTCTCTATATCGTAGCTACTCAGCGCAGAGACAATCGGTAGGTCATCCTATCATTCTCGCAAAAACCCGGTCTTCACCGCTGGTCTTCAAATGCTATCAATAACGACGTATCATTATTCGAAATGGGTTATATGAAAAAAAGGTCCTCTCCCAGCTAAATCGAATAATGAGCGTAATATTTGAAAACACATGGATATGGAATTTCAGTTAAGTCATAACTTTAAAATTCAAAACTTTCTTTCAAATGGTTTAAACCAAATTTCCACTTCGAATCTTTAACTAAAAGATTTATTTCACAAAGTTCACCCAGATTCACAAAGATCTATTTACTGATTTCAAACAATTTCCATTTTAATTGGATTAATTCATTTAATCTTTAAATCAAAGATTTTACTCATAGCTTTCAAAACCGTTTTCAAAGATTCATTCGTAACTTGGAAAATCATTTCAATTCAAAATTGAAATTCCTTTAACACAATTTGGAAATTCATTTCTTATATGAAAGCTTTTGTCATTTGAAAACAAATAGTTTTTATTTCGGAAAAATCCGATTCCATTTATGCAAGTCAAAGTTTTTCAAACCCAGGTTAACTTTAGTTCCCAAAACAGCACTATAAAAATGGTTTAAAAACACATAAACTTGTGTGACCTTTTACATCATAAGTTCTCAAAATAGAATTCAATTTCAAATATTGAATTTAAGTTTAAATCAAAATTCAAAACTAAATTAAGTTATTCAAAAATAACTTTTATCTGTGAAATCCCTTATCAAAAGCTTTTCACTTTAAATCCGATCTATTCCCAAACCATTTGGATTTAAAAATTCAATTTTAAAATTATTTCAAAAATCTGTGACTTAACCGATTTCAACGTGCAATCCATATTTGTATGTGTATAAGTGTGGTCCAGGGGGTTTTACGCAATAGTGCACAACATCAATCATCATAGATTCAATCATACCAATATTGATGAGCGGTACAACCCATAACGCTTATCTTCGTTCGCAGATTCATAGATAAAGTAAATTTATCAATCCCAAAGATTCATCATTACGCTTCGATGCGGGTTTCAGATAACAAACTGAAATCCGACTCCTTGTCGCATCGAAGTTTAAATGTTGTTTTAAGGGCAAAAGGCGTTTCACATACATATAGGAACAAATCACAAATCACAGTTCATCACAAAGCAATCATAGTATCACAACAGAAATATCAATCCAGTACAGAATATTTGATGATGGTCATTCATCTTTGATTAAGGTGATTGTGATTAAAGTGAATTAACCATATAATTATCTATATTAATTATTTAAAATCATTGTTTAAATTTTTACTTAATTATGAATTAATTCAATCTTAATCAACTTTAACAATTAATTATCCTTTATTTGATTATCTTAATTTATTAATTCTTAATTGTTAATTAATTGAGTTTAATTACTTTTATAAATTGCCTATTCTTTAATTAATTAATTTTAAATTATAAAATCATTAGAGACCTTATGGTTAATTATTATTTCACCCTTATAGATAAATTTGGTTTTTAAATTAACATTCAAACATTTGATTTACTTTTAAAATTTTATTAAGTTAAATTTTAAAACAACTTTTATAAAATTTAAAATATTCTTGAACTTCATAATTTTAAAATAATTAACTTAATATCGTTTACCATCAATTCCATTTACAACTGTCATTAATTTATTCAGAATGTTTTTTTCAATTTGTTTTCCAAAATTTAGTTGAAACTGGATTTTTTGTTTTTATTGATCAACCCGAGGCTTGCTTCAGGTCGTCCCCTAGAATAATACCACCCAACTTCGATATCTTCCACAAATTGACCCTTGACACTTTTTTTTTGCAAAATTTTTGCTAAGTTTTAAACAAACATGATACAACGTCAAAATGACTCGAGATCGCCTTCGAGTTTCCACCTTAATCCCCCGCGTACTACTTCGAGTCGCCCTTCTTCTTCCCCAGACTATCAACCTGACACACAACCCCTATACACGCACGTGCATGGCTAGATTCGCCACCGTTGGTTGGAGCTGCGGCCACCAACGAGTCGCCTACCATCCTCCAAAACACCACGAACACCCAGATCTCAAATTTATTTGGAAAGCACAAATCGAGCATCACGACCAAAAAATCATCAGGAACGTCATTAGGAAAATGCCTCGCACTGCCTCCCCAGTCTGTTATCGGCCACCAAATTTCAACCGACGCTCCATACACATGTTACGCCGCGATTGGCCCTATCACTACGCAGTCCTATCACTTGTGGATGATGCAGCACCGTTGTTTCTAACGTGAAAAGAAAAAGGTCTTTAAACCCTAGTTTGACCTTGAATCATAAATTTATGGATTTAAAATTTATACTCGTATTTTTCTGATGATCTCGCACCATCAATCTTGCTGCCACAACGAACTCGTGGCCTATAATTACATAGATCACTAGAATTTGCCAAAAGTTCACTTTCTGATCAACTTCCATTTTCCAGAGAAATGTCCAATGAAAAATTTTGATTTTTGTTTTTAAAATCATCATTTTTACTAGGGATTAACACAGCGTTATTAAAGTTAAAATTCATGAAGTTCGAATTTCTTGAAAATTTTGAATTGTGACAGTGCTTCGTTGTTTATAGGAAGAAAGAACTATGTATATTACCCTAATTCGTTACTGGCAAACATAACACAAGTTTGAAAAAAAACTCCAACTTGTTTCAGTTTACTTTTAGAAGAAATGAGAGAGAGAGAGGCCGAGATTTGTTTGGATATTGGTTAACCTGTAAGCCAAAAATTACTGTGTTTATTTAGTTCCCAGTAAAAAGAAAATTTCAACCCACTTTGATTAATTACTAAAATGTAATACATGTTTTAAAATAATATTTCAACTTGTTTACAATCCTTGTCAGAATCAAAGAGGGAGAGAGATTTAGATTTGTTTTGATATGGTTAACCTGTAAACCAACATTCAAAAGTAACTATTTTTTTACATTTTCTAGAAAGAAGGAAGCTTTTAAAACATTGCTTTGATAAATTACTGAAAACATAAAGCATATCCAAAACCACAGTATATCATTCAATTTCAATAGGAATAGAGGAAAGGTTTTTTTTTAATTTTGCATGGTTTACACTGTAAACCAAAGTGTTACAGGAAATAGAAAAAAGAAGAAGGAAGAAATCATATTTCTTGGAAAAGGAAAAACTCAAGCATAGCAGCCTATTCACAAGCCAAAACTATTCACATTCATGCAGGCATTTAAACACACAAAAAAAATTGAAGAAAGCATGGGGTTTACTCACTTATTTTCCAGATGACAAAAGGCTCTTGATAGTTTTTCAAATAGAGATGGAAGCCTGCCATTTTTTTCTACTTTAAAATTTTTAAGTATTAGATCTGCAAATGATGGTTACAGATCTATGATTATTCTTGGTTGTGCTTATTCACTTAATAAATCAATACCACAATCTTAATTCACTTACAGTTAAGATTATTTTTTTTAAATAGAGAAGCTTCTTTTTCTGCAGCTTTGAAAACCAGAGGTAAATTTTATCTAGGATCTTGATTTTCCTACAACAGATTGATTATTGATTGTTATTGTACTTGATTCTTTCTTCATTTCAGATTGTAACTTCAAACTCAAATTTAAAAAAATTACTTGCCTTAAAATTATTTCCTGAAATCACTGCAATGGCCAGAAACTTGAAACTTCACCTCTAAGCTAAATCTGCATTTTTTTGTTTTGAATTTGTTGTTGAAACTTGATTTAAAAATCACAATATTATAAACTATAAAGTTTTAAAAACTTACCTGAGCCTAAAGCTTTAAGATGATTCAGATATTTTCTTTTTCTTTTGAATTGGATTGAAGATGGGCAATTTCCTTTTTTTCTTAATTTTTCTGGCTTGAGCGTTGGAGTTTAAAGATTGATAAATCTTTGTTTACTAAACTTTTAAGAGATTTGGAGGTTTTAATATTTCAAATGGGAAGATGAAAGGTTTTCTGATTTTTTTTATTTGATTATTTTATTAAGTAATGATGCCTTCATGCCATTTGTAAAGAGATATCATAAGTTTTAGATTTTGTTAATTATTTTACTTTATCTCCCATGTGAATCTTTATTTACATTTGTGAACTTTTACAAGACAATAAAATTTATAAACTTTATTTTTTTATTCTATACACTTTATAAATAAATGTATATCTTTACTCATTTGTATATATATGTATACAGTTGTTGAAGAAATTGTTTTTAACCAATATTTATATATATATATATATACATTACATATATTACATCTTAATAATTTTAAATGCTACTTAGTTTTTAGAAACAACTATTTTTAAATTTAAATTCAAACCTCAATTTTTAACTTGAAATATAAACTCTCATGTCCATTTACATATCCTTGAATAATTTTAAATTAAATCTTAATGTGTATTCAAGTTTACTAATATATGTAAAGTACATATGTGTATAAAATTTAAATTCCAGTGACTTTTTAAAACATTCATTACTTCAATATTTTACTCTCAAAATAAAATTGGAATCTATTTATATATTATTATCACTTATTTTTATTTGTTTTATAATTTTCTTCCAATTTATTTTCAAATTAAATCCCAAAAGTTTAAAATATATTATTTATTTTAGTTGACAATTTTGGGATGTTACATATTATCCATAAGATATCAAATATCCAATTTCAAAGCCTCAATTAAATTTTAAAATCAATGTCCAAATAAACAAATATCCTATTTAATTTGAAAAATTCAAATCAATTTATAATTTTATCCAAAAAAAATATTTTAGTTATCAATTTAATTTTAATTAAAAATCAGCATCGTTACAGATTCCCCCTTTAAAAAAGTGTCGTCGTCGAAATTTGCAAGGAAGACGACAAAGAATAGATGATAGATAGAGAAATATCTTTCCAAATCAACTGGATATCAATTCTATATTTGGCTTGCCAAATCAGAATATCAATAATATGAGAACAAACTCATACAATTATTTCACAAGATACTCGGGTTCACCGGTTTTCGAATATGCAAGGACATTGATTAGTTCGAGGGATTACTAATCGTTCGTAGAATATACTGGATCCCAGAGAATAGATAGATAGAATCTATATTCTACAATTTCACAAACACTAGGTATGGGTTCCAACTTAGGTCGGAATATCCCAAAGTATACGTCAATTTGTCCCTCTTCGGACTTCAATCAACACAAGGAATTACAATAGAATTTCAAATTTGGATTTAATTGAAATTGTTTTATCGATACAAATTATTTAACTTTATATTTTAGTTAACCAATTTATCAAATTTCAATTTCGCTAAAGTTACGAACGAAAAGACGATAGAAATTTGACCAATAGATTACGAAAGAGGGACTTATCTACGATTTGTAGGGCCACCATCACACCGAAACTTCTTCCTTGAGCTGCTACGAAGCAATCAAAGAAACTGGAAAGACGAATCAAAGGAGATTGATAAAGAAAGATATTTCCGATGTTTGCAGGGCACTGAACATTTGTACTGGTATCTCCCTATCCCCTATCCCGTTCTCTTCTTGCACTCATACTTACTATCGGTGAATAGTAAGAGAATCTACCGAGGCATTCGAACAGATATCTTAGGGATTACTCATTCTAGGGTATATTCACCCTATCTCTAACGAGTCACTTAATGTGTTATACTCCTGATCTAAAGTTTTAACCTTCAGCTCTGATACCACTTACAACGACCCTGACTCGACCTTCGAAAATCGGCACCGAATACGGCATTCGTATTCAAATGTCGCAGATCCAAATGTCGAATCTTGTTCGCTGGAGCTTATAACACATTAAGTACGATAACACAGCGGAAGAAATGAAATAATACATCAATATATGACATTGATACAATATCCAGATACAATGACGATACAATAGAATGATATAATAGATATTAATACCATCAGAGATACAAGAAATGGCACGGAAAGAATATCTTCAATGCCAAACTCCAATAACTCCATCTCCAATCCAAAGCTAGTGAGAACTCCCATCAAGTTGAACTAGGCTAAGCAACGTCAGTCGTCCAAGACTGAAGAAGATCCCAAAGACTGAAAGCTACCAATCCAAAGACTTCATAGACCATCGAATCTTTACCTATTACTGGATTATCTGAAAGCCCAACTCTAGACTACCCGTATGGAAAATTGTGGGCACCCAGAGTTTAGGAAAGGAACAATAAACTCCAGGTTAGTCATGGGACTGTTGTGAGAAAACAAAAACAGTTTTATCTTTGAAAAAAACAACCAAATAATTTAAAATAAATCTGCAATGCTTTCTAGAAAATGAAACTAACATAAGGCCTCCCGCCACACACAAAATGCAAATGCAGAATTGGTGGAGATTTCTCCTTATGATAGTCAAATATGCTTGATACGAGAAAATTTCTTTGATATTATTACTAGTGCATAGTGTAGAAAAACCATTTCGAAAGTATAATATAAGTCCTAGCCAACATACGACCAGTATCGTATGCCTGTTATAGCTACCATGTTCAATGGCAGGTTAACGCAACATTCCATGGCAGGTAATACAACTAAAACCGTACAGGGCGCGTATTGTTTCGATTAGATTTCCAACAAATGGTCAGGCTATGGAGCTTCCTATTGCCATATGGGAACGCCTCTGGCGGGACGCCCAGAGAACCTACCCGGTTCTCTGCTAACACAAGGCCAGCTACCCCCTTCCCAGGGAATAAAACCTAAGATATGCCACCCTCGGTCCTTTGGGACCTTTATCTGAGAGCTCTCAACACCAAAAACGTCACACAGTAATAAATATACTACCGTGTCCACATGAGTATGTATCTGGGCTCCATACCATGATACCACCCTTTTCCAGAAGGAATGGTCATAACCTAGGGGAGCTCCTCCTGAAATCTTGCCGCATCTTTCCTGTTTCGACCATTACCGGTTTGTGAGGCTCAGTGAGGTCTTGTCCACAAAGCTACGCTTTTCATAAAGCTATGCTTTGATCAACAAATGATCATCAACATACAGCAACACTTAGCGTGCCACGCTACCAAATTGGGAGTATATTGCTGATAACCTTCAACTACATAACCTCTGAGCTCGTATGTCTCAGAGAAGGGTGTTAAGCTAAGAGAATAAATTCTCCGCCACCAACAGATATGTATTTGAAAGAAATCGGCTTTACATCTCAAAGTGTAGTGTCAGACACACGACCATACAAGTCTGTTCCGGGTTCGAACAGAACCGAAGGCACTTCCGAAGAAGCCCTTGCAAATCCCGGTATCCACATCCCGATCAGACTTCCCATCACTTAGGGAGTCTCTATACCGTAGCTACTCAGTGCAGAGACAATCGATAGGTCACCCTATCATTCTCGCAAATACCCAGTCTTCACCACCGGTCTTTAAATGCTATCCATAACGACGTATCATTATTCGAAATGGGTTATATGACACAAGGTACTCTCCAGGCTAAACCGAATAACGAGCGTAATATTTGAAGACATATAGATAGGGAATTTCAGTTAAGTCACAACTTTAAAATTCAAAACTTTCTTTCAAATGGTTTAGAACAAATTACCACTTTAAATCTTTAACTAAAAGATTTATTTCACAAAGTTCACCTAGATTCACAAAGATCTATTTACTGATTTCAAACAATTTCCATTTTAATTGGATTAATTCGTTTAATTTTTAAATGAAAGATTTTACTCATAGCTTCCAAAACTGTTTCCAAAGATTTATTCATAACTTGGAAAATCATTTCAATTCAAACTTGAAATTCCTTTAACACAATTTGGAAATTCATTTCTTATATGAAAGCTTTTGTCATTTTAAAAAAATTGTTTTTATTTCGGAAAAAATCTGATGCAGCGGAAATATAACGATTCTGTCTCGGTAAGATTGCGACGACACACTCCTCGCTTCCGTAACCGATGGCGAAACTCTGTTTCCTCCATGGTTTGAGACTGGCGACGTTCTCCTTTGAGCTTGATTCATGTCAATCATCAGTTTATCTAACTTCCGAATTCCTTCATCAAACTTTTCATTGATGCGTTGTTCCATTTGCTCAGCATCTTCTCTTCTATAAAACGCTTCAATATTTTGATGACGGTTAGCTCTTTTCAGCGGCATGATTGAATCTTCAACAAATCCAACACTTGAACAAATCTCGCACAAGCTAACTTAGATCGGATCGGCTTGATCTCTACTCCTTCGATTTAGCTTGGCCGCGGCTTGATCTGGCTCGGCTTCTGCACAAACACTTCAACTAGCTCGATTCAAACTTTAAGCACACACTTCTCCTTGGCTCCAAGACTCGGCTTAGCTACGATTGGCTAAGTCTAGCTTTGATACCAAACTGACGCAGCGGAAATATAACGATGACGACGAAATGAAGATTTCGTGTCAAACTAATCGAAGGAACGATTAGAAGAAACAAAATGAATCGATGGATTGGAAAATACCGAAGTGCCCAAATTCGTTGAGCTCGAAAGATACTGAATTATAACTATCTCCAACACGTTGATCGCGCACGATACTGTGTTAAAAGATCTATGATTCTTCTACATTGATCGCGCGCACGAGATTCCGTGAATCGGCTTCAAATCCGTTGATTCGAGCGCACTCGAATACTGCAAATGGAGAAAGGAGACAACGCTCAACTTCCAATTTCAAGAGGCACAAATCTCTCAAACACAAAGTTTTTATTCAAAAATCAACAACCTTTACAAATGACCCAACATCCCTATTTATAGGGTTACAACACAACACCGCCTGTACAAGACCTAACACAGAGGCCGACCTACGACCTAACATATTTACACATATACGACCGACCTATCATAGGTCGTTAACGACCTAACCTACACAAGTTACAAACGGTACAAATGACTTAACCAAAACATGCGATCTACGACCTAAGTACAAACACCACACGACCTTATAATAATGCGACTCAACATATACAACACGAGTTATGACCTAAGCAACACAACCACATAAGCATCTCCGCGACCTAAGGTAGAAGCGACCTTCTGGAAGCGACTTAGGAAGATCAGCGACCTAAAGTATGTCCCATAGTTGTTAGGTCGAAACAACTAAGTTGTAGCTCGTTGATGTTAGGTTGGGTCGTGGATGAGAACGGAGCGGCCTAAAGAATCGAGCACTGGATTGCTAGGTCGCTTGAATGTCTGATGTGTTATCCCGCTAACTCGCGAGCGTCCTTCACTAGGTCGTGAGCGACCTAAGGCTTCTTCACTAGGTCGTGAGCGACCTAAGGCTCCTTCCTTTGAACAACTCAAATACGTTGAGTTGGTAGATTGGCTGTATCATCCTCCCCCGATTGACAAGAATTCGACCTCCAATTTGCACCTTCCTCTACCTCGACAAGTTTATCCCCATGATATGGAATCAAATGTTTAACGTTGAAAACATCAGAAGTGTGGACATGATCCGGTATTCTCAACTGATAAGCATTATCATTGATCTTCTTCAAGATTTCTACTGGACCAATTTTTCGAGCTCTCAACTTGTTGTAAGTTCCCATTGGAAAACGATCTTTCGTCAACACAGCATAAACCAAATCGCCTTCTTTGAAGTCTACACTCCTTCGCTTCTTATCCGCCATTTGTTTATACTTCTCATTTGATGCAAGCAATCGTTCATGTACAGTTCTATGACACTCCTGCAACTCATTCACTAGATCGCAAGCTCGCTTAACAACTCCTTCTGATATGGCACTGTCGTCAAATCCAACGGTCCCTTCAAAATTGCCAAATATACAGCTTGAAATGGACTAAATCCAGTACTTCGATTAACAGCGTGATTATGTGCAAATTCCGCTTGACATAACTTCACATCCCAGCTTTTCAAATTGTCTTTCACAAGACATCTCAATAAGTTTCCCAACGATCTATTCACCACTTCCATTTGCCCATCTGTTTGCGGATGATAGGCGCTACTAACTTCAGCTTCGTTCCAACCATCTTCCACAAACCCAACAAAAAATGGCTTAGAAATCTAGTTTCCCGATCAGAAAAAATAGATTCAGGTAGCCCATGCAATCGATACACCTCTTTAAAGAACAATTGAGCAACTCGGACGGCATCAGCTGTCTTCTTACAAGCTATAAAATGTGCCATTTTCGAAAATCTATCTACCACCACATATATAGAATCATTTCCTCGCTGAGTTCTTGGCAAACCCAAAACGAAATCCATGCTGATATCAACCCATGGTCTGGTAGGCACAGGTAATGGCATATATAATCCCGCAATCGTAGCTGTTCCCTTCGAAACTTGACAGATATGGCACCTCTCCACAAATCTCTCAACTTCTCTTCTCATTGACGGCCAAAAATAAGATTTTGCAATCAATTGCATTTTACGATCACGGCCCACGTGTCCTTCCTCATGCAATTCTTTGATAATCTTCATTCTCAAACTACCCTCTGGTATACATAATTGATTTCCTTTGAAGAGAAAACCATCTATCATCACATATTCATCCGTCCGCCTCTCATTGACTTCATCTAAAAATTTCGCAAAGTACGGATCCTCAATAAAAAATTCAGGTAACACATCAAATCCTGTCACTTCAACCTTCATTGTAGTCAACAAATGATTCCTTCGACTTAATGCATCTGCCACACGATTTGTCATTCCCGATTTATGCTTCACAATGAACATAAACTGCTGTAAGTATGCAATCCACGAGGCATGCCCACTGCAATCTTGTCCTGCCCTTGCAAATGTTTCAACGCCTCATGATCAGTATATAACACAAACCTTTTGTGAAAAAAGTAACGTCTCCAGTGTTTCACGGCTTGCACAATAGCATAAAATTCTACATCATAAGTATAATATCTCATCTTTGCCCCAGAAAGTTTCTCACTGAAGTATGCAATTAGTCTTCCATTCTGACTCAATACTCCACCAATCCCAACCTTCAAAGCATTAATGTGTAATTCGAACAATATCTGAAAATCCGTCAGTACCAGAATGGGTGCTGTCATCAAAAGTGTTTTGATCTTCTCAAAAGCTAACTCTGCTTCCTCTATCCACACGAACTTCTTTCCATTCATGCAATCGGTTACAGGTGCCATCACACTGCTAAAATGTGGAATAAATCTTCGATAAAAAGATACCAACCCATGGAAGCTCCTCACTTCAGTAATTGTCTTGGGTTGTGGCCAACTCCTAACAGCTTCCACTTTGCTTTCATCCACTTGAATACCCTCCTTCGACAGAACATATCCCAGAAACAAAACGCTGTGCGTCATGAACACGCACTTCTTCGCTGCTGCGTAGAATTGCTCTTGTCGTAGAATCAACAACACTTCTCGGAAATGCTGGATATGCTCTTCCATACTCCCACTATAGATCAAAATATCGTCAAAGTAAACTACTACGAACTTCCCAATAAATGGTCTGAAAATCTGGTTCATCACTCCCATAAAAGTATTAGGAGCATTTGACAAGCCAAACGGCATAACAAGCCATTCGTATAGACCTTCCCTAGTTTTAAAACCGTCTTCCACTCATCACCCGGTCTAATACGAACCTGATGGTGTAACGACCAGCAAATCCGTACCCCTTGAATCAACAATATTCTACCTCTATTGACTCAAGTGGCACAGAAATACGAACCATTAAGGTTAAAGAAGAAGAGATAGAAGAAGAAGAAACAAAACAATACCAAAATCTCACAGTCGCAGTGGAATAAAATATCATAGTAAATATAGAACTTTACAAAAAATGAAATCTATAACTATTTTATCCATCATATCATCAGAGTATCTGATACATCAAATTACCAATCAGACAAATCCATACAATCACAGCAGCGAAATATATATATAGGTACAGATAATACGTCTCGGACTCCAGCTCCTCTCCTGCTCCATAGCAACCTATCCTGAATATATAATACTCGGTCTGACCCGAGCATTATAATGAAATAATACCCGAGTCAATCTGGAATACCAGCTAATAATAATGCATCCAAATTGATTATTAAAGTTTCAAAAATCCTTTTGAAAACAAAAGCATCTCGTAAGACCACGCCACAAATAAACACGTCGAGTTTTTACCTTACGATAGCTAAAACACTTTTTATAGAAATCCTCTGAGATTATAATAGGGTCTATTTACAAATACTTATAAAATAGCCGAAATAGTCACATGACTAAATTCCAGCTACTAAACACAAAAGTGGGTAATACAAACAAAACTCGTACAAGGCTCGTAGGGAGAATGGATTTCCAACAATGACTAGGCACTGGGGTACCACCTGTCACAGTACGGGGCCTAGATCACCGTACCGAGGACCACTCCTGATCCCCTGCAACACAAGGCCAGACCCATCCCTTACTGGATAGTTTCGAATAAGATCACCCCGCGGTTGGGATCAGCAACCGCCCTCTAAGCCGAAATAAAAAGGGACATCTAGACAGAGATGACCTTACTCTCCCGTGGGGGCTACCCACGAAGCCTTGTTGCATATCCCCTGATTTTCAGTCATTCCCATTTGATGAGGCTTGAGGCTAAGCGTTACCTTTAGAACGTTTCACTTAGAATGCCCATCGCCCACCTGACGATGTTCCAAAAGCATTCGTCCATACAAGCCCGTCCCGGGTTCGAACGGAACCGAAGGCACTACTTCTACAACATCCATTTTGGAAATTTCCTCAGGATTAGTAGCGACTAGCCCTTGCACTTCACTGCTCCATCTTCGACTCCGAACACGTTTTTCCACGAACGTACAAATCAGATCAAAGTGGTTTTCGAGAAATAAATCTCGATCCCGGTCTCTTCGAAACGATCAACACATTTGTCCAATATTGATAGTCGGTGATTTAACTATCAATTAATATTCATAAGCATCCATCACATAATAAATAATTTCCCACATTATTTATTTGCCTCAAATATCTTTACAAGATATATTCCCAAATTTTCAAAGCTCATTTGAAAACAATCCCCAAAGTTTCTTCCTTTACCCGGTAAATCCTTTACCATTTATTCCCATTAGAAATAACCAAGTTCAAAACAATTTAGATTTAAAATACTTAGAACACTTTATGCTGAAATATATTTTATAATATGAAAATTTATTACTAATTATTACTCAAAAAAATAATTTCAAATATGTAAAGTAAAACCATTTATTAGGATATAAACCTTGATTGTAAATAAGGGTTTAGTTTAAACTAAACTTGTAAGTAGAGTTTTAAAAAGGTTAATACTAATTTCAATAACTTAGGTCAAAACTAGCCTTTACATAAAAACCATTCATAAACATAATTACTAATGTAATCTCAAATAATCACTATTGCTATTTTATTAGTTAGTTACTTTAAAATAATAATTTTTAAAATACTCCTTTAAACAAGTTCGAACTTTAAACTTTCTTTTAATAAAATCTATTTAAAAACTCGAACTTGGTTTTCCAGGAAAACTCATTCCCACTTAAACAACCCAGAAAAATCCATCTTATAAATTCTGTCGATTTGTTTCAATTCAGATTTATGCTTTCATAACATATATTCACTTTCCACGTTTAAATTAACTTCTTACGAAGCTTAACCCCATTGTTATTTTTAACCATTCATAATTTCTTATCAAAATTATCACCAGAAATCCGTACTTTCACATTTATCAACTTCTAAATGTTCCACGTATTTATGTTCCCAAATTTCATTCTTCACTCAACCCAAATTCCAAATTTATTCCTTTAAATTCTTTATTTATCAATTCCTTTATTTCTTTAAAAATCCAATTTATTTTATTTTATTTTTAAAATTCTGTGTATATTCTTATCCAGCAATATCACAGTTCAATTAATTCAGAGTTATCAATCACAATATATAACAGGTTACAACATCAATTATAAAGATAATTACTGTAGTGTGAGGAATCCAGTTAGATCCCTCCAACCTGTTTTTCCCTGCATCCACAAATATAAGCACAACAATATATATAACAATTCAGGCTGATATAAATAAACATTTCAACCAATCACACAATTATTTAAATATTAACTACTTGAATCACCTAACATTCCAGATGTGAGTGAGATTAACTCACCTTGAGTTTTCGGGGAGCGTTCGAAATTTAAATTAAACCGAACGACGTTCGATTTAACCTAAATTTCTACTTGCCCATAATGGCTCTGGATCTGTACCATCTCGTAGTACGCATTTCTGCGATTCCAGCGCCGCAAATTTCGTATGAATCTGATGTCATACGAAAAAGTTATCAAATTTTATAAGTTTCGATTTGAATTTAAACAAAATTCTTTTTTATTAATTCTATTTTACCAGACACGATCCTGGCCGCTCATCATTAAAACAAGGCTGCCGATAACTCCTTCTTCCACACGCGAAACACAGCAGCATGAACCCCAAGCACGAGAACTAGGGCATAGGGCCGCTCCACCCACGATCGACCGGAGATCGATCTAATGAGGCCACTTCGTAGCTCCTCCCCTCGCGCGCCCCTAGCCAAAAACCGCACTCAGAAAGGCGATGCCACAAGACGACAACGAATCTCGAACGCGCAGCCTAAAGCCCTCAACAACACCTCCATCGTTGCTCGAAACGTGAATTCCACCGTTAGATCTGAAGTTCGTGGCGATCTCTCCAACACCGCAGTTAGAAATTTTTGCTAACGATGAGTGGATCAGAAGAAATTCAAAGGAGAACGAGGAAGCACGCCGGCCATTGGCCTATAAAACTGCGGCGGCCTGAGAAAATAAAACTAGGGTTTTGCAAATGTAAACGTGTATATAATGTTGTTTAATATTATTTATTATTTTCCAATTTTAACGACTTGCGCAAACGAACACCAATTCTCACGAACCAATAGGCGTTCCTAGGGTTTTTCAGCGTTCCAGACACAATGGAACAGGTTCCGGATGCTAATTTGGTCATAGCGCGAGTTACAGAATTAAACGATCAATTTCAAATTAAATCGGTTAAATCAATTTCCATGCGTTTCGAGCTGCCAGGGTCAAACGACAACTCCGATTGCAACGAAAATTGAAATCCGGTAATAACTAACTATTACAGATCCAATGGAACTGGTTTCGTCGAATTCCGAGACTGTGCCCCGGAAGTTTATTTTAACTCGTCGATTAAATCGAGCGATTTTCATAATTGTCGAAACCGCTTAAAATTTTACTTTTAAAATTTAATTGACTTAACAATAAATCATATAAAATTTATAAACACATTAAAAATCATTCCGGTTCATTCCAGACCAAAATCTGATTAAATTGCATTTTAATAATATTAAATTCATCTTTAAATTAATATAAAATTCCAAATAATAACTTATTGGCTTCTAATTTCATCCAAGGGTCCAATATGAAAATTCAAACCCAATTAGACCTAAAATAAATTTTAGAATCTAATTTTATATCCATTTACACTCAAAATTACCAATTATCCCAATTTCTGATATTAAGCTATCATTATTCAAATTCCAATTTAATTCCCATATTTGAAATCTTACCAATTCTATCAGCTTAACCAAAATCTTTTATTCCAAAATTCAAATTATAATTCATATTCAACATTTAAAATGAATTAAATGTTCAAATTCAATGGCTTAAAAATCCGGGATGTTACATTCCTACCCCCTTATAAAAATTTCGTCCTCGAAATTTGCTAAGGTAGAAACTATGCTCAAACTCACTTACTCATCCAATTTGCTTAGTTAAAAACTTATATTAACTTTCCAAAATCCTTTAGACCAATCCCACAATCATTAGTTTTACTTACTCTAAAGCTTTAAATTCTAACGTATTTCAAAATAACTTTTCAAGTTAATAAATTTCTCAAAATCCCAAAAATTTCTAACTCCCAAAATTTTCAGAAAATTTTGGCAGAGTCTCCCCTGCACGGAGGAGCTTTCGCGATATCACGATGCAAACAAATATATATACATCGACCCACACGGTCGGAAATCAAAATATATCACAATATATATATCATTTTACCAATTATGCTTGCGTAGGCGTACCTTTCTAGCAAATTTTAATAGCAAGCGGCTAATATAACGCATATACGCGCTCCAACTCTCTCGAACGCCTTCTGTACCTGTACTAAACTCAAACAAACTCATCATTTTCAAAAATATGAGCACGTCATTCATTTATTAAGACAATACATCAATTACCAAGCCTACGCGACACATTTCTCAAGTTTACATATAAACCATATGTTATAAGCAATCACAAGCACCAAAACTACCTTAGTTTCCTTTTGCCAACTCGAACTTCATTTTGTATTTCACTACAATGCATACATTCAAGTTACCATTCCCAATTCATAATTACCACAACCAATTCATATTCACTTCAATATTATGAATGTAGGCTTTATTATCATCAATTTACATCAATTTAAATTCAAATTGATTCACAATCAAATGTATTTCCAATTTAATTTATTGGCATTTCATTTCCAAATTCAAACTTCATTATATTCCACTCGAATGACTTACATCCGATTTGCAAATGTTAGATTCACATTCACCTCAATAAGAGTAATATATGCTTTTGATTCATTTACTTTTCTTTTTAATTAACCTGCATTTACATATAAATCCACTAAATAGATTCCAATCCATTTCCCATTATTTAAATATCATTTTCATTTACTTCCCTTAATTCATTCGCTTAAGTTTAGTGACTAATTTCTATGCAGGTTGTGGTTGTTCAAACAAATAACAAATTCTTAAGCTTATAACCATTAACATTCATTTCAACTTAGATTCATATTAATTTTATTCAATTTTGCATGGTTCATTGTCCAAGCATTCTTATCACATTGCAAGTATTAAATTAAATTCTTCCATTTGCATTTAAATTTCATTATCTCAACAAATTTCATTCAAATCTACTAAATAAAGCTCATCGAAGTTAAGTTTAAATTAATATCATCACATTCCATATTATTTACAACTCATACCTCCTTAATTTATCACAATAAAATTAATTAATTCCATTTCACTTGTAATTCAATTTCATCATCAAAACAAAATCTATCCAAGATAACATTATATGCTCAATCACAAATATTTTCATTTTCTTCTCATAAATCAAATTTTTATTTTCATTTGATTCTCATCCAGATCAAATTCCAATCCATTTACAAATTTTAATGCACTTTTCTTATTTATTCAATCCATTTTTAGATTTATTTTATTAGCGAAGAAACCACTTTAAATTATTTCCTTCCGTTGAATTTATTTACAATTCAAACTATCACCATTATAATTTGATTCCATTTTTCATCTACACTTCAATATTTGTTACCACAAATTTAAATCCCATGCCACAATTGGAATTCTATTTACTTTCCAAATTTTGACCAATTATCAAAATTCTATTCATTTTAATACAAATTCCATTAAATTGTAATTTCAATTTAGTCAATAACCTAATCCAAATTAGGTTTTAATTTGCTTCCTCAATTCACCCTGAATTTATTTATAATATGACCATTTTCCAATTATTTCATTTAGCAAATTTAAATTTTCTACCTTTCCATATCACTCCTTTAAATAGAATCCAAATTTCTTTCAATATTATTTATTACACAACTGAAATTTAACATCAATTTCATTATCGAAACAAATTTCATCTTCACAATACATAAGTTCTAGACTTATTTGCTAACTTAAATAAGTTAACTTAAGAACATCCACCTTTATATTCTCACTTTGCTTCATTACACTTTACATTTCATTCAGTCAAGTTTTGAATTTGCCACACCATTCAACTCTTTCCACTAATGAATTACAATTTCATTTCCATTCAGAGTTTAGATTGCTTACTTAAGTCCATTTTCATTTTATAATCACAAATTCAAATTATAACACTTAATAATTTAAGAATATGAATTTCTTTATGCAATTCTAAGCAATTTACATTCCACCTTTATATCCAATACAAATTCTCAATTTTAATCTCCATATACAAGTTCAAAACATACTTACTAACTTAAGTTCATTCACTTCTTTTATATCTCACTTTACCTTATTTCAGTTTACCTTTTATTTGAGACTAGGTTTGAATTCGCCATGCCATTTAACTATTCCCCAATTGTGATTATAATTTCATTTCTATTTATATAGGTTCACTAACTTATTTATTTTAAAGCCATACTGCTCATTTTAATCCATCTACATCTTATAATCACAATTTCAATTTTCTATATATATGCATCACTAAATTTTTAAGGATACAAATCTACTTTCACCTAAATCCTTTGCAAATTTTAAATCCGCAATTTCAGATTATACGTACACCTCTTAATAGCTTATGGGTACAATTCATTACCCAATGACCCACAATTACAAAGTTATTTTACATTTCAATTTAACCCAAACCTATTTAATTCCAATTCCCAATTTTATTTAACTTATCCCAAGTTAAATTCAACTTTCCATTCATTTCAATAATTTTAAATCACGTCCAATTAATATTAATTTTAATTCCAGGATTAAAATTTCATTCCCTTTCTTACTCAATATCACGTCCAATTCTTTTTTTAAAATCAACTTTATTTACAAGTTATATAGTTGATTCATTTTAACTTTCACATTTTTATTCTAAACAGGATCTCCAGAATTCAATTTACCCGGATTTATTTCAAAACCAATTTGAAATAATAAATAACTCATACACTCCTGGTATCAAATCAAATCTCCCAATTCCAGAGCACTTGGTTTTGTTAACACAAATTTCCTTTTGAAATTTATAAAACCACTTGTATACCCAACAAGTCAAACAAATATCATAACCAATCACTTTGGTAGCAATCCATCACTTTAGAAACTCGAAAATGAATTCTAACGATGTGACCAGCATCATCAGGATTATTTTCCAGCGACTGAAGTGAGTTAAATGCTTTCTTACTCTCCCCAAATTAATTTCAAAACAGTTTCCATTCATACATATTACTCCAAAATAATATTCCATCATTGCCTTTAAACACTTGGGAAAATATTACCAAACATTTCCAAGATTTTAAATTTCCAAACCTTTGGTTTTATTACATTTAAAATCCTTTCCAAGACTTCCGGGATTTAAATTCTGGTTCAATTTAAATTTAGTTATTCTTCTTTTTATATAATTTATATTTGTAGAATTTTATTTTCATTATAACTATTTCAAATTCCAGATTAAATTTTAGATTCTTATTTGATTTAGACATTAACAACCAATCATCCAAAT
Organism: Allium cepa; assembly: GCA_030765085.1. NCBI lineage: Eukaryota > Viridiplantae > Streptophyta > Magnoliopsida > Asparagales > Amaryllidaceae > Allium > Allium cepa. The sequence continues at coordinate 67,930,168 of CM060942.1, forward strand.
ATATATAATAATTTCAGAAAATTATTTCTTTTATATCAAAATATAATTTTGCGTAAAATTATTTCATTTACCCACTTTAAAACAATACTATGTCAGTTTATCTTATTAAAGAGTTTAGAAACCCCTATCGATACGGTTGTACTTCCCGCACTGACCAGAATTCATAAACACTCAACCGATAAGGCAACACGGTATAAAAACAATTTTATATTCACTAACATGTACGCTCTCATATCTATTATTACACTCAACTCATTATAGAGTACTATTGACTCTGTTTAACGAGTAATTTCCCCACCAAAACATAGGTTGTCGCCAACCTAAGCTCTGATACCAAGTGTAACGACCCGCAAATCCGTACCCCTTGAATCAACACTATTCTACATCTATTGACTCAAGTGGCACAAAAATACGAACCATTAAGGTTAAAGAATAGGAGATAGAAGAAGAAACTAAACAATATCGGAATCTCACAGTCGCAGCGGAATAAAATATAATAGTAAATATAGAACTTTACACAAAATGAAATCTATAACTGTTTTATACATCATATCGTCAGAGTATCTCATACATCAAATTATCAATCAGACAAATCCATACAATCACAGCAGCGGAATATATATATAGGTACAGATAATACGTCTCGGACTCCAGCTCCTCTCTTGCTCCATAACAACCTATCCTGAATATATAATGCTGGGTCTAACCCGAGAATTATAATGAAATAACACCCGAGTCAGTCTGGAATACCAGCTGATAATAATGCATCCAAATTGATTATTAAAGTTTCAAAAATCCTTTGAAAACAAAAGCATCTCGTAAGACCACGCCACAAATAAACATGTCGGGTTTTTACCTTACGATAGCTAAAACACTTTTTATAGAAATCCTCTGATATTATAATAGGGTCTATTTACAAATGCTTATAAAATAGCCGAAATTGTTACATGATTAAATTCCATCTACTAGCCACAAAAGTGGGTAATACAAATAAAACTCATACAAGGCTCGTAGGGAGAATGGATTTCCAACAATGACTAGGCATTGGGGTACCACCTGTCACAGTACGGGGCCTAGATCACCGTACCGAGGACCACTCCCGATCCCCTGCAACACAAGGCCGGACCCATCCCTTACTGGACAATTCCGAATAAGATCACCCTGCGGTTGGGATCAGCAACCGCCCACTAAGCCGAAATAAAAAGGGACATCTAGACAGGGATGACCTTACTCTCCAATGGAGGCTGCCCACGAAGCCTTGCTGCATATCCCCTGATTTTCAGTCATTCCCATTTGATGAGGCTTGAGGCTAAGCATTATCTTTAGAACGTTTCACTTAGAATGCCCATCGCCCACCTGACGATGTTCCGAAAGCATTCGTCCATACAAGTCTGTCCCGGGTTCGAACGGAACCGAAGGCACTACTCCTACTACATCCATTTTGGAAATATCCTCAGGATTAGTAGCGACTAGCCCTTGCACTTCACTGCTTCATCTTCGACTCTGAACACGTTTTTCTATGAACGTACAAACCGGATCGAAGTGGTTTTCGAGAAATAAATCTCGATCCCGGTCTCTTCGAAACGATCAACACATTTGTCCAATATTGATAGTCGGTGATTTAACTATCAATTAATATTGATAAGCATCCATCACACAATAAATAATTTCCCACATTATTTATTTGCCTCAAATATCTTTACAAGATATATTTCTAAATTTTCAAAGCTCATTTGAAAACAATCCCCAAAGTTTCTTCCTTTACCCGGTAAATCCTTTACCATTTATTCCCATTGGAAATAACCAAGTTCAAAACAATTTAGATTTAAAACACTTAAAACACTTTATGCTGAAATATATTTTATAATATGAAAATTTATTACTAATTATTACTCAAAAATATAATTTCAAATATGTAAAGTAAAACCATTTATTAGGATATAAACCTTGATTGTAAATAAGGGTTTAGTTTAAACTAAACTTATAAGTAGAGTTTTAAAAAGGTTAATACTAATTTCAATAACTTAGGTCAAAACTAGCCTTTACATAAAAAACATTCATAAACATAATTACTAATGTAATCTCAAATAATCACTATTGCTATTTTATTAGCTAGTTACTTTAAAATAATAATTTTTAAAACACTCTTTTAAACAAGTTTGAACTTTAAACTTTCTTTTAATAAAATCTATTTAAAAACTCGAACTTGGTTTTCCAGGAAAACTCATTCCCACGTAAATAACCCAGAAAAATCCATCTTATAAATTCTGTCGATTTGTTTCAATTCAGATTTATGTTTTCATAACATATATTCACTTTCCACGTTTAAATTAACTTCTTACGAAGCTTAACCCCATTGTTATTTTTAACCATTTATAATTTCTTATCGAAATTATCACCAGAAATCCATACTTTCACATTTATCAACTACAAATGTTCCACTTATTTATGTTCCCAAATTTCATTCCTCACTCAACCCAGATTCCAAATTTATTCCTTAAATTCTTTATTTATCAATTCCTTTATTTCTTTAAAAACCCAATTTATTTTATTTTATTTTTAAAATTCTGTGTCTATTCTTATCCAGCAATATCACAGTTCAATTAATTCAGAGTTATCAATCACAATATATAACAGGTTACAACATCAATTATAAAGATAATTACTATAGTGTGAGGAATCCAGTTGGATCCCTCCAACCTGTTTTTCCCTGCATCCACAAAAATAAGCACAACAATATATATAACAATTCAGGCTGATATACATAAACATTTCAACCAATCACATAATTATTTAAATATTAACTACATGAATCAGCTAACATTCTAGATGTGAGTGAGATTAACTCACCTTGAGTTTTCGGCGAGCGATCGAAATTTAAATTAAACCGAACGACGTTCGATTTAACCTAAATTTCTACTTGCCCGGAATGGCTCCGGATCTACACCATCTCATAGTACGCATTTCTGCGATTCCGGCACCGCAAATTTCATACGAATCTGATGTCATACGAAAAAGTTATCAAATTTATAAGTTTCGATTTGAATTTAAACAAAATTCTTTTTTATTAATTCTATTTTAACAGACACGATCCTGGCCGCTCATCATGAAAACAAGGCTGCCGATAACTCCTTCTTCCACACGCGAAACACAGCAGCACGAACCCCAAGCACGCGAACTAGGGCACAGGGCCGCTCCACCCACGATCGACTGGAGATCGATCTAATGAGGCCACTTCGTAGCTCCTCCCCTCACGCGCCCCTAGCCAAAAACCGCACTCAGAAAGACGACGCCACAAGACGACAACGAATCTCGTACGCGCAGCCTAAAGCCCTCGACAACACCTCCATCGTTGCTCGAAACGTGAATTCCACCGTTAGATCTGAAGTTCGTGGCGAGCTCTCCAACCCCGCAGTTAGAAATTTTTGCTAATGATGAGTGGATCAGAAGAAATTCGAAGGAGAACGAGGAAGCACGCCGGCCATTGGTCTACAAAACTGCGGCGGCCTGAGAAAATAAAACTAGGGTTTTGCAAATGTAAACGTGTATATAACGTTGTTTAATATTATTTTAATATTATTTTCCCATTTTAACGACTTGCGCAAACGAACACCAATTCTGACAAACCAATAGGCGTTCTAAGGGTTTTTCCACGTTCCGGACACAATGGAACAGGTTCCGGAAGCTAATTTGGTCATACACGCGAGTTACAGAATTAAACGATCAATTTAAAATTAAATCGGTTAAATCGATTTCCATGCGTTTCGAGCTGCCAGGGTCAAATTACAACTCCGATTGCTACGAAAATTGAAATTCGATAATAACTAACTATTACGGATCCAATGGAACTGGTTTCGTCGAATTCCGAGACTGTGCCCCGGAAGGCTATTTTAACTCGTCGATTAAATTGAGCGATTTTCATAATTGTCGAGACCGCATAAAATTTTACTTCTAAAATTTTATTGACTTAACAATAAATCATATAAAATTTATAAACACATTAAAAATCATTCCAGCTCATTCCAGACCAAAATCTGATTAAATTGCATTTTAATAATATTAAATTCATCTTTAAATTAATATAAAATTCCAAATAATAACTTATTGACTTCTAATTTCATCCAAGGGTCCAATATGAAAATTCAAACCCAATTAGACCTAAAATAAATTTTAGAATCTAATTATATATCCATTTACACTCAAAATTACAAATTATCCCAATTTCTGATATTGAGCTATTATTATTCAAATTCCAATTTAATTCCCATATTTGAAATCTTACCAATTCTATCAGCTTAACCAAAATATTTTATTCCAAAATTCAAATTATAATCCATATTGAACATTTAAAAGGAATTAAATGTTCAAATGCAATGGCTTAAAAATCCGGGATGTTACAGATGGTATCCACTCTTCAAGTCAATCTTTGAGAACACAACAGCTCCGCTCAACTGATCAATCAAATCATCGAACCTCGGCATAGGAAACCTATATCTCACAGTGAGCCCGACTATCCATACACATCCGCCAAGTCCCATCCTTCTTCGGTACCAATAAGGCTGGCACTGCACAAGGACTCAAGCTCTCCTGAACACGCCCTTGTTCTAACAACTCCTCCACCCGCCTTCTCAGTTCCTCATGCTCCTTAGGACTCATCCTGTAATGTGGCCTGTGAGGTAATACAGCTCCTGGAACAAGATCTATTTGGTGTTGTATGTCCCTCAATGGTGGTAACTCCTTTGGCAACTCTTTAGGAAACACGTCTTCAAATTCCTCCAATACTGGCTTTACTCCCTCGGAACTTCAACAGATTCAATAGCTTCATCTCCAATCAACAAGAACACCTCTGGACTCTCCTCTACTTCTTCAATAAACTCCTTCAAAGTCAACAAAGTTTTCAGCTCCTCAATCTCTTCTGACTTGCTCTCTCCTTGCTGTCTCTTCTTCGGAACTAAAATGATCTTAGTACCCTCAAACATAATGTTGTAGCTATTGGTTCGACCATTATGCTGCACTGCTCGGCCATATTGCCATGGTCTTCCCAAAAGTAAGTGATAAACATCCATCTCCACCACATCACACCAGATCTCGTCTTTATATTTCTTCCCAATAGAAAATGGAACAAGAACTCACATGTCCACCTTCACCTCTCCTCCTTCCCTTAACCACGCTAATTTGTAAGGATTTGGATGCTTCTCCGTCTTCAACTTCAACTTTCTCATAGCTTCGGTAGAAATGATATTGTCACAACTTCCCGCGTCAATAACAAATTTACAAACCTTCCCCAGTATAGTGCATGTCGATTGAAAGATATTACTCCTCAACCAACTAGCCTCCTCCTCTTGCTTTGGTGTCAAACAAGATCTCCTCATCATTAGATTACAACCCTCATCTCCTCACAATTCTTCTTCCTCCTCAATATGTGGTGAATTGAAATATTCCGCTTCTGCATTCTCATCCTCAACCTCAGCAATCATTGCTCATTTATTTGGCTTCGGACATTCATTGTTCTTGTGACCAAACTCATGATAGTTACAACATTTGAAATTGTTGATGGCCTTAGCTTTAGAGACTTCATCAACAACCAATTTTGCAACAGCCTTGGAAACATTCGCATTGCTACTAGCCCCTTTCACTTGATTATTGGAATTTGTAAACACACCACCTCCTCGTCTTCCCTGCATTTCCCAAGCCAACGCTTTCTGGTACGCTTCAGCGACAGATCTCAGATCAAACATATTTACCATATCCTGGATTTGGATCCTCAACCCCCCAACAAGCCTAGTAGTCAATTGTTCCTCCGTCTCCATAATGTCATTTCGAGCAATCAGTTGATAAAACTCATCAGCATAATCATTAATAGTCTTCGTCCCTTGCCTCAGATTTTGCAACCTCTGATACATGAGTGATTGGTAATTATATGGCAAGAAAGTAGCACTCATCAATTTCTTCATCTTCTCCTATGATTCAATCTTTGACTTGCCCATTCTCTCCTGTGTAAGTTTAGTTTGCTGCCACCATGCTAAAGCTCTCCCTCTCAACCTTGTAGCAACCAACTGAACTTTTCGATGTTCCGGAACTTCTTTAAAGTCAAAAATTTCTTCAACATTAGATAACCAATCCAGAAATTCTTCTGCTACCATTCCACCTTTGAATTCCGGAATTTCTATCTTCATCCTCGACTCCCATCGACGATCATCTTCAGCATCAACATATTGATTCCGCACTTGACTTCGATCTCGATAATGCATACTACCTCTATCACCATCCTCATCAAAATCAAATGTACGTCGATATCGATCTCGACCATCAACATCTCTATGATCCTGCAAATCTCTTCGACTATGCCTTTCATCATCATGATATGTTTCATGTTCAAACTCACATGGAGTTCTTCTCTATTCATGTCTATACTCATAGTGATCTCTTCTCGATGAAACTAAAGATTCCCTTCTGTCTCGGTAAGATTGCGGCGACGCCCTCCTCGCTTCCGTAACCGATGGCGAAACTCTGTTTCCTCCATGGTTCGAGACTGGCGACCTTCTCCTTTGATCTTGAGTCATGTCAATCATCAGTTTCTCTAACTTCCTAATTCCTTCATCAAACTTTTCATTGATGCGTTGTTCCATTTGCTCAGCTTCTTCTCTTCTATACAACGCTTAAATATTTTGATGACGATTAGCTCTTCTCGGCGGCATGATTGAATCTTCAACAAATCCAACACTTGGACAAATCTCGCACAAGCTAACTTAGCTTGGATCTGCTTGATCTCTATTCCTCTGATTTAGCTCGGCCGCGGCTTGAACTGGCTCGGCTTCTGCACAAAAACTTCAACTAGCTCGGCTCAAACTTCAAGCACACACTTCTCCTTGGCTCCAAGACTCGGCTTAGCTACGATTGGCTAAGTCTATCTTTGATACCAAACTGACGCAGCGGAAATATGACGATGACGTCGAAATGAAGATTTCGTGTCAAACTAATCGAAGGAACGATTAGAAGAAACAAGATGAATCGATGGATTGGAAAATACCGAAGTGCCAAAATTCGTTGATCTCGTAAGATACCGAATTCTAGCTATCTCCAACACGTTGATCACTCACGATACCGTGTTAAAAGATTTACGATTCTTCTACGTTTATCTCGCGCACGAGATTCCATGAATCGGCTTCAAATCCGTTGATTCGAACGCACTTGAATACCGCAAATGGAGAAAGGAGACAACGCTCAACTTCCAATTTCAAGAGGCACAAAGCTCTCAAACACAAAGTTTGTATTCAAAAATCAACAACCTTTACAAATGATCCAACATCCCTATTTATAGGGTTACAACATAACACCGCCTGCACACGACCTAACACAGAGGCCGACCTACGACCTAACATATTTACACATATACGATCGACCTATCATAGATCGTTAACGACCTAACCTACACAAGTTACAAACGGTACAAACGACTTAACCAAAACAAGCGATCTACGACCTAAGTACAAACACCACACGACCTTATAATAATGCGACTCAATATTTACAACATGAGTTACGACCTAAGCAACACAGCCACATAAGCATCTCCGCGACCTAAGGTAGAAGCGACCTTCTGGAAGCGACTTAGGAAGATCAGCGACCTAAAGTATGTCCCATAGTTGTTAGGTCGAGACAACTAAGTTGTAGCTCATTGATGTTAGGTTGGGTCGTGGATGAGATCGGAGCGGCCTAAAGAATCGAGCACTGGATTGCTGGGTCGCTTGAATGTCTAATGTGCTATCCCGCTAACTCGCAAGTGACTTTCACTAGGTCGTGAGCGACCTTCACTAGGTCGTGAGCAACCTAAGGCTTCTTCACTAGGTTGTGAGCGACCTAAGGATCCTTCCTTTGAACAACTCAAATCCGTTGAGTTGGTTGATTGCGCTGCATCAAAATCTGATTACATTTATGCAAGTCAAAGTTTTTCGAACTTAGGCTAACTTTAGTTCCCAAAACAACACTTTAAAAATGGTGTAAAAACCCATATAAACTTGTGTGGCCTTTTACATCATAAGTTCACAAAATAGAATTCAATTTCAAATATTGGATTCAAGTTTAAATCATAATTCAAAACTAAATTAAGTTAATCAAAAATAACTTTTGTCTATGAAATCCCTTATCAAAAGCTTTTCACTTTAAATCCGATCTATTCGCAAACCATTTGGATTTAAAAATTCAATTTTAAAATTATTTCAAAAATCTGCGAATTAACCAATTTCCACATGCAATCCATATTTGTGTGTGTATAAGTGTGGTTCGGGTGGTTTTACACAATAGTGCACAGAATCATTCATCGCAGAATCGATCATACCAATATTGATAAGCGGTATAACCCATAATGCTTATCCTCGTTCACAGATTCATAGTTAAAGTAAATTTATCAATCACAAACATTCATCAATACGCTTCGATGTGGGTTTCAGATAACAAATTGAAATCCGACTCCCTGTCACATCGAACTTTAAATGCCATTTTACATGCAAAAAGGGTTTTCACATACATATAGGAACAAATCACAAATCACGGTTCATCACAAAGTAATCACAGTATCACAACAAAAATATCAATCCAGTACAGAATATTTGATGATGGTCATTCATCTTTCATTAAGGTGATTGAGATTAAAGTGAATTAACCGTATAATTATCTTTATTAATTATTTTAAATAAACGTTTAAATTTTTACTTAATTATGAATTAATTTAATCTTAATCAACACTAATAATTAATTATTCCTTTACTTGATTATCTTAATTTATTAATTCGTAATTGTTAACTAATTGTGTTTAATTACTTTTATAAATTTCCTACTCTTCAATTAATTAATTTTAAATTATAAAATCATTACAGATCTTAATGGTTAATTATTATTTCATCCTCATAAATAAATTTGGTTTTTAAATTAACATTTAAACATTTGATTTACTTTTAAAATTTTATTAAGTTCAATTTTAAAACAACTTTTATAAAATTTAAAATATCCTTGAACTTCATAATTTTTAAATAATTAGATCAATATCGTTTACCTTCAATTCCATTTACAACTGTCATTAATTTATTCAGAATTTTTTTTTCAATTTCTTTTCCAAAATTTAGTTGAAATTGGATTTTTTGTATTTATTGATCAACCCGAGGCTTGCTTCAGGTCGTCCCCTTGAATAACACCACCCAGCTTCGAGTTCTTCACCAAATTGACCCGTGACACTTATTTTTTGCAAAATTTTTGTTAAGTTTTAAAAAAACCATGATACAACGTCAAAATGACTCGGGATCGCCTTCGAGTTTCCACCTTAATCCCCCGCGTACTACTTTGAGTCGCCCTTCTTCTTCCCCAGACTATCAACTTGGCACACGACCCCTCTGTGCACGTGCACGGCTAGATTCGCCACCGTTAGTTGGAGCTGCGGCCACCAACGAGTCGCCTGCCATCCTCCACAACACCACGAACACCCAGATCTCAAATTTATTTGGAAAGCACAAATCGAGCATCATGACCAAAAAATCGTCAGGAATGTCATCAGGTAAATGCCTCGCACCGCCTCCCAGTCCGTTATCGGCCACTAAATTTCGACCGACGCTCCATACACATGTTACGCCGCGATTGGCCCTATCACTACGCAGTCCGATCACTTATGGATAGTGCAACACCGTTGTTTCTAACGTGAAAAGAAAAAGGTCTGTAAACCCTAGTTTGACCTTGAATCAAAAATTTAAGGATTTAAAATTTGTACTCGTATTTTTCTAATGATATTGCACCTTCAATCTTGCTGCCACAACGAACTCGAGGCCTATAATTACATAGATCGCCAGAATTTGACAAAAGTTCACTTTCTGATCAACTTCCATTTTCCAGATAAATGTCCAATGAAAATTTTTGATTTTTGTTTCTAAAATCATCATTTTTATCGAGGATACACATAGTGTTATTAAAGTTAAAATTCATGAAGTTCGAATTTCTTGAAAAGTCTGAATTGTGACAGTGCTTCATTGTTTACAAGAAGAAAGAACTGTGTGTACTATTCTAATTCATTACTGGCAAACATAACACAAGTTTGAACAAAAACTCCAACTTGTTTCAATTTACTTTCACAAGAAATGAGAGAGAGAGAGGCTCAGATTTGTTTGGATATTGGTTAACCTGTAAACTAAAATTACCGTGTTTTCTTAGTTCCCAATAAAAAGAAAATTTCAAACCGCTTTGATTAATTACTGAAATGTAATACAGGTTTTAAAACAATATTTCAACTTCTTTACAATCCTTGTCAGAATCAAAGAGGGAGTGAGGTTTAGATTTGTGTTGAAATGGTTAACCTGTAAACCAAAGTGTTACAGGAAATAGAAAAAAACAGAAGGAAGAAATCATATTTCCAGGCGAAGGAAAAACTCAAGCATAGCAGCCCATTCACAAGCCAAAACTATTCACATTCATGCAGGCATTTAAACACACAAAAAAATTGAAGAAAGCATGGGATTTACTCACCTATTTTCCACATGACAAAAGGCTCATGACAGTTTTTCAAATAGAGATGGAAGACTGCCACTTTTTTTTCTACTTTAAATTCTTTTATGTTTTAGATCTGCAAATGATGGTTACAGATCTATGATTATCCTTGGTTGTACTTGTTCACTTAATAAATCAATAACCACAATCTTAATTCACTAACAGTTAAGATTTTTTTTAAAACAGAAAAGCTTCTTTTTCTGCAGCTTTGAAAACCAGAGGTAAATTTTATCTTGGATCTTGATTTTCCTACAAAAGATTGATTATTGATTGTTATTGTACTTGATTCTTTCTTCATTTCAGATTGTAACTTCAAACTCAAATTTTAAAAAAATTACTTGCCTTAAAATTATTTACAGAAATCACCGCATTGGCCAGAAACTTGAAACTTCACTTCTAAGGCAAATCTGCTGTTTTTTTGTTTTGAATTTGTTGTTGAAACTTGATTTAAAAATCATAATTTTATAAACTATAAAGTTTTACAAATTTACCCGAGCCTATAGCTTTAAGATGATTCAGATGTTTTCTTTTTCTTTTGAATTGGATTGAAGATGGGCAATTTCCTTTTTTTTCTTAATTTTTCTTGCTTGAGTGTTGGAGTTTAAAGATTGATAAATCTTTGGTTACTAAAATTTTCAGAGATTTGGATGTTTTAAAATTTGAAATGGGAAGATGAAAGGTTTTCTGAATTTTTTAATTTGATTATTTTATTAAGTAATGATGCCTTCATGCCATTTGTAAAGAGATATCATAAGTTTTAGATTTTGTTAATTATCTTACTCTATCTCCCATGTGAATCTTTATTTACATTTGTGAACTTTACAAGACAAGAAAATTTAACAAACTTTATTTTTATATTCTATACACTTTATAAATAAATGTATATCTTTACTCATTTTTAAATATATGTATACAATTGTTAAAGAAATTGTTTTTAACCAATATTTATATATATACATTACATATATTACATCTGAATAATTTTAAATGCTACATACATTTTAAAAACATTTATTTTTAAATTTAAATTCGAACGTCAATTTTAACTTGAAATATAAACTCTCATGTCCATTTACATATCCTTGAATAAATTTAAATTAAATCTCAATGTGTACTCAATTTTACTAATATATGTAAAGTACATATGTGTATAAAATTTAAATTACAATGACTTTCTAAAACATTCATTAGTTTAATATTTTAAACTCAAAATAAGATTGGAATCTATTTATATATTATTGTCACTTATTTTAATTTGTTTTATATTTTTCTTCCACTTTATTTTCAAATTAAATCCCAAAAGTTTAAAATATATTATTTATTTTAATTGACAATTTTGGGATGTTACATTTTATCCATAAGATATTAAATATCCAATTTCAAAGCATCAATTAAATTTTAAAATCAATGTCCAAATAAACAAATATCCTATTTACTTTGAAAAATTCAAATCAATTTACAATTTTATCCAAAAAATTATTTTAATTATCAATTTAATTTAATTAAAAATCGAGATCGTTACATGTAGTTCTTTGTTTTGATGATTATTCATTTATATATTATATGTTGTTCTGCTGTGAAATGTGAGATTCTATTATTGTTTCTGTTTCTTCTTCTGTCTTCTTCTTTTTTAACCCTAACGGTTCGGTTTTTTGGCATTCGACTGTGCGGCATTTGATACAGTGGACGTATTCCAGTCGACTTTTGGGCGTCGAAAAATCGGGTCGTTACATTTTTTCTAGGGGATAGTAGGTGATTTAATTTTTTTCACATGCATGCGTTATTTATGCCAAGTTAATCTTGTTAATACCCCAGTTACCTTGATAACAATAATATACATTCATATAAAATATAGCACTAAGATTTTTCCAAGTTATACAAGATATTGTGCATGATATTACACAAGTATTAAATCTAAGACTATACAGTATAAAAGATACAAGAAATGGACATGAAGACTAATCAGTACAAAGACAAAGATATGAAGATCTCAAGACAACATTTTAGTGTATAGAGTCATGGTATACTGTTAAACTTCCTAATAGAAATCTTTAATCTCTATCTCCTTTTTTTATATTGTTAAAAAAATACATTTTCAAAATATACTATAAAATATTTACAAAAGTTTTCTAAAGATTAAAATATTTATAAAAGTATCAAGTTATTTTACAAAGTACAAGGTTTTCGAAACATTTTATAAGAAATAAGTTTTCAATTTTTACAAGCATATATCGACTTATGCTCAGACGACATGTCTACATGTCATTAAATAGTTTTTCAAATTTTCAAAATAAGTGACTGTTCGTCACAACTATTAATTGATGGACATATCCGTTTATTCAATATATAAAGGGAAGTTCAAACGAAATTTTTGGTAATTATTTATTTATTTTATTCCCTCCTCTTACTTTCTTGAAAACTCCATTAGAATTACATTTTATTCTCTTCAAAATCACTTTGAATCCATTCATAATTCCATGTATTGGTTTAATACTAGTTTCTTACTATTTTGGAATAATTTCTTTCCCTAATCAAAGATTAAAGTGTTGTTCTAGATGTTATAGGATCCATTGTATCCGAAGTTCAAGAAATTTTCTTTGCAAAACCCATCAAAATCTATTTTCATTTACTTGAGTATGCTTATAGCCCGTTCAATTCAAGTGGGTGTGCTTATAGCACCTACAAATCAAGTGGGTGTATCCTAAGCCTGGAAAGCCAGAATGGTGTGTCTCATAGCCTTGGAATTGAGATCTTAATAGGGTTTGCCTTTTATCCGTTTAAAAATTCGCATTTGAAAAGGAATATGTATCAGCAATTGTACGGGACTGAATGCAGAAGAAATCAAAACCAGAATAAAAACTCTGGTGTCATCTTTTTACCTCTCTACTTTACTTTACTGCTTTTATTTTTATCTGCGATTGCATTTGTGATTAATTATTAATATAATACTATGCTGAATCCATGATATAATATTAAAATTGAATGAAATTTAAAAAAATTACGAAAATTATAAAACATTATCCCCCTCAGTGTTTAATTAGCCTTAAGTTCCATAATTCCGCAACCCACAAATCCTTTTTTACATAAATTCTAAAAATCATTAATAAAAGAATAAATGAATATAGAGGTCTTTATGCAATTCAATCGCTGACATCGATATTCACAATAAAATCCTTATTTTAGCTTTTAGAAATGAACTAAAATTTGATATAAAATTTTCCAAAAAAATATTTTTCGCATCTCTTTTTATCTGCTTTTTCCAATTTTTTTCTCGTGGTCTTTGGATGTGGAGTGTGTGTCAAAGAAGGGTCCGAGAAAAGCATAACAATAACTTTTGTTTTACTTACCTTTTCCAATGAAGAGTTTTACTTGCATGTTGTATTCAAACAACAAACCAATAAGAATTGAATGTCAACTTAAAGATTCTATTTTTTAGAAGTTTTGCTTCAAGTTCACGCTGTATATACAGTATTTTGAACATTTATATAGATTGACATGCTATTCTTATCCTTATGTCCAGTAGGCACAATAGTTACAGATTTTGAATTTAAGGATTTAACTCTAGTTTACTGAGGTACCATCACAGTATATGATATGTTCCCTAAACACATCTAGTGAAACATGCATATTTCCTCCTCATTTGATAACGTTCAATATATACAAGTTTATGTACATATTTCCAATATCATATCATATTCATTGCACACTATAGCCCCGCCTTTTTTTTCCTTTTTTTTTTAATTATTATTGAACTTCACATAACTAGCAATGCATCATTTTGCGAATTTTGAAGGTTCCATATTATAGCTCTTTTTTTTAACACCATTCGTAAATTTTTAAGGAGGTGAGCCTTATGGATTCTATACTCTAGGAAATTAATAAGTTGATTAACTATCATTTCTAGGATCTATCTTTGCAACTTATCAGTGTTTCTTAATGTTTTGATCAGATGAGCAACTCTAAGGATTCTTAATTTCCACTGTTTTTACATAGTGTTGTTTTCTTTCCGTAGCCTTTGCCACTTGGTGTGCTGGATCCATATTACCATAGTACTTGTTTACCAGATATGCCATTTTGATGTTAACATTGCTAGTATGTGGTTCTTAATTTTGCATTCACCATATGCTCGTTGAATTATTAGTTGATTCATCCATGCCACTTATCCTTATTATAAATTTGTTTGTATTTATAAGTATTAGAGGACTTCATAATTAATCTTAGTCTTGCAATCACTCTAATCCCTTATAAAAAACCTAGGAGTCGACTGATTTAATACTCGACCGCTTAGTTTTGTAAACACTGAAAGTAACTTACAAATAATGCATATTTGCTAGCATTGTATAAGTACTAGAACGAAGTTGCTATATCATATTTTGGATGATCTGTTCTATCTTAATCCCACTGGTTTAGTTGCAGGTATACATATTTTCATGTGTCTGTGCTTCACCACTATACTTGGATGATTTTAATGAAAATAGAATATTAGCAAAGAAAATTAAATTATGCTATAATATTTGGTAAAGTCGTTGAAAATGGTTATGCTAATTATTACCATTTTCTTACTCTACAAAGTTCAAAGTCGAGAAGACGTGCATTAAATTTGATTTTGTTTTAGAGATCAATGATTAACATATGATTAGCATATTATGTAGTTGTAGTGGTGTTGTCAAGTAAACAATCACCCATTGTCTTCCTCGAAAGGGTCAAGGACGACTTCATTAAAGATATGCTTGTTTCAAAGATGCAACTGCTTCAACAGTATCCTTAAAAGAGAGTTTAGGTCAAAATTGAAAGATAGTATGCAATACTATGTCGACCAACTTAAAGAGATCAGCACGCTTCCTAAAGCGAAGGCTCGAGTTTTAGAAATACATGCTTAATGGTGGAAAACATCAAAATGGAATTAGATAATGGAGAGAAAATTGAGCTTCACTGACTAAACCATAAAATCTCTGATCCCAAGCCCAAGATTTCATGAACAAGGAATACAAATGAGGAAGATATTATGCAATCTTAGCAATTTGTAGTTCTTTGCAAGCAATGACTTATTTTTGGCACATATGCCTAATTGTCCTATGTAGTATGATCTTTTGTCATATTATATGTATCAAGCACTGTATAAAGTATTATAGTAATGTTGATTATCAAATATGTTTTGTTAACTATTGCTTACTTAATTACATGCATCAGTTGAAAATTGGAACTGATAGACCATTTCAAATAACGTAAAAATATACCATAATATTTCCTAATCTCTAAAAAGCTTATGAGAACATTTGAAAAAATGAGCAGAGAAAAACATTACAGTGGTTTTGAAATGATGTCATATGAGCATAACATAACATTTACAAAATACTAATTTATAAACATATTATAGCATTTAGCTCACGTAATTAAATACTAGCATACCATAGCGTCATTATATTGTTATTTATAATTGTGTTTTAATAAATGATATGATTTTCATAGGTCTATTATAGCAGTCGTTATACATCCGTCTTTAAAATGCTATCAGTACTATGATAGCGTTTTTAAATGCTATTAAAAGTGATGTTGTACTGGCCTAAGATTCTTGCCTTTAAAACCATATTCTTCGTCATTTGAAAATAAATCACAGATAACTTTTATGTTTTGATAATCAATTATAAATTAGAGAGGTTATTTGCACTAATTTTACAATCTAGAATTTGACCAAGAATTTTCAAATCTAAAATAATAATAATAATAATATCTTTGACATTACTTCTAATTTGATCTTCTTTTTCTTGATTAAATTTTCCATTCAAATTAGCATACAACATTTTGATCAATTCAAGATAGCAACAAAAATCATTTTGTGATAAATCGGTTAAACTAAAAATATCATTTTCCAAAGCAAGATCTTATAAACCACTGGAATAAAATTCATTAAAATTAGCAAATCTTCCCAAAAAGGCTTTACCATATGTTGCATATTTAATGTATTTATCACCGGACTCTTGATCATTAAAAAGTTAACTTTTGATTCTTTTGGTAAGGCTTATAGAAGGTTGGTTTGAGGAAGATTATTATGGGTTGTTTTGGAGGAAAGAGATTGAAAATTTTGTAGAAGAAAAGTGTGTGTTGAAGATGAGGTAAGAAGGAGTGAATATAAAGAGTTTAAAGGTATATGTTATAGGTAAAAGGTATCTTTTCAACTTTTGAATTTAATGCAAACGACAACAAATTTCAAAAGTTCAAATTTGAAAATATTCTTCGGATCTTGTCTAGTATGTTGACATACATAATTGGCATATGTCGACATATATGCCCAAATTTCAATATTCAAAAAATAAAGAAATATATTCACACACACACACACACACACATATATATAAACTTATTATTATTATTACTATTTATGTTTTAAATAACTCGAAAATTTTCAAAAAGAAAAAAAATGTGAAATGTAAAATTACCAATTTTGTTGTTTTCTTTGTTTGA
This sequence comes from Allium cepa, assembly GCA_030765085.1. Taxonomy (NCBI): domain Eukaryota; kingdom Viridiplantae; phylum Streptophyta; class Magnoliopsida; order Asparagales; family Amaryllidaceae; genus Allium; species Allium cepa. The sequence continues at coordinate 67,947,157 of CM060942.1, forward strand.
CTAGTTTAATCTTCCATCACTGTGTAACACATGTTGACATTTTTAGTACCTAGTTCGTTGTCACTTATTGTTGTATCAGAATCATCCAAGGTTGCATTGTAAGCCTTTTTTGTCCTTTTAAATGTATCAAAGTTTAGTGAATTTTTCTTGATGCGGACAGTCCTTTCGTAGATGGTTAGATTCACTACAATCATAACAATTAAAAACGCTTCTGTTTTTAGAATTTTTTTTCAATTTGATGAAAGTTATTCATGTTTTAGTATTTCTAAAATTTCTTAAATTTCAACTCATAAGAGCAATCTCCTCGTTGTTATCATCGTCGTCTAAATTTTGATTGTTAGTCGTTGCGTTGAATGCAATTAATTTTTTTTCAATCGCCTTAGTTTGTTTTACTTTACCAGTGCCTTCATGTGTGACTTGCAATGTCCTTCAAATTTCATAATCAATCTTACAAACAGAAACTAGATTAAATTAATTTTTATCCTCGAAGCAAAAAAATATTCATGGTCTTTGAATTATTGAGTGCTTTTGTATTTTGGTCTATGGTCCACTTTGAATATTCAGTTTCACTTTGTGTAATGTTTCAAATATCTAAACTGTTGGATTGTAAATAAATTTTCATCGCACATGACCAGCAAGCATAATTACTTCCATTAAGCATTGGAGTCGGTAGCTGATTGTCCTTCTATAAAAGTGTTAAATAGTGTACTACCAGTATTAATAGCCACTTGTAACATTCAAGAAAACAAATGACTATTTTTTAAAAACCTAAGGCTCTTATGCCAAATGTGGGAAATAGTGTGGTACAAATTATACTAGTGAACGGATCCTTAGGCTACTTTAACACTAGAGGGGAGTGAATAGTATTTGTTACATATATTGAACTTTTCTAAATGGTTTCAAGATTTAAATCAAAATACAGATAATCAACAAAGATATCTATTAATAGGAAGTCATATATATATATATATATATGTATGTATGTATATGTATATGTATATGTATATATCGTAGCATCCCGCCATTTTGGATTCTTTAAGCAGACACACGCGCCGACTCAAACCATACAAAAGGGCGGATTGTTATTAGGGTGAATAAGAAAAGGAGAAAGAAATAAAATAAAAGAAAAGGAGAGAAATAAAATAAAACAGAATCTCACAGTGGAATGACGAAATATAATAATCAAATTAAATTTCATGAAGCTATTTAAAAACATTTGATTATACTTATACATCACAGAATCAGAGTTACATACAATAGAGATAAGTAACAGTGCAGTGGAATAGTATGATGCAGAGGGACTAAAATAATAATAGAAGTATGATTTCTTCATCTTTGTCCTCCAGAAATAGTCTTCAAATCCTTAAATGCTCAAGCTAACCCAAGCGAATTAAAAAGACAAAACACTAGATTCAGAACTTAAAGATCTTATGTGAGTTAAATCAACGGTAAATATGCATGTGATGGCGTCACAGATGTTTACAAGGTTTGACATCTTCTATCCAGTGTCTAACGGGAGTGCAGTAACTCAAGAGATGTTCGGGATTCACACCTCCTAAGGATCCGTTAAACTATCTACTATGTAGTACAATACGCTATTGTAATAGTGTCTACAGTAAAGTAAAGTACTAAAATAACATTAAGGCATCGCCTATTTTCCCTTAACACATATTAAATATTCTCATAGTCTATACAGTATAGTAATTGTAACGACCCGCTATTTTCAACCGTTCGCATCCGCACATGTCAGACTTGAATTGCTCAAAATATCATATTGTTAATTTAAATTTGGAAAAACTCAGCATATACAGTAAATAAACAAATCATAGAATCAAAGACACAGAGTACTACAATAATAATGCAGCGGAATAGATAAATAGTAGTTCATGAAGCTACTATATGAACATCAGAGTTAGAAATAAAATACAACAGGATATCTCAATTACAGTAAAGTCTCTAGTACAACAGATGACCTCACTGAACAAATCAATTGGACAAGCTGAAAGCTAAATCGATAGTTGGATCTCCAAACGAAGCTCCAAACTCCAAAGGTGAGTCTCAAATGTTGTATTACTTAGTCTGACCCGTGCGTAAAGCAAAACACACAACACTCGAGTCAGGATTAACATTCTTATATCAATAAATCCAACTCAAGTGAAATAACAACTGAAATACAAGCAACTTAAAGGATGTTTGGGATAAACATCCTCTAAGGATCTGCGGAACAGTCTGCAAGGTAGAAATATACACTATAACACCGTGGTCATTTCAAATTAATTTATACCTCAAAACCAAAATATCATTTTCATTTCAAATATACCTATTTCCTAAAATAGTGTGTGTATATATATATTAAATAATTTATAAAGTTAAGTATTTCTAATTTCCTCACATTTCACAAATTGATTCAAATCAACTCAAATTCCAAATTCCAATTTAAATTCAATCTCAATTCAACAAATTTCAGTTCAATTCAGTATCTAAATAACCAATTTCAAATTTTATCGATTTCAAATACAGATCTGAAACACAAAATAAACCATTTAAATTCCAATATATCTCAAAGCTTTAATATTTCGATTTCCAAATCTAAATTTAACAGTTCATGTAGATCTTGATTTAACTCCATTGTTATTTAGTCTTGAAATATTCCCTCATTAAATTCAATATCATTTATAACCTTATATTACATTTTTAAATATTTCCTTTAATTTATTTAAACGTGAAATATTCATTAAATCACTTAAATCAAAATTCAGTTATAAAACCGTATCTTTAAATTTCAAATTCAATAGTTTCAAATTGATTTAATTAAATAAAATTCTTAATTAAATACAATTTCAATTAATTCAACTTTATCTCCCTTACTTATATAAATTATTACCAAAATCTATTTTGAAGTATAAATTTAGATACCCAAACATATTATATGTATTAAATCAATCTTTATTAACCATAAATTTCTTTCCAAAACCATTGAATTTTATTTCAAAATAATTATATATGGATATGGATCAACGGTGTCTGTATATAATTTTCTATCAAATGGTCAAGTGATACAGATATTTATCATTTCAATCCATAACTTAAATATATACGGGTAAATATCATTTCGACCCGCAATCCCAAATCTAATTCAAATGAAAATCGTTTGGGTATACCATTTCAACCCATAACGATTGTTCCTTATTCAAAAGTCCGTTCGGGTATGTATCATTTCTACCCATAGTAAATTTTTATACTAACAGAGAACTTGCAGAGTGACAGCAGATATGAAAATAATATAACAGGCATATATATATCCTCAATAACAATATGATGTAAACAACATCATATGGTGTCATATGCCATAGGTGAAGATTTACAGATAACAGCATATATAACAATTTAAATAACTACATCAGCTTATTTCAATTGTCGTTTCAATTGAAATCAAATTTAATAAATATAAGAACGTTAATCGTGAGCGATTGCTCAACTTTTGAGGCTAGAGATGAAACGAGAATGAGATGAGTTACGGATCCAGCACAAATTTCAAATCAAAACTGGATGGCACGAATTCGATGGACAAGCTGATAAATAAGAAATCCAGCAGAATGAATTCAAATCAATTTTGATGTAAACTAAAATATATACCTTATTTGTTAAAATCAATTTCCATTTGAAGCATAATAAACTATATATATATGTGTGTACATATATATATTCGAAATCAGAGTATATATAAAGTCAATAATAAAGTAAAATGCAAACCACTACTATACATGTACAACCAACACACAAATATATAAATCACCAGCTTAAATTATTAAGTGAACTAAAATAAACAATAGACGTACAAAGACTAAACTAAACATGTGCAAATTCTTGGATCTAAATACATATACCAGACTCCACATACTTAGATGTAACACATCATAAAACTCATATACATATACTTTTATCCATAACTAACATAAAACATACATTTATATATCAACTGTAAAACAAAATAAGAATTACTATAAATTATGTACACTGTAATATGTGTTGTGACTTTATAATTCACAGTGTACCGTAAACGTATATTTTATCAAAAAAAATAAAAGAATAAATTAGCATATATATATGTATATATGTATGTATGTATGTATATGTATATGTATTTATCTTAGAAAGAAAAACAATTTGATAACTTTAAAATATTTAAGTGTAATATGCGAACAGTTTACTAAGCATAATATATGCAGACGTTCTTGCTAAATTGAATGGGGAAAATGCAAAATAGAGATCCAAACCCTATATAGCAGGGCATTATATATACCCATGCTGTACTAAAGTAAAGCAAAAAATGTATACTAATCTATAAAGCAATAACAACCAAAGTTTTAAACTGAATAATATAATACTTAAATAAAATCTAATATATAGCACAATATAATGAAATATAACCTTTGCCTCTCCTATTTCCATAAGCATGCATGCCCCAGAAAAGAAAATGAGGAGCTGCCATGATTGCATGGTCGGAAAAATGGGCGAGCTTCCATCATGGGGTGTTAACGCTGAAATTTGAACGCTAACACCCAGGTGTATGAGTTGTAGTTGTGAAAGCACCACCCGATAACTCGGGAACAGATTATAAGCAGATGATAGCGGAAAAGTAGTAAACAACAACAATTTTATAGTGGTTCGGCTTAATGGAATAGCCTACGTCCACTTTAAGTACTTTTATTGATGATCTCGTTACAAGCTGATACATTTCTTTCCAAGTACAATACACTTTGAATTACAAGTCACTTAGAACAAGTAGATTAAACTTCAATGGAGATTAGAGTCTTCAAATCCATGCTGCATGTGTGTGTTCTTTTCTCGAAGTTGTTTGTAGCGTTCTTCGTGTCTTGAGAGCTTTAAGTGTTTGATTGGTTTGGAATGCAGCGGAGTAACAGCGCTTGAAGAGAATGAGCCAAAAGTCCTCTTTTAGTTGGAGTTAGGATCATATTTATAGGCGTTTTTCAGAACAAGGTCGTAGGTCGTGACCGACCTAAGTAAGGTCGTAGGTCGCGACCGACCTAAGTAGGGTTGTAGTTGACCTGAAGAGCATTGGCCCCTCCTTCCTCACGCATGCTGATTTGCACAAGTACTAGGTCGTGAGCGACCTATCCCCCTGTGGCATTGCATAGTCTTCTATATTCTGGTGTTTAGGTCGTTAGCGACCTAACCTAAGTCGCGAGTACTTTCTTGCAGCCATAGTTAATCTTAAGTCGCTGAGTCCCTTAGGTCGCGACCTTCCTTAGGTCGCGGAGCTCCTTAGGTCGGTGGATAGTTAAGTCGCGGAGTTCCATAGGTCGAGTCCATCTTCAGGTCGCACTCACTCTTAGGTCGCGACCTCCTCTAGGTTGTAGCTTTCTGTTAGGTCGCAACAGTCCTTAGGTTGCAACACTTTAGGTCGCAGCTACTCTTAGGTCGCTGGGCTCCGCTAGGTCGCGGCCTTCCTTAGGTTTGAGCACACAGTTAGGTCGTTTGAGTGCAATAGGTCGCGGAATGCTATAGGTCGGCGCTTCCCTTAGGTCGCAGATACTTTTAGGTCACTTGATGAGTTAAGTTGCCATGCCGTTCCTGTAGTTAGGTCGCTCCATGCCTTTAGGTTTTAGGTCGCTAATGAAGAGGAATTAACATTTGCCCCTCGAAGTACGTGCCTAGGTCGTAGGTCGCGTGCTTCGACCTGACTTAGCTAGGTCGTGAGCGACCTAACACTTGTGCCAATATGCGTGTCTATTTGTTTTCCCATATTTGCTTCATATAAAACTGTTAGGTCGCTACTTCTTCCTCATTTCATTGCTCTAACCTCCTACTGCCATTAACAATTCTCTGAGCTTCCAAAGGCGAATTCGACCCATCCAGTCACCGATTTACTTCCATCATTACGTCTCGTAAGTAAACCTGATCTTCAACCCATCATAATCGCCGTTAAATCATGAATTCTCACTTTCTGACCTTAGCTCAACTCCATGTATCACGCTTTATCTCGAGTGATTGTTGCGATCGATTTTTTCGGTCGTTATTTGGTTGATTTAGAAGTCATGGCAGTGCGTTGAATTCATGATGGATTGAGGATTTTTTGGTTAGTTTTTGGAATGATCTAGTGGTATGAAGAGATGGTAAATTTCATGGAGAGGATGATGAATCTCTTCGGGTAGTTGATGGCGGGTTATTGGGTCTGGTGAAGCATTGCGTGGAGAGGAAGTTAGTGACCTAGCAGATCTGAACGACTTAAAATAATTCGCGATCTATTGATCCTTGCGACCTAAGGAATAGTTTCGACCTATACTAGGTCGCTGAACGACCTAACACTCATGTGACCTAAGACCTTGCATGAGTTAAGAGTTACTCGAGCTAAGAACTGCGCAACCTAACTTCCTTGCGACATAGGCTTTAGGTCGCGGCCGAGCTAACACAGACGAATTTGTAAAGCCTTATTCTTTACTTTGCACAGCGCGACCTAAGAAGGCTCCGACCTATGCTAGGTCGCTGGACGACCTAGGACTTGTGAAATCTTGAGACAACTTTGATTGAACTGTTTGAACTTTGAACTATATGGATTTGAATTCTGTTGCACTTTGTTTTAGGCTATCTCTAATGCTAATAACCTGTTAAACATAACATTTGCAGAAAACTGGGACGAATATACTGCCATTGACTGCCCACATCGAATGACAGATTAGTCGATAAAGAATAATCAATTTAAATGAACTGTGCGAATGAAATGCTGTGAACCAATGAATTCAAGTGAAGTGTTAAAGCAAAACTAAAATATCCAGTTAAAGCTGATTCGTTCGCATTAACACTACACTTGAGATCTATATTAACAAGTTCTGAAATCTCATAGTCGACTAATTGTCAACTAGTTTGATTTCAGTTATGTTTGCTTTCCTTTTTTTTTTTTAGTTCTGCACAACACTTCACACTTTTTAGGAAACGTGCACCTTCTCATCTGAACATCCAGTCGCTTATGTAGAATGATGTCTCAACAAGAAGAGATGATAGAACACGCTGAAGGGGTTTTCCCGATTGCTATTCCACTAGAGAATCCTCCGGAAAGAACTCCTACCCTTTTGAAACAGCGGGCGCTTAATCAATTATGCGTTCAATTTGGCATTGCCGAGGCAGAAGTTTTACTCCCTGGACCAAATGACTCTGCTGATAGACCACCTTACGGTTTTGTTGCCATTAATCGACAAATGTGCTTGAGTGGAGCAATTCCTCCTTTTAATGAATTTCTCTGGCAAATCCTCCTTCGACTGACGATCTCTCCTTTCCAGCTGCACCCCAACGGCTATGCTATTTTGATGGGATTGTGTGTTCTGTTCAGGAGGACTCTTGATCGTCTTTCGAGTTTTGAGGAAATCTGTTACTTGTGCACTTTTGCGAAGAACAAGGACCATCCTTCAATTGTACTTGTAAGAGGTGCGAGGAACCGCAAACTTATTTTGGATTTGCCGGAGAGTGCACATGGTTTCCTGAATCAATACTTCTACATTCGTTGCTCCGCAGAATTTTACGCAGACTGGAGAGTAGGAAATGAGATCTTTTTTCTCTTCTTTCTTTAATTTTATTCTAAGTTTTGCCTGGTTCGTATTGCTAGATGCTGATTCCATTCCTTATTTTTACAGCACTTCCTCCTCCTTCTAGAGATTCCAGCCATAAGTCAGTTTTTGAAAGGCTAAGCACTGTGGCTGCTGATGAAAGAAGCGCAAAATTTCTATTGACAAAAGAACTTCTTCATCAGTTTGAGCTTCTACATCCTTCTCGTTCCACTCAAATACATGAAGTTCCAACGGAGGTTCCTGATTCTCCGACGAACACTCCTGATGCCCCAGTCTCCACTAAAGAGAACTTGCAGGGAGGAACCTCTATAGAAACTTCACTAGTTAAGTGTTCAATTCCGAAAGATGTTGCGGGGCCATCTGACAAGTCTGTACTTGCCTCAGTTACTGGAGAGGAAGAACCCCCTCGATCTACTAGTGAAGGAGTTAAGAAAGCAAGCTCCAAAAAACAAGATGGCGATGATGTTTTTGAGGGGTTGAGCGATTTAATTGTGACATCTCAAGAACTTTTCAAAGATGATGTTTCTAAAACTGTCTCTTCTGTAATCGAGGCGACATCTTCTTTACAACAAATGTCAACTCCTCCTACTCAAGTTATCACTACCTCTATTCCACAGAGTGGTTTGTAACTCGATGCGCGTAGTTTACACGTTACACGACACTTTGGATTTCTCATCACTTCTACGCACTTATCTTCTTGTACTTTAAAGATTTCTAAAGCTTATTATTTTAATTCCAGATTCTCCTATGGGGCGCAGCGGCTCGTACTATGATGATTTCCAGCGCTACGGGAGGCGTAGCCAGTATGATTACAGGCGTTACCTTCCTTCTTACAGAGAGTCGGATGAAGAGAGGGCCATCAGGAAAGCCGACGAGAGACGAGCATATGAAGAACGTCGCCGAAGGGAACAAGAAAGACATGATCTTCCCCACAGAGATGATGATACCCAAAAGAGAAAAGCTCATGATGAGAGAGGAAAGAGTCACATAGACGATTCTTCTAGCAAGCGGGCTAGACTTACTGAAGAAACAACTCCTTCAGCTTCTGAACATGTCCCTGCTCAATCTCCTGCTCCCGTTCGCTCCGACATTCAAGCAATCATCAACCGGCCCGCATACCAAGTCGGGCAAGGTCCTCCCACTCTTCAAAGTCGATTTCTTCAGTGGTGCCTGAGAGGGGTTCGATTTGATCTCGACTTGGTTCCTCTCGACAAACCGGCTATGCTGCGAAATCTTGATACTGTCAGGACCGATATCGAAAGAATGTCGAACTGGCAAAAACTCGTCGATGAACTTCAGAGGGTTAACCGAGCCAATCTCGAGGCCATGCTAACAATGGAGAATGATAAGGCTGAGTGGCAGAAGACTCTCGAACAGCATGACGCCGAAATGAGAAGTATTGGTTCCTACAATGAAAAGCTGGAAGCGGAAGTAGAAAAACTTAAGGAAGAATTAGCTACTTCATCTACTTTCCATTCTCAAAAGGAGAGCATGCTTCAGCAACAAGTACGAGATGCGCATGCCAGTCAAAGAGCAGTCGAAGATAAGCTTGCACACAAGGAAAAGGTCATGGAAGAATATCGTGCTGAAACTGTACAACTGCGAGAACAGACCGGCTCTCAAAGCTTGGAGATAGAGTTGTTAAAAACTCGACTTGCTATGGCCGAAAAGGAGCGCGACGAGGCTGTTGCTGGTAAACTTGCGGCCGAAGAGGCTCATCAAGCAACCAAAGCTGACATTAGCTCCACATTATTCGATTTTTATCTGCACATCATTTTGGGACGTGGCAGCCTTGCCTTTCTAGGTCCCAAGTATGAAATCACACTGGCTGAAGTTTGGGAGGCAGCACTTGATATGCTCGGTGGTAAAGGTGCTGGATATGCTGAGTCAGCCCTTGAAGAGCATTATCTTGATGATGAAGCCCGCGCCGCTCTTGCCAAGGGAAAAGAGCAACTTGCCACAGCGCGGGCCGGGATGGCGGAAGAGGAGCATTCTGAAAAAGAAGTACTGCCTACTACCTCTGAACGTCCTCTAGTTTCTCCCGAGGTGGACATTACAGGCTCTAGTGCTCATTCGCCGCCTCCTACAAGAACCGGGGTAATTACCCCTACAGATGAAGAGGCTTTGGAGGACATTGGGGCTCAGAATTATGAGATTGAACTAACGAAGCCAACATCTTTAGGTAATTTCGACATTGGTCCGATTCAGGTGGATTGCCTGCTTATTCCTCAAAAATTTGATGAGCTTCTCGATTACTTCTTGAATCTCGATGAACCCATATCTCCCTTCTTTTGGGAAGATACTAACATTTTCAATTTCTCTTCTTCTGCAGTTGAAACAACAAGTGCTGTGCAGACTTCGCCTCCTCTGGTTATTCCTCCTCCATCTCTTCAGGTGACTCCTCCTTCTGCTTCGCAACCCGGGTCACAAGAGGAGAAAATTGAGGCTCTTCATGGCTTGGATGACCCTATTGCTTCGCAGGAGCAAAAAGATGAGGGACTTGAAGGAGGCGAGATCTCTCCGGAGCGGACTCCTTCTGACGACGTAGTTTTGTCCGCTCTCGTTACTCCAGGGAGTGAGTCTTCTTCGAAGAGAAGAAAGAAGCATGGGACATCGAAGAGGAGGGGGAAGAAAATTATCACCACTGAAGAGGAACCAGAAATTGCGCCAGTTGCACCTCCCTCCCCTTCTTCCCTTATGCCTTCAGACCGACCTGAAAGACCTGAAAAGCTAACCATTCGGCCGGGTAAAGGGTCTAAAGGCGGCAAGAAGAAATGAAGAGTTGAGCTTTTTGATTCCTTTTTTGTGTAATGGTCGGATGTTGTGCAGGCACCGGCCCCTGCTTTTTATTTTGAAACCTGTATCTGCAATATCTGCAATTGAATAAAATGATTCTTTATTTGTACAGACTTTTGTTTGAATTTGTGAATGCATTTATTATTCATTTTTGCACAAGTTTATTTATACGATATTGCGGTGAGCTTGTGGTATGTTGTTTGAGCGTACTTTACCGACGTAGCTATACCACTTTGTATGTAACTATACCATGTTGCCCCTATACCATGAGCTTACTGCAATATCGTATACTTTGAGGGGACTTGCACTCTCGTTTTCTAAAGAATAATTACTTCATTCTCGAAGAGAATTTTCGTAGAGTGCAACTTCCTTCATATAAGTTTCTACGCTTTGTTCTTCGAAGAAATCACTTTTTCCTTTTGCGTATGTATACATTTTGCCAAGTGAATTCTTCTATGTGGTAAAGCGGACCTCTGAATGTACTTTAACTTTCTTTCCCCCTTCTTTTTTTTTTAGAATAGGTAAATCGCTCTTCCTTTGAAAGTTAATATACGCTCTTGATGAGGATTTTTCTTTTTTTCTTTTAATAAAAATTTGTGCCTCTGAGGAGAGATTTTTTCATGTTTCAACACTTGGAAGTTTTATTTCAATCTTGGTGAAACGTGTTCCTCCAAAGAGTTGTGTCTTTGAATAAAGCCTTTTCACGTTTCAACACTTGGAAGTTTTATTTCAATCTCGGTGAAACGTGGGCTTCTGAAGAGGTCTTTCTTTTTAATTGTGTCCCCGGGAGGGGGTTGTACCTCTGAGGAGGGATTTCTCACGTTTCAACACTTGGAAGTTTTATTTCAATCTTGGTGAAACGTGTACCTCCAAAGAGTTGTGCCTTCGAGGAAAGCCTTTTCACGTTTCGACACTTGGAAGTTTTATTTCAATCTCGGTGAAACATGGGCTTCCAGGAAGGTCTTTATCTTGTTTTGCATTTCAACTTTGGTGAAGTGAAATTCCGAAGAGCGGTTGTTACACTTCAACTCCTGGCGAAATGTGCCTCCGAAGAGGGCTTTTATTTTGTTTGTATTTCAACTTTGGTGAAGTGAAATCCCGAAGAGCGGTCATAACACTTCAACTCCTGGTGAAATGGGCCTCCGAAGAGGGCTTTTATTTTGTTTGCATTTCAACTCTGGTGAAGTGAAATTCCGAAGAGCGGTCATAACACTTCAACTCCTGGTGAAATGTGCCTCAGAGAGGGTTTTCATCGCCTGGAAGTTACTCTCTCATGGTTGGAGGGTCATGACTCCTCCAATCTTTTTTGTTGAGTAGAGAACTTTCTTTTTTGTGGCGTATGACCCATTAGAGGTCTTTATTCTCCGAAGAGTTGTGCCTCCAAAGAGGACATGAGCTGCCGATGATGGCTTTGGTTGTTCCTCTGTTCACTTGCTCATGCCTTTTCAATGATCCTCTGCCCCCTTTTTTTTTTTTACAAGTAACTTGTTTAATCCAAGGAAGTGTGCTTCATTGTCAGGCAATTTCGTGAGAACGAGCATTAGCTTCTTAATTGGATGTTTGTTTGTTCAAACGATCTCAATTTATTAGCAAAGACCCGTTTCTGTCGAAATCATAGGCCGTTCAATTGAAGTACTTCCTATCTAGGATTTGAATTCGGGGCTCTTGTGACTTGAAATTTGGCGAGAATCACTTGGTCTTTTTATGTGCAAGTTTCACTTCCATTGTCTGCAAAAATTCAAATCGACATTTCAGCAATACATTCTATGTACTTTTTATATCGAAAATAAAGCAAACATGTAATAATAATAAGGAACACAAGATTTATAGTGGTTCGGCCAGGAAATTGGGCCTACATCCACTTTATATTCTTTCATTATTTACTTGCATCAGTTTACAATTGCTTTCAATTACAAGAATCATACATTCATAATTCTTTTTACAATATTTCAACAAAATTTTCAAGTAAAGTATGGACGCAAATGGTTGCTGTTCCATGCCCTTGGAATTTGATCTCCTTCAACAGTGGTGAGTTTGAATGTGCCGTCAAGAAGCTTCTGACCTATTACATATGGTCCTTCCCAATTTGGCCCAAACACACCTATCGCTGTCATAATTCTCTTTAGGACTAGGTCTCCAATCTCAAAGCAGCGTTGGCGAACTTTGGAATTGAAATGTCTGGCTATTCTTTGCTGATGAGCTGCAATTCTGAGATTAGCCTCATCTCTTTTTTCATCAAGGAGATCTAGCGCTTCAAGCTGTAGCTTTTCGTTTTCTGCTTAATTGAAATGGATTCTTATGTGTGAAGGGACTTCTATTTCTACCGGAATCATTGCCTCTGACCCGTATGCCAATGAAAACGGGGTGTGCCCAGTCGCAGTTTTGTGAGTGGTTCTGTATGCCCATAGTGCCAGTGGTAGCTTATCGACCCAACCACCTTTTGCTCTTTCAAGTTGCTTCTTGATGGTTGACTTAATGATTTTGTTCACGGCTTCCACTTGCCCGTTTGCCTGCGGATGAGCTACTGCTGAGAAGCTTTTCCGGATTTTGAATCGCTTGCAAAAATCTTGGAATTCTTCACTTTCAAACTAAGTTCCATTGTCTGTAATTATTTTTTGAGGCACACCGTATCTGCAAATGATGTTTTTAGTCACAAAACTTATCATCTTTTTTGAGGTGATAGTAGCCAGTGGTTCAGCTTCTGCCCACTTAGTAAAATAATCTACAGCAACAATGGCATATTTAATTCCAGATTTGGCAGTTGGTAACGGTCCTACAAGGTCTATCCCCCATATTGCAAACGGCCATGGACTGACCATCTGTGTGAGTTCGGTGGAAGGAGCTCTAGGAATTTTGGCGAATCTTCGACATTTGTCACATTCTCGGGAATACTTTGCTGCATCTCGATTAATTTCTGGCCAAAAATATCCGTACCGGAGAATTTTCTTTGCTAATGTTTGGCCACCTGAATGATCACCACATTCTCCTCCGTGTACCTCTGCTAGGATTGCTTTAGACTCTTCCCTGGATACACATCGAAGTAATGGCATTGAGAATCCCCGTTTGTATAACTGGCCATCCTGGACTACGTATCGAGAGGCTTTTCTCAGTAGCTTTTGTCGTTCTTTTGAGTTCCCTGGTAAGGATCCATTGAGCAGATATTCTATTATCGGAGTCATCCATGATTCTTGTTCTTGAGACATGCTCATGATCCAATCAATGTCCATCTTATCAATGCTAGGAGTCGACAGGACCTCTACTGGAGTTAGCCCCAGAAATTGAGCTTCGCCTGTGCTCGAATACTTTGCGAGAGAATCTGCTTTCATGTTTTCTTCTCGAGGAATGTGACTTATCGTGTAATGGTCGAAATCACCCAGGAGTTCCCAAGCCTTTGACAAGTAGGCGGGCAGATTCCCCCCTTTTGCTTGGAATTCCTTTTTGACTTGGCATACAATAAGCTGAGAATCACTGAATATCTGTAACGCTCGGATGTTTAATTCTTTAGCAATCCTTAAGCCAGCGATAAGGGCTTCGTATTCTGCTTCATTGTTTGTTGAAGAAATTCCAATCTTAGTGCATAGCATAATGATCGACCTTCAAGAGTCTCAAGTACAACTCCGGCTCCAGAACAGTAGTCGTTTCTTGCACCATCGACATATAACTTCCACTGGATCGGGGAATTGTCGACCGTTTCTTCCTTACTGTTACCCTTATCTGTAAATTCTGCAATGAAATCCGCTAAAGCTTGTCCATTGATTGCTTTCCGGGGATGATAAGTGATGTCATACTGACTGAGTTCAATATTCCACTTTAGAAGACGACACGAAGTTTCAGGGCGAAACAGGACTTGCTTTAAAGGTTGATCAGTGAGGACTCTGATAGGATGAGCTTAAAAATATTGCCTCAACTTCCTAGACGCAATTAGTAAGCAATAGGCGAGTTTTTCCAACTTAGAGTAATTCATCTCTGCCCCAGTGAGTCTTTTGCTGATATAGTAAACTAGATGTTGAATCCTTTTGTCTTCCCGTATCAGCGCTGCACTTAAAGCATGAGATGATACTGCCAAGTATATAAGAAGATCCTCGCCATCGCCAGGCCTAGAAAGTATTGGAGGCGTCTCCATATGGCGAATCAATTCATCAAAGGCTTTTTGGCATTCGGGAGTCCAATCGAAGTTTTTCCTTCCTTTCTTTAGGGCGTCAAAGAATGGGATGCATTTATCTGTGGCTTTGGAAATGAACCGACTCAAGGTGACAACTTTTCCATTGAGACTTTGCAATTCCTTCTTTGTTCTAGGAGCTTTGACTTCTTTTAATGCAGTAATTTGAGCTGGACTGGCCTCAATGCCCCTAGCGCTCAAGATAAAACCTAAAAACTTGCCGGATTCCACTCCAAATGAACATTTTAAAGGATTGAGCTTCTTTCCGTATTTTCGGAGGACAGCGAACATGTCTGCTAAGTGTTTTATGTGATCCAGTGCTTTCTTAGACTTTACTAACATGTCGTCGACGTAGACTTCCATAGTCTTGCCCAGCTGCGGTTTGAACATAGCATTAACGAGTCTTTGGTATGTTGCCCCTGCATTCTTCAATCCGAAGGGCATAACTCTATAGCAGTAAAGACCGATGTCGGTGATAAAGCTCGTGTCCTCCTGATCTGGCTCATGCATCATGATCTGGTTATATCCGGAGTAAGCATCCATAAAAGATAACAATTCGTGTCCCGCTGTTCCGTCTACCAGTTGATCGATTCTGGGTAATGGGAAGCAGTCTTTGGGGCAGGCCTTGTTTAGATCTGAAAAATCGATGCATACTCTCCATTTTCCGTTGGCTTTCTTAACCAGCACTGGATTTGAAACTCAATTCAGATATGTAGATTCTTTGATAAAATTATTCTCCTTGAGCCGATCAACTTCTTCTTTTAATGCCGCTGACCTTTCCGGACCTTGAGTTCTCCTTTTCTGCTTTACAGGTGTAAATTTTGGATCAATATTTAGAGCATGCACTGCAACTTCTGGGGATATTCCGCACATATCGGCATGAGTCCAAGCAAAAACATCCAGATTTGCCTTTAAAAAAGATATTAAGATATTCTGAATTGACGCATTAAGTTGTGAACCCACATTCAACACTTTGTTTGGGTCCTTTGGGTCAACAGGTATTGGTATTGTCGTTTCCACCGGTACCACTCTATTTTCCCCTGCACTGACTTTTCTAGGGTTCATTTCTTTCCTTGCTCCGCTGTGCTCGCCAGTGCAGGGTCCGCCCTGTAATTGCTACAAGGCTGGTTCTTTGATGCGGACTGGGGCTGCCGCATTCTTTCCCATTTCTCTTTTTCTGGTTTCTCGTAGCTCTGTCAGATAGCACTCTCGCCCAGCATTTTGATCACCTTTTATAACTCCTACTCCATTGTCTGTAGGGAATTTAATAGTGAGGCACCACGGGGCAAGAACAGCTTTGAACGCTGCCAGAGTTGGGCGACCAAGGAAAGCATTGTAAGCAGAAAATTCGTCGACAATCACAAAAGTTTGCTTGCGGACCACTTTTCTCTCTCCTTCTCCGAGTTCCACGAACAAATCAATGGTCCCTACCGGCTGCTTTGGCTCCCCAGTGAAACCAGCAATTTTCTGCGATGAGGCTTGCACATCAGCCATAGGGATCTTCATTTGGTCGAATGTTTTCTTAAAGAGAATATTGCAGGATGCGCCACAATCAATGAGAACTCTTCTGACAATAGCTGGTCCGATACCAGCCGAGATGACTAGAGGATCCAAAGTAGGAGCTTCAATA
This sequence comes from Allium cepa, assembly GCA_030765085.1. Lineage (NCBI taxonomy): Eukaryota > Viridiplantae > Streptophyta > Magnoliopsida > Asparagales > Amaryllidaceae > Allium > Allium cepa. Next base: position 67,963,325 of record CM060942.1, read on the forward strand.
CCTGCGGAATCCCTGGCTCTGAACACTATATCATCATTGAAAGTTCTTTGTTGCTTCAAAGGCGTAGCACCTTCCAAAACAAATACATCTTCCTCAGTCGGCACATACTTTAAAGCTCTGGTATACCTTTCCATCTCACCCCATCTTCTACTGCTGGGTGAGGTCCTCCTATATTGACATTAATAATGGGCCTTCCAGATTCATGCCCTGCAGCCTTCTCAATCGTCCTAGGCTGTTGAGTAGGAGCCTGTTGCCCTTGACTAGATGAAGCAGGATTGTTGTTATTCTTTTTCACAAATTGCTACAGTTTGTTTTCCCTTAGCAACTCTTCAATCAGATTTTTCAACTGGCGGCATTCGTCGGTCTCGTGACCGGGTTGATTATGGAAGCGGCAGAACTTCCCACTCTATATAGCCTTTTTCCCGGTCCTTAGAGGAGGAGGTTTAGGAAAGTCAACAGAATCTTTAATGGCAAGGTAGATACGTTCCGGCGTATCTGATAAAGGAGTATACTCTGATGGCTTGAAGGATCGGGGCTTCTTCAGATTACCCTGTTTCTTCCCATTGTTATTTTCCCTCTTTTGCCCTATAGATTCATTCTTGCGTGGAGCAACAGTGTTATCTTCAGCTTTTTCCAACACTGCCTTTACCGGTACGGGACGGCTTTCTAAGCGCATGAATTCATCTGCTTTTTTATAGAATTTTTAAGGGGAATTTGGTTCCTTCATGTTTAGCCATTTCCCAAATTCGCTTGACTTGTCAATACCCTTCATCAGATAAGTCAATATCATTCGCGGTTCTGCATTGTCCACCTCAGCTAGCGCTATATTAAAGCGGTTTAAGAAAGATCTGATAGTTTCCCCTGGATTCTGTTCCAAACTTGACAGTGACATGATATCCTTAGCTTTTGAGGCGTATAGTCTGAACTGCTCCTTGAACTTCCGAGTTAAGTCAGAAAACTGATCGATAGATCAGCTGGAAGTTTGGTGAACCAAAGCAGAGCTACACCTTCGAGATACACAGGAAAATATCGGCACTTTATTTCATCAGAGGCTCTGGCACCAGTCATGTGCCAATCATACTTGTATAAGAATTCGTTCGGATCACTCGTCCCCCTGTAAGCTGGAATGGTTGGCGGGACAAACTTCCTTGGGAATTCAGCCTTTAAGATTTTCTCGGTAAATGGAGTTTTACTTGGGGCGAAACCCCATTCTTTCTCGTCTTCAACCCTCTGCATACTCTCTTTCATAATTTGTCGGACCATTCCAGAAAGATACTCCTCATCATGTCGAGTTCTAGATCCACCGACCTCTGGAAGTGTTTGTTCAAAGGGGCTAGCAGCCCTTTCAGGAGCATTTATTTCTTCAGCATCATGAAGGTTGCCAGCAAAATTCCTCTCATTACCCGCTGGTTGACGGTTTGCCCCAAGCAGATCGTTCAACCTATTTAGAATTAGGGCATTCTGGGCATTTTGAGCCTCGAGTTGTGCATTGATCTGTTGGTTCAGCCCTAAAATTGCAGCATCCAGCTCTGCCTTTGTAACTCCGACAGCTGGAGTGGCTTGATTCGATATAGGGGAAGCGGAGGTTCCCTCTTGAATATTCCCAGATCTGACAGATCTGCTCTTCCTTCCAGGAGCCATAATCTCGGATAGACTTCTAGTTTTCAAGGAAATTCTCTCTACAAATCTCTGTGAAGCAATGATGATAACTCACCTGAGTTCAATTCTCAGTGAAAGCACCAAAAAATGTTAACGCTGAAATTTGAACGCTAACACCCCGGTGTATGAGTTGTAGTTATGAAAGCACCACCCGATAACTCGGGAACAGATTATATGCAGATGATAGCGGAAAAGTAGTAAACAACAACAATTTTATAGTGGTTCGGCTTAATGGAATAGCCTACGTCCACTTTAAGTACTTTTATTGATGATCTCGTTACAAGCTGATACAATTCTTTCCAAGTACAATACACTTTGAATTACAAGTCACTTAGAACAAGTAGATTAAACTTCATTGGAGATTAGAGTCTTCAAATCCATGCTGGATGTGTGTGTTCTTTTCTCGAAGTTGTTTGTAGCGTTCTTCGTGTCTTGAGAGCTTTAAGTGTTTGATTGGTTTGGAATGTAGCGGAGTAACAGCGCTTGAAGAGAATGAGCCAAAAGACCTCTTTTAGTTGGAGTTAGGATCATATTTATAGGCGTTTTTCAGAACAAGGTCGTAGGTCGTGACCGACCTAAGTAAGGTCGTAGGTCGTGACCGACCTAAGTAGGGTTGTAGTTGACCTGAAGAGCATTGGCCCCTCCTTCCTCACGCATGCTGATTTGCACAAGTACTAGGTCGTGAGCGACCTATCCCCCTGTGGCATTGCATAGTCTTCTATATTCTGGTGTTTAGGTCGTTAGCGACCTAACCTAAGTCGCGAGTACTTTCTTGCAGCCATAGTTAATCTTAAGTCGCTGAGTCCTTTAGGTCGCGACCTTCCTTAGGTCGCGAAGCTCCTTAGGTCGGTGGATAGTTAAGTCGCGGAGTTCCATAGGTCGAGTCCATCTTCAGGTCGCACTCACTCTTAGGTCGCGACCTCCTCTAGGTTGTAGCTTTCTGTTAGGTCGCAACAGTCCTTAGGTTGCAACACTTTAGGTCGCAGCTACTCTTAGGTCGCTGGGTTCTGCTAGGTCGCGGCCTTCCTTAGGTTTGAGCACACAGTTAGGTCGTTTGAGTGCAATAGGTCGCGGAATGCTATAGGTCGGCGCTTCCCTTAGGTCGCAGATACTTTTAGGTCGCTTGATGAGTTAAGTTGCCATGCCGTTCCTGTAGTTAGGTCGCTCCATGCCTTTAGGTTTTAGGTCGCTAATGAAGAGGAATTAACATGGGGGCTGATGTGGAGAGCAGGCACGAGTGCGTGGAGATAAGGCACACTCGATAGATGAAGGAACGACAGCCGATGATGGGAAGGCTTGGCTGTGCGCAGCGGTGACATGGAAGGCGGATGGTGGATGGGTTTGGTCGGAAGTCTTTGAGGCCGAGGAGGAACGATGGCATGGTTGCGTGAGTAGGAGAGGAGAGTTACGCGAGTTGCTGTGTTTGAGGAGAACGGGCCACAGGGAAACACGGCTATGGAAAAATATTGTTTGCTTTACCTTCTTTCGTTTGTTTTTTTCAAAGAAAAGAAGAAGGAAAAGAAAATGAAAGAAGCACTGAGGAAGGAAGAAGATCCAGATGCTCAGGATAAAACATACAATACTAAATATAAAAGGCATATGCTGAAATGAAAGGACAGAGGTAATGTAATTGAAACGTATAGAAATAAATATGAGTAACGCGAATGGAAAAGTCAGTGCACGAAACTTCAACGAAAAATAAAAGCAATGACCTTCCAAATTTAAACTGACACAGATAAGGTAAGGAATATATATATAAATTTCGTATTGAATATGATACGTTTGTTGAAGCCACTAGCACCAAAAATCAAGGAATGAAAAAGTCAACAGGGAAAACAATGGAACAAATAGAAATGAAACGTACTAAATTAAATATGAGTAGTTTTAGAAGCAACGGTCACCGATTGATTTAGCTGACAAATATTAAAGTAATTGATTGATGCGCATTTAAATTTTGAAACGCAAAAGAAATCAAATGGCCACGGATCCGATACCGATATGGTTATCGGTTTCGTGGATTCCGCTGTGTTTGGACTTCAAAACACAAAAATAAATATACCATAGAGAACCGCTCGATGAGACGATCAAAATGGTATACAGATATTAGTGGTACGATTAAATTATAAAAATTTGAATTTTCTCTAACAGAAAATAGAGCTTAAAACGCAGAAAATAAGATCGACGGAGCTATAGAAGTCCAAATTTTGAAAAACGAAAGATGACGTCTCACTCAGAAGAAGATTTAGAAATTTCTATAGAAAATATTCCGGTCTTGGAAATAAATTTATTATCAACAATTATTAACTGACTTGAATTAAATAGAATTTCACAATGAAATAAACTTTCATAAAATCAGTTGAAAATTTACCACCTTCTATATTTAAATATACGTATTCCAAATATAAAATTTTAATTTCAAATTTTATTATTTTAAATTTTTACCAAAGTTAAATACATTAGTAAAATAAATAAAATTAATAGAATTTTACAGGTCGTTACAGTAATCCCACCCGTACTGGGTGTCATCACAGGGCACTCCATAGGTATGGTACGTAACAAACTTTTAGAAGGCGCGCTAGGGTAGGTGACACGACACAACTAGGCAATGCAAGGGTTGATATGCTAATTACACTTCCGGACAGTTGGTAACGCATGGCCACAACTATCGCCCAACTCGAAACACACTTCTAAGAAAAATCACGGGTGTCCACCAAATAAATCAAAAGTCAGTATATAGTATCAATGGAGTGTGCCCAATCGGAGGAATGACCTCACTTGGCCCGTCGATTGCTTCTGTTTTAGCCACCTTATGCTAACTCATGGGAGTTAGGTTCACGTAAATACACCTTTTGGATCGTCACCACCATCCTACTTCATTCTGAAATCTCCACCACGTACAGAGTTGTCAAAGTGGTTTTCGGTATTGGCAGAGAGTATGACAATATCCGATCAATAACCAATCGCTTATTACACACCGGATGGTTCTTTTACATTTCCAAAATCATTTAATTATTGATATCAAAGTGCCATAATCAATTCAAATCATATCGCTTTTGAAATCATTACTTAATTTCGAAATCATATTCACCTTTGAAATCATAGTTCGAAATTATATTTCCTCTCAAAAGTTTTATTTCCAAAATAGGTTAAACTGTCATTTCAAAATATAATATTAAACCAAACATGTTATATTAAATTCCAACTTAGTTTATAACGTCATTAACCATATTCACTTAAAAATCGAGAATTTGAATATAAATCAATCCATTTTACTTAGTTTGGAATTTCGAACAAAATAGTTTTAAATAGTTATAAATAGTTAATATGGATTTAAAATAGGTTAAATATATTTAAAATAGATTAATTATATTTAAAATAAGTTAAAATGGTTTAATTAGTTTTTTAAAATTAATTAAATGGTTTTAAAAATAGGTTAAATTGATTTAATATAGGTTAAAATAGTTTACAAATCCGAAATCTTAAGATTTAGAATCTTAAAAATAATATAACTTAAAATAGTTTATATTTGAAAACGATGATTTGGAATTTATATCAATTTTAAACTATTTATTTCATTTCAACAAAATCGGACCATTTCAATTTCTAAATAAAACTCAATTCCAAATCTTCAATTTATAGGATTCAATAAACTGTTGAATTTCCTCTTAATTTTATTCCCTGTTCAAATAACCATTCGAATTACTCAAATTTCAAAATATTTCAAAGTTATATTTCAAATTAATTTAATAGCTTAATTTCGATGGAATTTTATTATGCTTAAAGATTTAACTTTAAATTTCAATTTAATTTCTTAAAACAGTTCTTTTAAACCAATTCACATTTCAACAAAAAACTTGATTTCCTAATAATACTTCAATTTATGTAAATCAAATTTTACTTCAAAATATCATTTAATTACATTCAAAAAAATTAAGGATTTTAAAATCATTTAATTTAACCAATCCGGTGTCTTTATATAGTTCTCTACCATAGGGTCAAGTGATACGGATATTTATCATTTCAACTCGCAATTTAAAAATTTACGTTTGTATATCATTTCAAACCGCAATCCCAAATTAATATAGAATACACAAAATCGCTCGATTCTATCATTTCAACCCATAACGAATTTTCCCTATTCTATAGATCATTCGAGTATGTATCATTTCAACCCATAGTGAACTTGCAGTTTATAACGATATACAATACAACATCCATTCATACAATATCAACAATCAACATCCATCACAATCATCATCCATATCAATCAATAAATGTTAATATAGAACTGATAATCAATAACAAGTGTTTGACTAGAAATTTTTATTCAATAATAAATAAAATAACGATTTAATTCAAATAAATTTAAATTAACTGAAATGACGATTTAAATTTATCGAACAACCATAAACAAATTTTTAATTCATATCGAAAATTAATTTAACTAACATAAAAAATTTTAGAAGTTGTGAGTGGGTTAAAACACTCACCTTTGAATTTAAATCGAATTTAAATTCAATTTAAACCCAAAATTTGAACGGTCTTAAAATTCATCCATATCGGCATCAAAATGTCTGGAATTCTGAAACGATCCTAGCGGAGAAACCGTGCATGAATTGGACCTCGTATGCACAAGTTACACATGTTAGAACATTTAAAGTTAAAAATAAAATAAAATTAAATTAAAAACAGAGCCCATACATACGACCACGTCACCTTCAGCCTTGACCTGATTCCCAAATGCTAATGCCTTATTATCATGAACGAAAACGGCCGCCGCAACCAAAAGCAAACTCCCCCTCCACGATCAACCTTCACCTCGATCTAACTAGGCCAAACGCCTTTCCGTCCTAATGCCGAGTCTACCTTGCCCCGGTGATCGCTTCCGCCACCATGATGGGAAACTGTGGCGAACACAAAAATCAGTCAAACATCATCAATTTTTGGTGGCAACAATGACTGATCCGACAAACTATCCATAAAGATGAGCGCCATACATCACGCTCTTCACAACGGTGCCTTTCGATCGTCGCTTGGACGACGATCCACCGTTGGATCGTCAAAACTCCAAAACGAACGGCCGAGGTTCATCCCCAATTTCTGGAAAAATGGTGATTCGATGACAAAAACGAATTGCTACTCCGAGATGCGCTCGTCGAGAGCTTCGAAACGGTATATAATTTGGTATATTTTGAAGGAGTTTATTTTTTTAATTCGAAATTGAATTGGGAATTTGGTTTTTAGTTTGTCTACCATTGGAATGTGTAGCATCAGAAATTTCTGAATACAGAAATGAGAAATAGATAGACTGTTAGGGTTTATAACCGGATATATATAGGCAGATCAGGAATAGGAACAAATGGATCGAATCAATTGAAAGTTTAACGATAAACGACTCAAAATGCCCGTTCTATCTTCGGAATGAAATTGGGTCAACCCATATATCGAATAGATGTTTTTGATGATTTTAAACTCAATGGAACAGGTTTTAAGTTCTAATTCCATTGTATGAAGAAGTTGTGCAAAAAGCAGCTTATTTCAAATTGATTTCAATTGAGTTGATTTCTAGGCGTTTCGAGCCCGCACGATCAAACGAAAAATCTGATCGCTACAAAACTTGTAAACTTACAATAAATCACTATTATGGATCCAATGAAAATGGTTGCATCAAAATCCAAGTCAGTGGCCAAAATGGCTAGTTTCTCATTAATTAAATAAATTATTATTAAATTAAAATTGCAATTTAAATTCTATAATTAACAAATTTTATCATTTTTGATTTCTTAAACAACTACAATACTTTAAAAAATTTAGATATCAATTCAAAGTTAATTAATTCATCAATTTAAGTGTTAAATTTCAATTTTGTTAATTTCTAAAATTATAAATTAAATTTCAAGAATCCATTTATTAAATTTTTAAACCTTGTTATTCAAGTCTTATATCATCTTATGGATATAATTATATCTTAGTGCACTTATAATTTCCAAATTCATCTTAATTTCAATTAACGTAGTATTTAATTTCATTTACTTACAATCAGTCCGTTTGTTATAAATTGAATTCCAATTATTACAATTAATTCCAATATTTTGATTTGATTCAATTTAAATCCTTTTTATTAAGTCCTTTATTGCTCTATTAACTTATTTATCCTTTGCTTTACCTTCCATTACCTTAATATACTCAATTTAACAAATTATAAATATTGTATTACATTTCACATTAATGTAACATTTATTTACATTTATTAAAAATTGATTTCCAATTTCAATTCAATTAACTAAATAAACAGGTAACTTATAACAATCGTTACCATAACTTGTAATTATGCTTATGAATTCACTATTCACAAACAAATATTATAATTCTTATATAATACTGATTTTATTCAATTGCTACTAAATATCTGTCTCAAACAATAATTAAATATTTACATTTGTTTCTTATATCCAATTTTATAACCAAATATAACACTTACATTATTTCAATTAACTGAACTTCCATAAAATGGTTATCCTTTTCTTAAATTAACCTTATTCCATTTCATTCTGCTTATTAATTTCCTTTAATAAATCACAAATTTTCTGTTTTTCCCAATAATAAATAACAAAATTTAATTAAATTGACAAATTTAAATTATCGAAAATTTAAGGGTTGTTACACACACACACACACACACACATATATATATATACGTATAAATGCAGTAAAAGTAAAATAAAAGTAAAAGAGCTGACACTAGGAGTTTTATACTAGTCTGAATAGACCAGTCCTATATCCAGTCCAGTATAATATCTATAAAAATTTCCTTTCAAACACATAATTTAATCAGGTAGTAAGCAAACCAGAATACCATCTTGATTTTAAGGCAACAAGATATACCTTCTCGACTTTTCAAGCTCAGGCTAGACTCACTTGAATTAACGGGGCTACAGGATCACCCACTAGATTTAAATGGGTAACAAGCACACCCACTTAATTTGAATGGGCAGCAAACACGCCTACTTGATTTGAACGGACAATAAGTACGCTTACACAAATAGTAGTAGAGAGTTGTTAATTCCTAATATAAAAAGTTGAATAAATCTTGCAAAACAATAAGTAGGTTGCAGAATGAATGTAATAGAGCAAAGACTGAATTTAAGTGAATTTGAAGAGTTTAGAAAGTGGATGTAACAACCCATAATTTTACTAAATAATTTAATTCAATTTTAATTGAAACTTTGATTTTAAATCATTCAAAAATTGGAATTTTGGAATTTTCCAATGTATCTTTGGATTCTTTTATAACTATTTTTCCAAATAAAATGTATTAAAGATTTTCTGAAAATTTTATATTTTGGTCAACTTTGGTCAAACTTTGACTTTTAGTTGAAATTTTTAATTTTGAATTTTAACTTTCCAATCTTTTTCGGAGAAGTCGAATTTGATTTTGATATTTGTAATGCTTTTTGTTTCTCAAATTCTGTTTCCTTTTTAAATCTGATAAATTTCAGCGTTTTACACGCGATTATTTTTAGTGTTTATTTGTTAGTATTTATTCTATTTTCTATTTTGTTTGGGCTTTAATCTTTTTATTTGGTTTTGGGCTTGTTTTGCAAGTGGGCTTCGCTAATGGGCTTAAGAAATTTCTAATAGACATGACTTTATCTATTCAACTTGAATAGATGCCTATCCATTTATGCTTGTCGTTCAAAACATTTCTCATCTCCATCTCTTTCTCACTTAATTTCCCAAAGAAAATTTTTACAGTAAGTTTTTCCTTCTTCTCCTCTTTTTCTTTTTTCTTTTTCTTTTTTTCCATGCATAGCACAGCCATCATCTATACTCTCCTATAGCCGACCATCTCTCCACCATCATCACCTATGACTGGCCATCTCCATCACCTCATCTCCACCATACCCTGGCCGTGACAACCATAGATCCAAACCCCATCTCCAAAAATCCATAAAAACCCTAGCCGTGCACCACTAGATCCCCTTCCTCTTTGCTTGACTCGGCCACCACCAACTCCACCTTCTCCAACGCCTTGCCATGACCATTCCTTAGTCTCCAAGCCATGACCAGACCTGACTTGATCCAAGCCAAGCACCCAGGCCGAGCCACTTTAGTATACGGCCGAACCACTTGACCCACTTGACCTTCCATCTCCTTGTCGTTTTGCCTTCCCCTTGACCTTTGTTCTAACGACCCTGACGACCTTCGAAAATCGGCATTGAATACGTCACCCGTATTCAAATGCAGTAGATCCAAACGTCGAATCTGGTTTGCCAGAGCTTATAACAAATTAAGTATAACAAAATAATGGAAGAAAAAGATAATATCATTGATATACAATATCTGATACAATAATTTGATACAAATGACTATCAGTATATCGAAGATTGATACAAGAAAATAACAGAGACAACAGCAGTGGAAAGACAATATACTCAATGCCAAACTCCAGAAACTCCATCTCCAATCCAAAGCTAGCTCGAAGCCCCATCAAGTTGAAGTGAAGAAACTCCATCCAAATGCGATCGCCAAATCCTAAGGCTGGATGCTATCGAAACTACTCCTACTATGTGGTTATTTGAAAAACCCAACTCTAGACTTCCCATGTGAAAAATTGTTGGCACCCAGAGTTTAGGAAGGAAACAATAAACTATGGGTCAGTCATGGGACTGGCATGAGCAAACAAAAACAGTTTTATCTTTAAAACAAACAACAAAAGATTTTTAAAAGTTGAAAACCGCAATGCTGTTTTGGAAAATGAAACTACCATAAGGCCTCCCGGCACACACACCATGCAATCGCACGCTTGGGGGAGATTTCTCCTTATGATAGTCAAAACTGCATGATACGCGGAAACCATTTGATATTATTATTAGTTCACAGTGGAAAACATTTGCAAGTATAATATTAATCTTAGCCATCATACGTACCATTATGGTATGCTTATTATAGCTACCATATCAAATGGCAGAATCTACAACTAAAGCCATACAAGGCGCGAATTATTGGATTTCCAACAAATGGTATGACCAAGGAACTTCCCATTGCCACATGGGTATGCCTCTGGAGGGACGCCTCGAGTACCTACCCGACTCTCTGCCAACACAAGGCCGGTTTCCTCCCTGCTCGGGAGCAGTACCTAAAGATATGCCACCACCGGTCGTTTGCGATCTTTATCTAAGGATCCTCAACCACAAAGCAACATCACACAGTAATAGATATACGGTGTCCACATAAGTTAAGTATCTGGGCTCCATACCATGGTACCACCCTTTTTCCAGAAGGAATGGACATACCCTAGGGTGCGACCGCTACAACCTTGCCGCATCTTTCCTATTTCGACCATTTCCCAGGTGTGAGGTCCTGACGCAGCCTCGTCCACAAAGCTATGCTTTTTCATAAAGCCATGCTTTGATCAGCAAATGATCAGCAGGACTTCGTATGCCACATTACCAAATTGGGAATGTATCACTAGTAACCATCAACTGCATAACCTTTGAGCTTATACGTCTCAAAGAAGGGTTTTAAGCTAAGAGAATAATTTTTTGCCACCAAACAGAAATGTATTTGATAGAAACCGATTTTACATCTCAAAGTGTAATGTCAGACACACATCCATACAAGTCTATTCCGGGTTCGAACATAACCGAAGGTACTTCCGAAGAAGCCCTTGCAATCCGGATAATCATAATCCCGATCGGACTTCCCATCACTTAGGGAATCTCTATACCGGTGCGACTCAATGCAGAGACAATCGACAGGTTATCCTTTCATTCTCGAAAATACCCGGTCTTCATCACCGGTCTTCAAATGCTATCCATATCGTCGTATCATTATTCGGAATGGATTATATAACAGATGGTCCTCTCCCGGCTAAACCGAATAATGAGCGCAATATTTAAAAACATATGGATATTGGGATTTCAGTTAAGCCACAACTTATTATCCAAAACCTTTCTTTCAAATGGTTTAAACAAATTACCATTTCCAATCTTTTAAACAAAAGGATTCATTTCACGAAGTTCACTCATCTTTCACAAAGATTTATTTACGGCTTTTCAAAATAATTCCATTTTAAATTGGATTAACTCATCCAATCTTTGAATCAAAGATTTAATTTTTCGCTTTCAAAACCATTTCCGGTTCAAATCTTTTATATAAAAGATACACCATTAAAATCCTCTTTAATAATCTTTCACAAAGTTTCATTTATAGCTTTAAAAAACAATTCACAATTTCATTTCAAGCTTGAAATCTTATGATACAAATTGGAAATCCTTTCCTTATATGAAAGCTTTTATTATTTGAAAACAAATACTTTACATTTTGGGAAAAACTGATTACATTTACATAAGTTAAAGCCATACAAGTATAAACTTGGGTTTAAATTTAAATTATCAAAATTATACTTTTTATTTGGAACACATTTATAACTTGTATAACCTTTTTAAACAAAAATTTCCAAACATAGAATTCAATTTCAAATCTTGAATTTAAATTCAAATTAAAATTTCAAAACATTATCGAGTTATTTAAAATAAATTTTATCCTTGAAACCCCTTTTCAGAAGCTTTTCATATTTAATCCCAATTCCATTTCCAAAATCATTTGGATTCAAAATTCACTTTTAAAACCATTTCAAAAGTCTATGAGTTAACCAATTTTCACGTGCAATCCATGTTTGTGTGTGTATAGTGTGGTCCAGGGGTTGTACACACAATAGTGCAACAACATCATCAATCAACACAAATTCAAATATAGAAATATATTTGATAAGCGGTGTAAACTATAACACTTATCTTTCATTCACAGATCATAGATATATATCACAGATAATAAATTTCATCCCAAATAATTAATTGAATCGTAGAAAATTAATTACATCACATATGAATAAATTACATCACAGTACACAACTTCAAATAATTCATATCACCAAGTATCACGTATCAGGAATATCAAACAATTCAACGTTTCATAGAATCCAAAACATCCATAAGCAAGATCAATTTTAATGATCTGATTTATCTAAATCAGATTAATAACTTATGAATAATTGTCTAATCCTAGTTAATCAATATTAATTAATTAAAAATCATTTCGTTTAATTATTCTTTAATTAATCATCTTAATTAATTACAATAATTAATTAACCAACACTAATAATCATCCCTTAATCACCTTCGTTTACTAATTAACCTTTTGAATTAACTAATTATTCTCAAATTAATTATCTTAATTAATTAATCACATTAATTATCCTCTAATTAATTATTATTTAACCACTTGATTAATCAACTATTAATCATTAGTTAATTACTTTTTTTAAGTAATTATCTTTAATTACTTCATCAAGTAATTATCCTTAATTAATCATAACCTTAATTAAAGGAAAGTACTTTATTCCAATTAATTTCTTAATTACATCATTTACTTAAATTAAATGATTGAAATTAATTTAATACAAAATCATCTGAAAACATTGATTAATTAAGTTTAAAACACAACCTTAATCACTTCTTAATTCAAACATCATCTTATTATCTTGTGAAAATACTTATGCATTTAATTACATAATTTGTCTAATATATATTTACATTAACCAAAACAATGTTTAGAACATTTTAACTTTAAACTTTGAATCCTGAAATTGTTCAAAACATGTTCCATATTTGGTTTTGAAACTTAGTAAATATTTCCCTTGAAACATCATCATTTCTTTCTTTTTTGCTTTGGTTATATTTTATTTGAAACTTGTTTAATAAATTTCTAACTTTTTTTTATTTTTATAAAAGAACTTATTATACTAAATATACATGAACTTGTTAACATTTATTTGAAAATTTATTTATTTCAATCTACCTTTATTTTGATCATGCTTTTATCTTAAAAATGGTTATTAAAAACTTTGGAAACCTATTAACCATATTTCTTCTCAACTTTTTAAAACCTGGTGACTTAATCTAGGATGTCATGAGCCCAACCTGACCTGTAACAACCAGGTATTTTCAACCATTCGCATCTATTATAAGTGTACAGGTAGACACTCATGCCGAAATTGAATTGCTCAAAATACCGAGTTGTAAATAAAATTTGGCAAATCTCAGAATATAAAGTAAACGAAATCACAGATCACAGACACAGAGTACTAATAGTGCAGCGGAAGTAAAAGAAATAGTAGTTCATGAAGCTACCATATAAATATATCGGAGTTAAATAAAATACAACAGAAGAAATAAAGTACAACAGAAGTTTCAAATGATAACTAAGTACCAGCTGAATACAACAACAGAACTGAAATAGATAAGACTAGATAAGCAGATAATCTCCAACTATTCCAATCTCCAAAAAGTGGAAATCCAAATCTGTGAATACTCAGGCTGACCCGAGCATAAATAAAAATACAAACACTCGAGTCAGGACATACATACTTACAAAATGTAAACCAACTCAAGTGAACTGTAGTAAACGTACAAGTAACTTAAAGGATGCTTGGGACCTCCCATCCTCTAAGGATCCGTTAAAATATATACTATGTAGTAATATTGCGCTATGATAATAGTGTCTATCAATAAAAAAACATACTTTTTAATAGCGTTCCGGGTTACCCGTATAGCCCTTCACACATAATAGTCCCAGTAGTCCATCCAATATCTGCATATCTCCCGATCGGGAGACTACGAGAAGATAGGCATGGGATACAGTAGAAAACCAAACTCGTAGTAAGGCTCGATATGGTAGTTGACACGGCACACAAGGCAATGCAAGGGTAGATATACCAATTACGACACTCGGGCTGGTGGTAACGCAGCAACCACATACACCCACCTCGGAACACATTCCCAAAATCGAAGGGGCGCCCAAACAATCACAAAAGCAATAGAATGGTATCGAAGAAATACGTCCAACCAGAGGAGCTACCCCTTTTGGCCCGAGATTACTCCTGTTTTAGCCAACTTAAGCCAACTCACGGTAGTTGGGTCCACGTAACATACCTCAAGAACGTCTCTACCATCCCACTTCATTCTGGGATCTCCACCGCGTACACTGTTAGTCAAAGTGGTTTTCGGTATCGACAGAGAGTATGTCCATATCCGATACCGGTCTCTTTGCCAACCAATCGTTATTATAACCCGTAGTTAAAATTTTAAAATAATATTTTACACTTAAAATATTGATATAATTTCAATCCAAATCTTTATCAAAATAAAGATTAAATCATTTCCAAAACCATTTCAATATATCAACATACCATATCTTTCAAATTCAAATATTTATCAAAATAAATATCAATTCATTTCTAACCATTTCAATGTATTAAATTATCATATACTTTCAAAACTTCCTTTAATCATTTTAATATATTAAAATATCATAACCTTTCAAAGCTTCATTTCCAAAATATCATATCTTCCAGAACTTCTTTTCAAATCATTTTAATATCAACATATCATATCTTTCAAAACTCCATTTCAAATCATTTTAATATCAAAATATCATATCTTTCAAAACTTCATCTCAAATCATTATAATATCAAAATATCATATCTTTCAAAACTTCATCTTCAAATCATTTTAATATCAAAATATCATATCTTCCAAAACCACATTCATTTTATTTAAAATAACATTTCAACACATATTTCAAAATAGTTTATATTTCAAAACAAATTACTTCATTTTAAATCATAAAAATTAAGTTATTACATTAAATTATTAATTTCCAAAAATTTAAACTTTTCAATGTTCATTTATTCACTTAAATTTATTAAAACAATGAAAATTCAACTTTCGCAACATTTGGAAAATGCTACAGTAAGTTACATTCAGAACAATTCCATTTTATAATCATCATTTAATTTTCCTTAAATTCATGATTTTATAAAGTTAAATTTTCTTTCAAAAATCAATATTTATTAATAATTCACTTATTGAATTTCAACATTTAAATTTAAATTCATTACATTAAATTTCAACTTAACACTTAAGTTTAAAATTTCAAATATAACTTAATTACATTTTTATTAACTTAACCTAAAATTCACCTTTAAGCCAAATTCACAAATTCCCATTTTGGTTATATTTCAAAATTTCTACTTAAATAATCATTCATTTCACATTTTAACTTTATTCAAAAACCATTGATATATTATAAAATCACTTTAAATTCATTTTAAATTCAAATTATCTTATTTACCATTTTCCAAATAAGAATAATTTTCCTTTTTATTTTTTTAACTTAAATATCACTTTTGACCAAAATTCCAAATTTCCAAACTTAAGTTATATTTCAATAGTCCAATTTAACCATTCATTAATTACATTTTTAATTCACAGAAAAAAATCATAATTTCTTTATTATAAATCATTTCAAAAGTCTATTTAAATCAAATTTCATAAATTTATATTTTTAAAATACTTAAAAATATTCAAAACACTTTATAAAAATAACCACGGGCCTTTATATAGTTTTCTAACCTAGGTCAAGTGATACAGTTATATATCATTTCAATCTACATTTTACAAAGAAAAAATCGAGTTCTATCATTTCAAACCCACAATCCCAAGTTTAAAAAAAAAACGTTCAGGCCTATCATTTCTGCCCATAACGATCTTCCCTTATTCTAAAGTCCGTTCGGGTATGTATCATTTCAACCCATAGTGAATCTTATCTACAGGGAACTTGCATTGTGATAAATAGATATAAATGAACCGTTAAAAACATATATAAATAACAAATGATATGACATGAAATTTAACAGGTTGAACATCATATATAAATAATCATATGGCAGTTATAACATCATATATTTTTTTCTACACATTTAGTTGTTGTTTCACAACTGCATAAGTATAAATGTCGTATGAGCTTTTCTCACTTGTTAAAAGCAGGAGATAGCCAACAAAGCACACAACGGAGATTCTACGAAGGCACGACGACTCGAATATGACTGAAGAGTGGAGGGCAAAGCTAATTGCCTTGTTCAAACATTTACACAATACAATACAACAACATAAGTTCAAAACAATTTACACTTAAACAACACTAGAAATCAAAGCCCAAACACAACTTCAAATGGTTTGCACTTGTTCTCAACTTCACATGGATCAGTTAGTGATGGAATAAGCTCAGCTAAGGCAGGGACTAAGGGCTAGGTTTGGGTCGAAATAGATTGGCCTAGCTTGGTTTTAAAGGTGCATAGATATATAGGTGCACAAAACTACACTACAAGGCAAACAAATCATCATTTCTATGCTCCTATTGTGCTCGGCCAGAGGCTAGGTGGGCCCAGCCAGTGGCTCAGGTGGTGGTGGGTGATGTGGAAGAGGGTGGAGGTCAAGTAAGTGGTGGTGGTGGAGGAAGTGGCGGCTAGTGGGGATAGAAGGTGGTGCTAGCAAACTAGGCTCGGTTTGTGTGAATAGGTGATGTATTTGTGGATTTTGGTGGATGTTCAAACCTTGGTTGTGGTCGGCCTGGTCATGGTGATGGACTAAGGGGTGGTTGATCAGAGAAGGAGGAGGTGGAGGTCGGCCTATGGCTGGCGGAGAGGTGGCCGATCCAATCTGATTGAGAAACAAATGTAAATCCAATAAAAAAATAAAAAATAAAACAAAGGAAAGGAAGGAGATTTTACCCAAACTTTCAAGCAATGGCCGTGAATTATTTTTGGATGAGAGAGTGGTTTTAGTTCACGTAAAAAATGAGGAAATGCAACTGAGAAAAGAAATGAAAAGCACGACCAAAATTAATGAGATGTAGGTTGGAAAATGAAAAGGCGGAAGAGGAAAAGACTTTTGAAGTTAAAGGGTTTAAAACTTTTCATATATCCAACCATTTCTTTTGATTTTATAAATACAAAAAAGGCTGATAATAAAGATTAAATAAACTAAGAAATAAAGTATAGAAATAAATAAAATAAATAAATTTTAAATTAATTAAATTAAATGAAGGAATAGCAGTATATATAAGTAGTATAAATAAATTGAAATAAATTCAAATGAACTTCAGAAAAATTATATTATCACTTTAAAATATTAAAAGACAAAAATATACATACAATAACATATTAACACATATTAAAATAAAATATGACAAGGAAAATATAATTTTTATAATTTAAAATAACTAAAATTGCTAAGTAACTCAAATTGTACTCAATATTGAAATATACATAACTTTCACCATTTAAATCCGTTTCCAACAAAAAGAAAAGAAGTACTCATGTTATTAAATCTATTTTCATAATAAAAGATAAAATTTAATAATTTAGATATTTAAATTTGAAATTTAAAGGTCAAAGTTTGACCAGTTTAAACAGAAATTCACCTTTTAGTAAAATATCCAATTTATAACAGTTTGAAATTAGAATTCACATAAAAATCAATATTTTTATTTAAAATAACATAATTTATTCATTTTAATAAATAAAATAAAGTTTTAAAATCAAAATTTCAATAAAATAATCAAAACAAACAATTAAAATAAATCACAAAATTCAGGGTTGTTGCACTCTCCCCCACTTAAAACATTTCGTCCCGGAAAGGAATGAGGTACGGGAAAGCACAGAAAAAGATAGATATGAAATAAGATTTCGATAATGTAACAAGAAGATTGAGATTATACCAGATAACTGTTGTTATAGGTAAGTTTAACAAGGTAGAGGTGATCAAATCAAGAATACCAACACGAAAAATGAACCTCTGGAGTCTGAATCACCCTTTTCACTTGACCAACGGTCTATGAATGGAAAAACAGTGTTCAGATCCAGATG
Organism: Allium cepa; assembly: GCA_030765085.1. Lineage (NCBI taxonomy): Eukaryota > Viridiplantae > Streptophyta > Magnoliopsida > Asparagales > Amaryllidaceae > Allium > Allium cepa. Next base: position 67,981,756 of record CM060942.1, read on the forward strand.
AGTAACAAAAATTATCAAAGATTATAAAAAAAATTCTAAACAGATTGGTATAACAATAGCCTTCCCATTCTATAACAAGATAAGAGAAATAAGGACAACCAAATGATAGTTTGAAAAAATAAAATAAAATAATAAATTTTGAAATCATAATGCTTTGAAATCGTAATGCTTTGAAATCGTAACAATTTAGAGATGTTATCATTTGGAAATCATACTACTAAAAATCATAACACTTTGGAAAAATTACTAAAAACATACTTAGAAAATCATAACACTTTTAAAATAATCTTCATTTAAACCATTTAATTCAAGGTCAAATAATATTCATTTCAAAATTGTAACATTTCTAAGTTCATTCATTCAATTATAAAATTTCCAAAACATTGTATTTTCAGAAACAACGGCACTTATAATATGCTGTGGTAGATATATTAGTATTTCAAATCAGTTCAATTTTAGAAATATTCATTTGGATATCATTTAACTTACGATTTATTAAAACAACTTTTATGTAACAACACGCATATTTAACGATTTTATATTTAAATGTTTAATTTAAATATAGCGTCGTTAGTCGCATTTTGGTCCGAAATGTTACTTTCTGCAAATGGCCGAATTGGAACTCGAAACTACCTCCATTGGTTCCAAAATGGCGTTTGCGTTCTTTTTGAGTATAATCTTTGATATGTTTGGAGTTTGTGAATTTTGGCCACTTTTTCTATTGGGTTTGGGTTTGGGTTCAGCCCACTAGCTTAACTAATCGTCTAGCTTAGCCACTCCTCTCATTCACTTATTCATTTCTTAAAAAACTTAAGCTTAAAACTGAAATGGGGGAAAGGAATTAGAAATTAGCAAGCCCTAGTTCTCCTTTGTATCTGGATTTCTTGCTCCAAATTCATAGAGAATCCATTGGTAAGTTCATCTCCATCTTCTCCATCTCTTCTCCTCTTCAATTTCTGTAATTTTCCTAACCCTAACTTAGGAAATACTTGCTTTGATTCTAGATTGAAGCTTGTAGTGTTGAAGTGGAGTGTAGTTGGTTGATTCCTTGCTTTTGTGCTTCTTCATCATCTTTGTTTGTGAGGTTAAAAGGTGAGTTTTGAACTCACATCTACTTCTCTTGATTTCATGAGTGTTGGTATGAATTCCTAACAAGTATGCATGTGCCATTGTTTTGGAATTGGAAAGAATTTGCATTTCATTGAAGTAGGGCAGGAAGTGCAAAATCACCAGGTTCGGCCGATCGAGTGCAGGCTTCGGTCGACCGACCTGCTGCCCCGAGCCATAATTGGGTTTCTGCATCTGGTCGGCCGACCGAGCTCTGCAGTCCGGTCGACCGACCTGCTTTGTTTTGCCTGGTTTGTTTATTTTGCATATTTGATTGATTTTTCCGGACTTTATCGATTCAAGTTGCTTTTTAGTGGTTGTTATTGCATATTTGGCTTTGATAACTTACTCTTGACTTCATCCACGGATTTTTATAAAATAATTTCTCGAATCGCATTTAAAAGCTCGTTTCTCCAATTTATAAATTCTATTTAAAACACACACTTTCGCACTTCGAGCGAAGTGGAAGGGTGATTAAATGGTTGGGCAAAACACGGACCATGAATCTGTGCGTTTATCCTTTCGATTAATCCCCGACCTATTCAATTGATCGTTTTGACCTTCGGGTTTAGTTTACCGATGATATGAGGTAAATTTGTACAGCTTTGAGTGTGAAAGTGACTGATGGATAGTAAACCGTTTAGTGCGAACGAGTGGTTACGGGACGCATGTTAACACTGTTCGGATTCCTTTTCGAGAGTTGTGACACATTCCGCCAGTTAGTGGTGTCCAGTACTGGGTCTACGACCTTCACCACTACGGTTTGTTGCCGCTGGGATGGTGTCTTCGGACTTTCTCCCTAGGTTTGTTGCCTTCGGGTATGTTGCCTTCGGGTGTGTGCCTTCGGGTTTGTTGCCCTATGTGGTTTCTCTCTAATGTTGGCCTTAAGTGCCGCATGGGTGATACTTGGGTTTGGAGCCTTCGGGCTTATGGATTCTTGTTGTACAGTACTGAGCTCGAGCAATCATCTGTTTCATTGATATTATATTCCCTTGGTATCGCCCGTCGTGTTGGTCTGTTTGAGCCGCATGATGTATAACGATTACCTTGTGGAACTTGTATACCTTATTGGTGTTTGTTGTTTGCCTTCTGGCTTGCTTTGGGATATTTTTATCCTTTGTTTCTATACGTTGCCGATGATATGAGGCTTGTTCTATATGATTCATCTATTGCTGATGATTGTGTTATCTCCTCTAGAGATATTTGTTATACTGTATGACCTTGCAGGTTTATTATTGTTCAGTTTATCTAACTGACTTGTTATCTTGACTGACCCGTGTATTTTATACTCGGGTCAGACCGAGTTGTTTCAGGTTAGGTGCTTTGGACTTAGCCTATTTTGCTTCCGCATGGACTATTCGCTAGCTTCATTTTATTGTAGCGTCTTTTGTTGTCTTTATCTGTTGTAACTCTGTTATTTATATTATTTTTTTGTCTCGTCTGTATATTGTGGTCTCCTGTACCACTTGACATGTATTATTTTGTATACTCTGTTGTGTATCCGTTTATGTGTATATTATGATCGACTGTTCTGTGATGTGAATTACATTTGAGTTGTTATATTTTATTCTGATAGATCCTATAGCCATTGTAGTTTTGCTTTAAATATTTATTGAATAGGTCGAATCTTAATGTGATTCTACTTTTCGACGTATTTAGTGAATAGTTAAGGTAAGATTACACATGGTCGCTTCCATTATACTCTATTGTCCGCGTTAGCCGACAGTATTATCTATGTAATACTCTTTGTTAACGAGGCTCTCGGAGTGGGGCGTCACAGCGTGGCATCAGAACTGAGTTCAGAACAAAATATGATAAACACAGAATAGATGCACATATTATGGTACATCAAAGTGTACAAGTAATACAAATCATTGAATCATCGTGTCTCTTTATTCCATCAAGGTTAGATAGAGTTTGGGAATACGTCTAGGAATGCATTTAATTCCGTAGTATTCCATATTGCAATATCTACCTTGTGAATAATCTTTTCCTTATCTTGACTTTCAGCTTATGTTTGGAAGAGGCAGAGGTCGACGTTCGGATGCTGGGCAATCTAGTGGCTCACATCCGGATGGCGTTTATGTCTGCCGATCAGTTTATGGAGTTGTTTAGGAGCACTCAGCCTCCCGTTCCTCCTCGAGTGTCTCCACCTCGCAAGTCTGCTTATGCACGTCAGTGCAGTGATTTGGCTCATCTTGGAGGAAAACCGTTTAAGGGTTCCGAGTCTGTTCTTGAAGTCCAAGCTTGGCTTCGCACGTGCGAGCGTATCTTCTCTCGCATGGATCTTTCCGACCATGATAGAGTTCTTTTGACTTCTAGCTTATTACAAGAGCGTGCTCTTGATTGGTATGAGCTTCTTGTAGCCGAGATTGATGAGTCTACTCTTTCTTGGACTCAGTTTCGGGAACGATTTGAACTCAAGTTCGTTCCTGAATCTGAAGAAATTTTATTGACCCGTCGCTTCCTTGAGTTGAAGCAAGGGAAATCTTCTGTTTCTGAGTATGTCGCATTGTTCGAGGCTTTATCTCAGTATGGTCTTGAATTTATCAGCACTTCTTACAAGAAGAATTTGAAGTTTGTTTCTGGCCTTAAGAAATATCTTAAGAAGTCCTTGTTGCTCCAGCTTAAGCTTTCTTTCGAGGAATTGGTGGATTCGGCACTTAATCTCGAGACCGTCGAGAAGGAGGGTGATAGTGACGTAGATGTTGAGGTTTCTAAGAACCCCAACAAGAGGCCGTTTCCAATTCAGAAGAAGCCTTTTCCTTCTAAGAAGAAGAAGACCGGTGGTCCTAGCTCTCAGCCTCAATCTTCCGGAACACCTTTCGTTCGAAAGTGTTTCAATTGTGGTTCTCCGGATCATATTATTCGAGCTTGTCCTAAGCCTCTCTTCTGCTGTAATTGCAAGAAGGAAGGTCATCATGTTTCAGCTTGTCCTACTGCTCCTGCTAATGCAAAATCTGGCAAGCTCAATGTGGCTAATGCTTCTGGAGGTTCATCTCAATGCAAAGGTATCTCTCCATCTATTTTGGAAGGTTTTATTCTCTTTCATGATCATAATATATGAGTTCTTTTCGATACGGGTGCTTCACATTCTTTCGTATCAAAGAAGCTTGTAGATGATTTATCCTTGGATGTTTCTTGTATGGTTACTTCTTTAAGGATTGCGAATCCAATTGGGGGATCCGCGATCCTTAGTTTGTTTTGTGATGATAATGAGATTGTTTTATGTGGCTTTTCTTTCCATGCGAATCTGCACGTTGTTTCTCATTTGGGTTTTGATATGATTTTTGGTATGGACTGGCTAGTGAGGTACGATGCCAGGATTATTTGTTCCGAGAGAATTTTATATCTTTGTCATCCTGATTCGCCTTCTCAGTTATCTCTTGTTCTTTGGGATGTGGATAATTCCGAGATGGCTTTGTATTCTCTTGATTCGCGAGATGGTGATGATGTATCTCGTATTCCTATTGCTTGTGACTTTTCTGATGTTTTTGAGCCTGTATTGGGTTTGCCACCTAAACGGGCAATTGGGTTCCGCATTGATCTCATTCCAGGCGCGCAGCCAGTTAGTCGTCCTCCCACGAGGATGTCTACAAAGGAAAATGAGGAACTCAAGAAGCAGCTTTTAGAGCTTGAATCCAAGCAATTGATTCAATCTAGTTTTTCTCCGTGGGGATCCGCGGTCGTCTTTGTGAAGAAGTCTGATGGAACTCTTAGGCTTTGCATTGACTATCGCAAGCTTAACGAGTTGACCATTAGAAATAGGTATCCTTTGCCTAGGATCGATGACATGTTCGATCTATTGAGTGGTGCCAAGGTCTTTTCTCAGCTTGACCTTGCCACAGGTTTTCATCAGTTACGAGTCGCAGAGGATAGCATACCTCTTACCGCTTTCCGCACTCGTTATGGTTCTTTCGAGTGGCTCGTTATGCCGTTCGGTTTGACGAACGCTCCTGCTTTCTTTGTTGATCTCATGAATCGGGTATTCTGGGAATATCTCGATAAGTTCGTGCTTGTCTTCATTGGTGATATCCTTATTTATTCTAAGTCTGAAGCTGAGCATGCTAATCACTTGAGAATTGTCTTGAGTACTCTCCGTCATCATCAGCTTAAAGCCAAATTCTCCAAGTGCCACTTCTGGGAGAATAAGGTTAAGTTTTTAGGCCATGTTGTATCTTCCGATGGCATTTCTGTCGATCCCTCAAAGATTGAAGCCATCCAGAATTGGAAGAGGTCTGAAAATATTCATGAGATTCGTAGTTTCCTTGGATTGGCAGGTTATTACCACCGGTTCATTAAGGATTTTTCCCGTGTTGTGCTTCCTCTCACTTGCCTTACTCGGAAAGGCATTCGTTTTGATTGGTCCGACAAGTGTGAAGCTTCCTTTCTGTCATTGAAGGAACTTCTCACTAATGCTCCTATCCTTGTGGTTCCCCAAGGGAATCATGATCTTGTTGTCTACACCGATGCTTGTGGTAGTGGTCTCGGTGCTGTTCTTATGCAGAAGGATCGGGTAGTTGCTTATGCTTCTAGGCAACTACGTCCGAATGAAATTTGCTATGCCACTCATGATCTTGAGTTAGCCGCCATTGTCTTCGCCTTGAAGATTTGGCCACATTATTTATTGGGCGAGCGCTTCATTCTCTATACCGATCATAAATCTTTGAAGTATTTGTTCACTCAGAAGGAACTCAATATGAGACAACAGCGTTGGCTCGAGTTTCTTGCTTCTTATGACTTTGATATCCAGTATACCCCTGGTAAGGGTAATCGTGTTGTAGATGCCCTTAGTCGCAAACATTCGGCAATTATTTCTATGATGCTTGCCGAATGGAATATTCTTGAGACTCTATCTTTTTGTGAAATTCGTGATCGAGGTTCATCTTCTGATTCTCCTATTCTATTATTTAGTTTGGGAGCTTGACCCATTTTATTGGATCGTATTGCCGATGCCCAATGGTGTGATCCTGATTTGTTGCATTTTATTCAGCTTTGTGAGTCTGGATCTTATGATGAGGCGTTGCAAGATCTTAGCATGGATTCTCATGGGTGTCTTCGTAAGAAGAACCGTTTTTGTGCCTTCTGATCTCGCACTTAGGCATGACATTCTTGATGACTGTCACCGTTCTAAGTATACCATTCATCCCGGTAGTAGCAAGATGTATGCCGATATGCGTCGTCTTTATTATTGGGAAGGCATGAAGCGCGATGTGGCGAGTTATGTGAGCAATTGCATAACTTGTCAGCGTTTTAAAGCCGAGCATCAGCGTCCTTCGGGTCTTCCTCAGCCGCTTGAGATTCCATTGTGGAAATGGGATCAGATATCTATGGATTTCATTGACGGCCTACCTCGTTCGAGATCTGGCCATTCTAGCATTTGGGTTATTGTTGATCGCCTCACTAAGTCTGCTCATTTTGTCCCTATTAAGTCTAATAGGACTGCTTCGCATTTGGCCAAGTTATATATCAAGGAAATCGTGAGACTTCACGGTGTTCCTAGTTCTATTGTGAGTGATCGTGATCCTTTATTCACGAGTCATTTTTGGAAGAGTCTTCAGCAAGCTTTGGGAACAAAGCTTAATTTTTCTACAGCTTATCATCCGCAGTCTGACGGACAGACTGAACGGGTGAATCGTATCTTGGAAGATCTTCTCCGTATTTGTATTTTTGATTTCGGTGGTAGTTGGGAGGACCATCTAACTCTTGTAGAGTTCTCCTACAACAATAGTTTTCAATCTAGTATCGGTATGGCTCCTTTCGAAGCCTTATACGGAAGGCCATGTCGATCACCTTCTTGTTGGTTAGAATCTGGTGAGAAGCTTATTCTTGGTCCAGATTTTGTTCGTGATTCTTCCGAGAAGATTGATCTTATTCCGTTGAGAATGAAAGAGGCACAGAGTCGCCAGAAATCCTACGCGGACAACCGTAGGAAGCCTCTCGAGTTCTCGATCGGCGATCTTGTTTTTATTCGTGTTTCTCCATTGAAGGGGGTTATGCGTTTCAGTACGACGGGGAAATTGGCTCCTCGCTTTATAGGACCATTTTCTATTACTGAACGTATTGGCCCTGTGGCTTATAGAGTTTCTATAACATTCCTGAAAATTAACTACGATTAATATGGCAATTAATTTAATTTTGAAAATAAATTGTGAATTTATTCATGAATTAATTAGGAAATTTCTTGAATGAATTTAAAAATTTTTAGATTTTAAGTAGAGTTTGGTTTAAATTTAGGAATAAGTAATTTTATAAATAAAATTGGATTCAGAAATAAATACTGATTTAAAGATAAATAGAAAATTAACTTGGAATATAAGGATAAGTATTTTATAAACAAATATCGAATTTAAAAAAATAAAAATGTGTTAAAAATAAAATAGAATTAAAAGCTTTAAATTAGTAAAAAGGTTGTTTCTAAAATATTGAATAGATTGGGAAGTTGAAATTAATAAAAAAATTAATGCACTCATTTTCAAAATATTATTTTTATGTAAAATTCACATATATAAATAAAAGTAATCCTTTGTAAATATGTAATCAAAATATTTAAATCAATCTTTCTTTTTTTTTAAAGTTGGAAATAAATAAATAATAAAAGGAATGCATGAATATAAGATGTATAAATTTGTTGTATATAAGGCATATGTATACATAAAAATACAATTACATGGAGGATTAAACAAAAAAAAACTACACAACAAATTGAGCCAAGGGATTCAAACATAAATTTCCCTATAAACTACAAGTGTAATACATGCAAGAGGAAAATGGACAAATGGCATTAACTTTTGAATTAAAAATTTAAAAACTATTGCAGGCCATTTAGCTTCCCAAAAATCTGAAATGAGAAGTTAGTAATAAAAAAAAAGAAGGAGAATCATCTTCAAGCTCAAAATTCTTAAATCCCTCTCTACAAAAATCTGAAATAAAAGTAAGTTTCAAATCAAAGAAGCAAAACCTGAGGATAAGTGATTAAGCAAACAATTTCAAGTCAGGAAAGTAGCAAATTCAAATTTAAAACCTGGAAGTTGAAGTTCATCTCAACCTGCAGTTCAAAGCTTGAGTTTGTAAGGAGAAGATTTCAAGGATTCAAGAGCAATTCAGTAATCAAATAAAAGGGAAATTCAAAGATTCATCATCACAGAATCAATTCAAAGAACCAGAATCAAAAATTTCAAGGCTTAGAATTTCAAGTAGCAGACCAAAAGCTTTCCCTGTTTCATTTAAAACAAAATCTGTAAGTAAGTTAAATTTTAGTTTGTTTAATCTATTAAAAAAAACTAAGCAAAAACTTATATTGACTAGCTGCAGAAAAAAATAAAGTACAAGATCAAAAAAAAAGACCAAATACAAAGCTTAAGCAAGCAACAAACAATCAAGTTTAAGAGTTGATCTGCAGTTACAAATATTTGGTTCCCTGTTCTTCAGTGATAAGGTGAGCAAACCTTTCTTTTTGATTCCAAACTTGAATATCCTATTTTTCTGTGCTTGATGCTTGATGTTTTTTTTATGATAACTGTTTATGTGGTTGCCAAGTTATGCTTACATGTACATATACACATGAGAATGACCGTGCATGTCAATTTTTGGGTCCTCTGTTTGAATAACAGGCATGTGCATCTAACATAAATTCATCTCTCCTCTATACATTTCTTGTAGACTTAGGATTTTCAAAACAAGTTATCCTTGTTTAAGTTTAAACTGAGATTTTAAATATATATATATATATATATTTAAGAATGATTTGTTCCTACATTATCTGGCAAAAAAATCAAGCAACACAGCAGTAAGCTAAACAACATGACAAACCAAATGTCGAGATTACTTGATTCATGTTTATAATTTGAATTGATTTGGGAAAATATGATTTTTAAAACAAAGATCAAAATTTTTAGTTGAAAATTTTGTGAGAAATTCTGGGTTAACCAAAAATTGAGTTTTTAGGAGATGCTGGTGGTCAACGTTACTGGGGGTGTCGGGGTTTCGCATTGAGTTGCATCGATGATCAGAGGACTCGGGAAAATTATCAGAGTGGCGCAGCGGAAGCGTGGTGGGCCCATAATCCACAGATCAGGTTTCCCATCACGCTTTCGCTGCGCCACTCTGATAATTTTCCTGAGTCCTCTGATCGTCGATGCAACTCAATGCGAAACCCCGACACCCCTAGTAACGTTGACCACCAGCATCTCCTAAAAACTCAATTTTTGGTTAACCCAGAATTTCTCACAAAATTTTCAACTAAAAATTTTGATCTTTGTTTTAAAAATCATATTTTCCCAAATCAATTCAAATTATAAAAATGAATCAAGTAATCTCGACATTTGGTTTATCATGTTGTTTGGCTTACTGCTGTGTTGCTTGATTTTTTTGCCAGATAATGTAGGAACAAATCATTCTTAAATATATATATATATATATATATATATATATATATATATATATTTAAAATCTCAGTTTAAACTTAAACAAGGATAACTTGTTTTGAAAATCCTAAGTCTACAAGAAATGTATAGAGGAGAGATGAATTTATGTTAGATTCCCATGCCTGTTATTCAAACAGAGGACACAAAAATTGACATGCACAGTCATTCTCATGTGTATATGTACATGTAAGCATAACTTGGCAACCACATAAACAGTTATCATAAAAAAAAATCAAGCATCAAGAACAGAAAAACAGGATATTCAAGTTTGGAATCAAAAAGAAAGGTTTGCTCACCTTATCACTGAAGAACAGGGAACCAAATATTTGTAACTGCAGATCAACTCTTAAACTTGATTGTTTGTTGCTTGCTTAAGCTTTGTATTGGGTCTTTTTTTTGATCTTGTACTTTATTTTTTTCTGCAGCTAGTCAATATAAGTTTTTGCTTAGTTTTTTTTTAATAGATTAAACAAACTAAAATTTCACTTACTTACAGATTTTGTTTTAAATGAAACAGGGAAAGCTTTTGGTCTGCTACTTGAAATTCTAAGCCTTGAAATTTTTGATTCTGGTTCTTTGAATTGATTCTGTGATGATGAATCTTTGAATTTCCCTTTTATTTGATTACTGGATTGCTCTTGAATCCTTGAAATCTTCTCCTTACAAACTCAAGCTTTGAACTGCAGGTTGAGATGAACTTCAACTTCTAGGTTTTAAATTTGAATTTGCTACTTTCCTGACTTGAAATTGTTTGCTTAATCACTTATCCTCAGGTTTTGCTTCTTTGATTTGAAACTTACTTTTATTTCAGATTTTTGTAGAGAGGGATTTAAGAATTTTGAGCATGAAGATGATTCTCCTTTTTTTTTTATTACTGACTTCTCATTTCAGATTTTTGGGAAGCTAAATGGCCTGCAATAGTTTTTAAATTTTTAATTCAAAAGTTAATGCCATTTGTCCATTTTCCTCTTGCATGTATTACACTTGTAGTTTGTAGGCAAATTTATGTTTGAATCCCTTGACTCAATTTGTTTTGTAGTTTTTTTTGTTTAATCCTCCATGTAATTGTATTTTTATGTATGCATATGCCTTATATACAACAAATTTATACATCTTATATTCATGCATTCCTTTTATTATTTATTTATTTTCAACTTTAAAAAAAAGAAAGATTGATTTAAATATTTTGATTACATATTTACAAAGGATTACTTTTATTTATATAGGTGAATTTTACATAAAAATAATATTTTGAAAATGAGTGCATTAATTTTTTTATTAATTTCAACTTCCCAATCTATTCAATATTTTAGAAACAACCTTTTTACTAATTTAAAGCTTTTAATTCTATTTTATTTTTAACACATTTTTATTTTTTTAAATTCGATATTTGTTTATAAAATACCTATCCTTATGTTCCAAGTCAATTTGCTATTTATCTTTAAATCGGTATTTATTTCTGAATCCAATTTTATTTATAAAATTACTTATTCCTAAATTTAAACCAAACTCTACTTTAAATCTAAAATTTTTAAATTCATTCAAGAAATTTCCTAATTAATTCATGAATAAATTCACAATTTATTTTCAAAATTAAATTAATTTCCATATTAATCGTAGTTAATTTTCAGGAATGTTACAGTTTCACTTCCAGCTCATTTATCTGGCATTCATGACGTGTTTCGCATCTCGCAACTTCGGAAGTGTCTTCGGGAGTCGGATTCTGTTATTACTTCTCCTGATTTGCAAGAGCTTGAGGTCTCACCGGACTTATCGATTGTACAGCAACCTATTCGCGTGCTTGACACGGAGGTGCGACACCTTCGGAACAAGGACGTGCCGCTCGTTAAAGTTCAATGGTCCGCTAATCCCAATGAATGTACTTGAGAAACCAGAGAATTTATTGAGCGATCTTATTCGGGTTTTCTTTCCTTGCTTTGAAACGGTGAGTATGTCTTTTCATCTCAAGCCTATTTTCTTTTCTTTTGATTGTATGTAGTTGTTACAAATATCGTCTCTAGGAATTGCGGGGACGCAATTTTGTAAGGAGGGGAGATCTGTAACAACCCGCATATTTAACGATTTTATATTTAAATGTTTAATTTAAATATAGCGTCGTTAGTCGGATTTTGATCCGAAATGTTACTTTCTGCAAATGGCCGAATTGGAACTCGAAACTACCTCCATTGGTTCCAAAATGGCGTTTGCGATCTTTTTGAGTATAATCTTTGATATGTTTGGAGTTTGTGAATTTTGGCTACTTTTTCTATTGGGTTTGGGTTTGGGTTCAGCCCACTAGCTTAACTAATCCTCTAGCTTAGCCACTCCTCTCATTCACTTATTCATTTCTTAAAAAACTTAAGCTTAGAACTGAAATGGGGGAAAGGAAGAGGAATTAGAAATTAGCAAGCCCTAGTTCTCCTTTGTATCTTGATTTCTTGCTCCAAATTCATAGAGAATCCATTGGTAAGTTCATCTCCATCTTCTCCATCTCTTCTCCTCTTCAATTTCTGTAATTTTCCTAACCCTAACTTAGGAAATACTTGCTTTGATTCTAGATTGAAGCTTGTAGTGTTGAAGTGGAGTGTAGTTGGTTGATTCCTTGCTTTTGTGCTTCTTCATCATCTTTGTTTGTGAGGTTAAAAGGTGAGTTTTGATCTCACATCTACTTCTCTTGATTTCATGGGTGTTGGTATGAATTCCTAACAAGTATGCATGTGCCATTGTTTTGGAATTGGAAAGAATTTGCATTTCATTGAAGTAGGGCAGGAGTGCAAAATCACCAGGTTCGGCCGACCGAGTGCAGGCTTCGGTCGACCGACCTGCTGCCCCGAGCCATAATTGGGTTTCTGCATCTGGCCGGCCGACCGAGCTCTGCAGTCCGGTCGGCCGACCTGCTTTTTTTTGCCTGGTTTGTTTATTTTGCATATTTGATTGATTTTTCCGGACTTTATCAATTCAAGTTGCTTTTTAGTGGTTGTTATTGCATATTTGGCTTTGATAACTTACTCTTGACTTCATCCACAGGTTTTTATAAAATAATTTCTCGAATCGCATTTAAAAGCTCGTTTCTCCAATTTATAAATTCTATTTAAAACACACACTTTTGCACTTCGAGCGAAGTGGAAGGGTGATTAAATGGTTGGGAAAAACACGGACCATGAATCTGTGCGTTTATCCTTTCGATTAATCCCCGACCTATTCAATTGATCGTTTTGACCTTCGGGTTTAGTTTACTGATGATGTGAGGTGAATTTGTACTGCTTTGAGTGTGAAAGTGACTGACGGATAGTAAACCGTTTAGTGCGAACGAGTGGTTATGGGACGCACGTTAACACTGTTCGGATTCCTTTTCGAGAGTTGTGACACATTCCGCCAGTTAGTGGTGTCCAGTACTGGGTCTACGACCTTCACCACTACGGTTTGTTGCCTCTGGGATGGTGTCTTCGGACTTTCTCCCTAGGTTTGTTGCCTTCGGGTATGTTGCCTTCGGGTGTGTGCCTTCGGGTTTGTTACCCTATATAGTTTCGCTTTGATGTTGGCCTTAAGTGCCGCATGGGTGATACTTGGGTTTGGAGCCTTCGGGCTTATGGATCCTTGTTGTACAGTACTGAGCTCGAGCAATCATATGTTTCATTGATATTATATTCCCTTGGTATCGCCCGTCGTGTTGGTCTGTTTGAGCCGCATGATGTATAACGATTACCTTGTGGAACTTGTATACCTTATTGGTGTTTGTTGTTTGCCTTCTGGCTTGCTTTGGGATATTTTTATCCTTTGTTTCTATACGTTGTCGATGATATGAGGCTTGTTCTATATGATTCATCTCTTGTTGATGATTGTGTTATCTCCTCTAGAGATATTTGTTATACTGTATGACCTTGCAGGTTTATTATTGTTCAGTTTATCTAACTGATTTGTTATCTAGACTGACCCGTGTATTTTATACTCGGGTCAGACCGAGTTGTTTTAGGTTAGGTGCTTTGGACTTAGCCTATTTTGCTTCCGCATGGACTATTCGCTAGCTTCATTTTATTGTAGCGTCTTTTGTGGTCCTTATCTGTTGTAACTCTGTTATTTATATTATTTTTTTGTCTCGTCTGTATATTGTGGTCTCCTGTACCACTTGACATGTATTATTTTGTATACTCTGTTGTGTATCCGTTTATGTGTATATTATGATCGACTGTTCTATGATGTGAATTACATTTGAGTTGTTATATTTTATTCTGATAGATCCTATAACCATTGTAGTTTTGCTTTAAATATTTATTGAATAAGTCGAATCTTAATGTGATTCTACTTTACGATGTATTTTGTGAATATTTAAGGTAAGATTACACATGGTCGCTTCCATTATATTCTATTGTCCGCGTTAGCCGACGGTATTATCTATGTAATACTCTTTGTTAACGAGGCTCTCGGAGTGCGGCGTCACATTTTATGAATGGAATATCCAATAAACTATACTTCATTTATTAAGTCAAAAGTTTATTATTTTACCTAAATCTTAACTTAACAAATAAGCTAACACTTTATTTAAAATACCCATTTCATAAATAAGATATTCCTTCAATAAGTTACACTTGAAATTTCCATTTGAAAACCAAATTCTCAATTATCAAATTTTAGAGATATTAAAAGTACATCTTAACTATTTAAATCAAAATTATTCATTTTCAAGACGTATCTATTTATAAATAAAATATTTATCATAGTAAATATAACAATCAAATTTCTTTAATTTTTTCCCAATTTAGACATCAATTAGACAATGATTCCAAGTTAAATAAACATTATTACAAAATGCCCCAATTAAATGTATTTTATTTATCTATTCAAAGATACATTGTTTATTACACAAACATATTCATTTCAGGAAATAACCTTTATTTAAATTTCTAGGTTAGATTTAAGGTTCCATATTAAATAAAACTAGATTATTAAGTTATTTAAATAAAACCCTTTAAATTCCCTTTTCCTCTATTTACCTCGGTTAATATTTTATAACTAAAATTTAAGTGTATAACATTTATTATAACCACTCAAATTTTATTTATAAAATCTTTTTATATTGTATATTATCCAATTACAATGTTAACTTCTGAAATTAAGGTAAGTTATATTTGAATGAAATTGTAATATACAAATAAAACTTTCTAATTAAATCATTTCATGCATTAATATTCATCTAAATTTTGATTGATTTTTTTTATAATTGAAATTATTCTTTAAAATAAATTTTAAGAATTAAATTTCGATTTCTTCAAACCGTTTAGAGATAAATAAATGTATGTACATAATTTATCAAATCAAATTTAAATCATATCTCTATATATATTATAAATAAAGTCATAATTTAGAAATTGAAATCAATTTGATTTCCTAAAACAAAGCTATAGCAAGACTACAGAATGGTCTCTTCACTTCAAAACTCGAAAATGAACATCGATGATGCCGCGGTCATCACCGAAGTTATTTTCCAGCGACAAAGAGAAGAGAACTAATTTTAAACTTTAAAATTGTTTGGAAACAAATTTCTATTAGAAAATACTTTAAATAATATACCCCTTTTAAAAATTTAAACACAAGGTTTGAAACCATTGGAAATTAAATTCACAAATTCTTGTTTTAAATTCATTTCAGTTCCCAAATCAATTTATAAACAACTATTTATAAATTCATTATAGAACAATAAATGATAAATCAAGTATTATCATTTCAAATAATCAATTTAAATCAGTTTATTTAGTTCCATAAATTTACTTATATATCAAAATTTATTTCATTAACCAAATTTTAAAATAATATTGTGTCAGTTTGTTCTGTCAAAGTCTTTTCGAAACCCTACCGATAGCGCTGATCAGATGAATCGATCAGAAACCTAAATCAACATTAACAACTCAAACAACACAACATATAAAAAAAACATAGATTTACAAGTATATTTCAAAATGATTGAAAGAATAGATTGGAAACAAAAGACAAGATGATAAAATAACAGAGTATGGAGATGGGTAAACTTAAGTAAATCGTGGGCAACCTTAACTGGGTCAACCGTGACTTAAAGAATAAGATCAATGTGGATTTTTCTGGGGTAAATCTACATTCGATCTCAAAAGATAGAGTTTGGATTAACAAAAGACATTAGCATCTAAACCAAGGATAGATATAAATCTCTTGTGAATCGATGCTAGTTGTAAAGGAGTTTCACCCATTTACAATTCAATTTTAAATTGGCAAGACCGTCGACTCACTAAAAAGATCATTTAAAGCATAGTTATGGGATACTCCAAAATCAAAAGAAGATGAATAGTGAGGGATAAGAATGGATTTTGGAACCGTAGGGAACGTTCAAAAATTCAAAGAAATTCGAACCAAAGAGTTAGAGACTCAAACTCGAACGAAAGTGATTCTGTAAATAATTTACTTTATATTCTATGTTTTGCCTCAAAGCCATAGCTCTGATACCAAATGTAACAGCCAAGTATTTTCAACCATTCGCGTCCATTATAATTGTATAGGTAGACACTCATACCAGAATTGAATTGCTCAAAATACCGCGTTGTAAATAAAATTTGGCAAATCTCAGAATATACAGTAAATAAAATCACAGATCACAGACACAGAGTAATAATAGTGCAGCAGAAGTAAAAGAAAAAGTAGTTCATGAAGCTACTATACAAACATATCAGAGTTAAATAAAATACAAAAGAAGAAATAAAGTACAACAGAAGTTTCAATATGATAACTAATTACAAGCTGAATACAACAACATAACTAAAATAAATAAGACTAGATAAGCAGATAATCTCCCGCGATTCCAATCTCCAGAAAGTGGAAATCCAAACCTGTGAATACTCAGGCTGACCCGAGCATAAATAAAAATACAAACACTCGAGTCAGGACATACATACTTACACAGTGTAAACCAACTCAAGTGAACTGTAGTATTGGTACAAGTAACTTAAAGGATGCTTGGGACCGCCTATCCTCTAAGGATCCGTTAAGCTATATACTATGTAGTAATATTGTGCTATTATAATAGTGTCTATCAATAAAATAAACATACTTTTTAATAGCGTTCCGGATTACCCATATAGTCCTTCACGCATAATAGTCCCAGTAGTCCATCCAATATCTGCATATCTCTTGATCGGGAGACTACGAGAAGATAAGCACGGGCTACGGTAGAAAACCAAACTCGTAGTAAAGGCTCGATATGGTAGGTGACACCGCACACATGGCAATGGCAGGTTAGATATATCAATTACGACACTCGGGCTGGTGGTAACGCGGCAACCACAAACGCCCACCTAGGAACACATTCCCAAAATCGGAGGGGTGCCCAAACAGTCACAAAAGCAATAGAATGGTATCGAAGAAATGCGTCCGATCAGAGGAGCTACCCTTTTTTGCCCGAGTTTGCTCCTGTTTTAGCCACCTTAAGCCAACTCATGGGAGTTGGATCCACGTAACATACCTCAAGAACGTCGCCACCATCCTACTTCATTCTGGGATCTCCACCGCGTACATGGTTAGTCAAAGTGTTTTTCGGTATCGACAGAGAGTATGCCCATATCCGATCCCGTTCTCTTTGCCAACCAATCGTTATTATAACCCTTGGTTATAACTTTAAAAAAATATTTTACACTTAAATATAGATATCATTTCAATCCAAATCTTTATCAAAATAAAGATTAAATCATTTCGAAAACCATTTCAATATATCAACATACCATATCTTTCAAATTCAAATATTTAAGAAAATAAATATCAAGTCATTTTTAACCATTTCAATTTATTAAATTATCATATCCTTTCAAAACTTCCTTTAATCATTTTAATATATTAATTATCATAACCTT
This sequence comes from Allium cepa, assembly GCA_030765085.1. Taxonomy (NCBI): domain Eukaryota; kingdom Viridiplantae; phylum Streptophyta; class Magnoliopsida; order Asparagales; family Amaryllidaceae; genus Allium; species Allium cepa. The sequence goes on from CM060942.1 coordinate 67,999,157, forward strand.
TCAAAGCTTCATTTCCAAAATATCGTATCTTCCAAAACTTCTTTTCAAATCATTTTAATATCAACATATCATATCTTTCAAAACTCCATTTCAAATCATTTTAATATCAAAATATCATATCTTTCAAAACTTCATCTCAAATCATTTTAATATCAAAATAGCATATCTTTCAAAACTTCATCTTCAAATCATTTTAATATCAATCATTTTAATATCAAAATATCATATCTTTCAAAACCACATTCATTTTATTTAAAATACCATTTCAACACACATTTCAAAATAGTTTATATTTCGAAAGAAATTACTTCATTTCAAATCATAAAAATGAAGTTATTAGATTTGATAATTAAACTATTATATTCCAAAAATTTAATCTTTTCAATGTTCATTTATTCACTTAAATTTATTAAAACAATGAAAATTCAACTTTCGCAACATTTGGAAAAACTACAATAAGTTACATTCAAAACAATTCAATTTATCAAAAGATAGCATTTAAAAATGCTGTTAATTAACTTCAAATATTCAATAGAATTTCACAAACACTTATATATTTATTTAAATCATTTTTAACTTATAAAATCATACATTTTCACATTTATAATCATCATTCAATTTTTGTTAAATTCATGATTTTATAAAGTTAATTTTTCTTTCAAAAATCAATATTTATTAATAATTCACTTATTGAATTTCAACATTTAAATTCAAATTCATTACATTAAATTTCAAATTAACACTTAATTTTAAAATTTCAAATATAACTTAATTCCATTTTTATTAATTTAACTTAAAATTCACTTTTAAGCCAAATTCACAAATTCCCATTTTGGTTATGTTTCAAAATTTCATCTTAAATAATCATTCATTTCACATTTTAACTTTATTCAAAAATCATTAATATATTATAAAATCACTTTAAATTCATTTTAAATTCAAGTTATCATATTTACCATTTTCCAAATAAGAATAAATTTCCATTTTATTTTTTAACTTAACTATCATTTTTGACCAAAATTCCAAATTTTCAAACTTAAATTATATTTCAACAATCCAATTTAACCATTCATTAATTACATTTTTAACTCATAGAAAAAAATCATAATTTCTTTATTATAAAAAATTTCAAAATTCTATTGAAATCAAATTTCATAAATTTATATTTTGAAAATACTCAAAAGTATTTAAAACACTTTATAATATTAACCACGGGCCTGTATATAGTTTTCTAACCTAGGTCAAGTGATATGGATATATACCATTTCAATCCGCATTTTACAAAGAAAAATCCGAGTTCAATCATTCAAACCCGCAATCCCAAGTTTTTTAAAAAACACCGTTCAGGCCTATCATTTTAGCCCATAATGATCTTCCCTTATTCTAAAGTCCGTTCGGGCATGTATCATTTCAACCCATAGTGAATCTTATCTACAGGGAATTTGCAGTGTGATAAATAGATATAAATGAACAGTTAACATAATATATAAATAACAGATGATATGACATGAAATTTAACAGGTTGAACATCATATGTAAATAATCACATGGTAGTTATAACATCGTATATTTTTTCTACACATTCGTTTGTTATTGTTTCACAACTGCATAAGTATAAATGTCGTGTGAGCTTTACTCCCTTGTTAAAAGCAGGAGATAGCCAACAAAGCACACAACGGAGACTCTACAAAGGCACGATGACTTGAATATGACAGAAGAGTGGAGGGCCAAAGCTAATTGCCTTGTTCAAACATTTACACAATACAATACAACAACATAAGTTCAAAAAAATCTACACTTGAACAACACTAGAAATCAAAGCCCAAAACAACTTCAAATGGTTTGCACTTGTTCTCAACTTCACATGGATCAGTTAGTGATGGTATAAGCTCACCTAAGGCAGGGACTAACAGCTGGGTTTGGATCTAAACAGATCGACCTATCTTGGGTTTAAAGGTGCATAGATATATAGGTGCACAAAACAACACTACAAGGCAAACAAATCATCATTTCTATGCTCCTATTGTGCTCGGCCAGAGGCTAGGTAGGCCCAGCCAGTGGCTCAGATGGTGGTGGGTGATGTGGCAGAGGGTGGAGGTTAGGTAAGAGGTGGTGGTGGTGGAAGAAGTGGCGGCTAGAGGGGGTAGAAGGTGGTGCTAGCAAACTAGGCTCGGTTTGTGTGAATAGGAGATGTATTTATGGATTTTGGTGGATGTTCAAGCCTTGGTTGTGGTCGGCCTAGTCATGGTGATGGACTAAGGGGGTGGTTGATTAAAGAAGGAGGAGGTGGAGGTCGGCCTATGGCTGGAGGAGAGGTGGTCGATCCAATCTAGTTGAGAAACAATTGCAAATTCAATAAAAAAAACAGAAAAAAAAACAAAGGAAAGGAATGAGATTTGACCCTAACTTTCAAGCAATGGCCGTGAATTATTTTTGGATGAGAGAGTGGTTTTAGTTCACGTGAAAAATGAGCAAATGCAGCTGAGAAAAGAAATGAAAAGCACGACCAAAATTAATGAGATGTAGGTTGGAAAATGAAAAGGCGGAAGAGGAAAAGACTTTGGAAGTTAAAGGTTTTGAAACTTTTCATATATCCAACCATTTTTTTTGATTTTATAAATACAAAAAGGCTGATAATAAAGAGTAAACAAGCTCAGAAATAAAGCAAAGAAATAAATAAAATAATTAAATTTTAAATTAATTAAATTAAATGAAGGAAATAGCAATATATATAACTAGGATAAATAAATTGAAATAAATTCAAATAAACTTCAGAAAAATTATATTATCACTTTAAAATATTAAAAGACAAAAATATATATACAATAACATATTAACACATGTTAAAATAAAATATGCAAGGAAAATATAATTTTTATAATTTAAAATAACCAAAATTGCTAAATAACTCAAATTGTACTCAATATTGAAATATACATAGCTTTTTAAATCTGTTTCCAAAGAAACGAAAAGCAGTATTCATGTTATTAAATATATTCTCATAATAAACGATAAAATTTAAGAATTTATATATTTAAATTTGAAATTTAAAAGTCAAAGTTTGACTAGTTTGAACAGAAATTCACCTTTCAGTAAAATATCCAATTTATAACAGTTTGAAATCATAATTCACATTAAAATCCACATTTATATTTAAAATAACATAACTTATTCATTTTAATAAATAAAATAAAGTTTTTATATCAAAATTTCAATAAAATAATCAAAATAAACAATAAAAATAAATCACAAAATTCAGGGTTGTTACATGATCTTTTCCCGAACCACCTTTCATTTTTTCCCAAACCAATTTTTATATTAACATTTTTTTTCTTTCTTTAAAACTGTTATACACACGCGTACACTCGATACCAGACCCGAGACTTTTTTCCCATCCCTGAGATCGACTTTGAGTTTCTTCCTCCATTCCCAAACCTTCCAAACCAGCATCATATACACATATGCACCATGCACACTGCCACGACCACCTCCGACCAACGACGCTTCCTTTAGCACATCATCGATGACGCGCATGACTTCTCCAACCACCCAGTTCAATGAAAATAGCAGCAAAATGAAATCAAGTCGCTCGACCCAAAACTGGAATCAACCCGGATCAACAAAATCGATCGCCGACGACATAATAGTTCACGGAGTCCATACCGCTTCATCCAGAGCCACGCCACGACGTGCAGCGACGAATCCCCTCGTTGCGACCGGACGAAACGTCATTGACACAACCTCAGGTAGAAAACCTACTTCGATCGATTTATAATACCACGACGATGTAAAAAATTATTATCCATTTTTTCAAAACTCTCTGATCATCCTTCTATCTCCAGCGAAATCCCCGACCTCCCCGGTCACTTAGATCATCAGAAAAGGCTCGAAAACTCCCTCACGTTCAACTTCCAAACCTTCGTGATTTACCAAATTAAAAATCTTAATTTTTCTTTTAAAAATCATTATTTCCAAGAACAAATCACATAATATAATCGATTCAAGAAATTATGATACTTGAGTTTCGCATTTTTTGAGTTTCACTGTAAATTCTTGTTTCAGTAAAAATTTACTTTCTAATCATCTTAAAAATATTATTAAGAGATAAATTATGATTCAAAAAACACATTTTGCTTGAATCCTAAGGTCTAAAGAGGATTGGAGATGAAGATTTAAATTTTGAAAATAGGTTTGGAACCCTGTTAACCTGGAACAGAGGCATTTATTTTTTTGTACAGACATACACTAGTATATCCATCTTTACAGAAGCTCATATTCACACAAGCATACACAAATACAGATCATTATATGCAAACCAGAAGATATGCATACAGGTTCAAGTGTTTGCTCACTTGAGTATGGGAAGAACAAAGAGCATGAGATTGGAAGTAAAATTTGGAAACTAGAATTGATTCAGATCCTGGAAACTTGGATTTACTTGGATGTGGAAGTTTTATTTGAACTTGAACTTTGATAATCCAGGTTGTAGTTTGATTCGGCTTGTTAAAGCTGATCTGTGTTGAATCAGTTGTTTGATTGCTTCGCATTGGTTTTGAATTAGCTTCCAGGTTTTATAAATTTTAAAATGAAGATGAAGAGAGATGAGTAACCTGGTTTTACTCTTTTTATTTTCTATAATTTCTAAATTAAAAGGTAATGTGAATTTGCCACTTGTTTAACGATTATGTTATCTTGTTTACACTTATTTTATTTCATATCCTCTTAATTTTACAAATGTCATTTGTTACAATTTTATGTTTAATTCCCCTTTTGAAATAATTTTATAAACTTTGTTTTTAAACCCTTTTAGCTTTATATTTACAAAACATTTCTTATTTTATAAAGCTTTTGTAAATCTTAAATAGTAATTCAAAAATTATTGTATTAATTTCAAAATATAACTTCCAAACCAACACACATTAGAATTGTAGAAAACAACTTTTACTAATTTAAAATGTAGAGTTTTAAATCCAATATATTTTCAACATATCTGTTATTGAATTTCAAATTCTATTTTTCAACTTCTTACAAAGCACGTGTTTTTTTGGAGAAACTCAAATTAATTTACCAATTAATTTCACAATTTAATTTCAAAAATTATATTAATTATCAAATTAATTTTGATTCAAAACCCGGATCGTTCAGATTCCCCCTTAAGAAAATTTCGTCCTCGAAATTTACTAGAGGGACAACAAAATATGGATACACAAAGATAGAGAAACGATTTCTTCAAATCAAACTGAACATCTATTCTGCATTGGCTTACCAAATCAGAATATTAACAATAGATACAAGAACTAATCTATTTAACACTTCACAAGATATTCGGTTAATCCAGATCTACGAAGTATGTAGGAGCATTCGTTAGTTCGAAGGGCAACTAACTATTCGTAGAATATATCTGGACCCCAAAGAATAAACAGTTAAATGGATACAATCCAAAAACTTTTAGTTTAGAAACCAAAGTGTATCTATCAACCATAACATCCAAATTAATCAATTCATCCAAACAAACAATTCTAACCTTTTTGGAGTTTATGTCCCATGCAAATATATCAAAGCTTCTTCCTGAAGCTGTCAGGAAACCATCAAAGAATTGAAAAGAGATGATGAACAAAAGAGATTGATAGAGAAAGATTGTTTCCGCTGTTGTAGGGTGTTGACCATTTATAGTGGTACTCTAATGTCCCCTTCTTGCACTCATACATACTATTAGTGGATAGTAAGAGAATTTACTGAGGCACGTCGACGGATATCTTTGGGATATACTCATTCTAGGGTATATTTCAGCCTATCTCTAATGTGTTTCCTAATGTGTTTGTAACGCCCCACTCCGAGACCCACATTAGCAAAGAGTATTACAAGGTAATACCGTCTGCTAATACGGAGAATAGAGCTGGATAGGAGTGACCATCTATAGCCTTGTCTTAACTATCTATTGAATACGTCGATAAATGTAGCATTTTTTTTTATGTGGATCGACATATCTAATAGATACTTAATACAAAACTATAATGGCTATAAGATCTAACAAAACAAAATATAATAACTCAAATGTAAACCACATCACAGAACAGTAGATCATCACATACATATACACATATACAGATACATCACAGAGTATACAAAATGATACATGTCAAGTGGTATAGCAACCACAATATAAAGGCGAGTCAAAAGAATATACATATCAGAGTTACAACCAAGAGGGACTACCCAAAAAGGTATAACAAAAGAGGCTAGAAGAATAGTCCACGCGGAAGCAGAATAGGCTAAGTCCAAAGGTACCTAACCTGAAACACCTCGGTCTGACCCGAGTATAAAATACACGGGTCAGTCTAGCTAAACAAATCAGTTAGACAAGCTAAACAATAATGAACGTGCAAGGTCATAAAGTACCACAAATATCTCTAAAAGAGATAACTCAATCATCTACAAAAGATGAATCATAACAAGCCTCATATCATCGGCAACTCAATAAACAAAGGATATGAATATCCCAAATCAAGCCAAAAAGGCAAATAACAAATACCAATGAAGGTAACACAAGTTTGCACAAGGTAATCGCTATGTATCGAGTAGTTCAAAAGACCTACTCCGAAAGGCGATACTCTAGGGAAATATAAATATCAATGAAACAAAAGATGCATGTGCTCAGTACTGTATAAACAAGGATCCACAAGCCCAAGTATCTCTCGAGCGGTGATGAAGGACCAACTCCAAAAGCGATACTATAGGGCAACAAACCCGAAGGCGACAAACCCGAAGGCGACAAACCCAAGTATCTCTCGAGCGGTGACGATGGACCAACTCCAAAAGCGATACTATAGGGCAACAAACCCGAAGACGACAAACCCAAGTATCTCTCGAGCGGTGACGATGGACCAGCTCCAAAAGCGATACTATAGGGCAACAACCCCAAAGGCAACAAACCCGAAGGCTCAAACCCGAAGGCAACAAACCGTAGTGGCAAAGGTCCGGAGGCCCAGTACTGGAAACCACTAACTGGCAATATGTGTCACAAACTCACGGAAAGGAACCCGAAAAGTGTTAACATGTGTCCCATACCACACGTTCGCACTAAACGATTTACTAACCGTTAGTCAATTCCACACTTAAAGCAGTACAAAGTTTACCTCATCTCATCGGTAAACCAGACCCAAAGGTCAAAACAATCAAACGAATAGATTAGGAATTAATTGTAAAGATAAACGCACGTATTCCATAGTACGTGTTTTACCCAACCATTTAATTACCTTTCCACTTCGTTCGAAGTGCAAAAGAGTGTAATTTTACTCAGAAAATAATTTGGAACAAGTTTAGAAATCGTTTGAAAACACTTTGGAAATTGCCTTTGAAATTCTCCTATTATGGAGTAAATAATTTAATACTTAAAATAATACTAAATAAAAATTTCACAAGCCAATTTGTCTGAAAAACACTTTAAAATGCTTTATAAAACCAGTGCACGAAATGTAGAGAGAAAACTCAAGAATTCGGGAAAATATCAAAAATGACGGATATTATTCTAAGTATAAAAACCGCTGAAATCAAGCTGTGATCACAAGTTCGACAGCAGGTTTGGACCTGAAAACAGAGTCCAAATGACATGAAATTTTGTATAAATGTAGAATAACACCCCTACTCCAATCTGCAAAAAGATTCATCCAATTCCGACTTGAAATAAAGAATCTGCGTCGTTTCAAAGTCGGACCAAAACAAGGTTTGAAACAATGAATTACAGCAAGCTGCGAATACAAGTTTAACAGTAGTTTCGAAAGAGCAAACCAACCCAGATGTTGATGAAATTTTATAGGAGTATAAATCAACACTCCTATTTCAATCTGCAAAAAGAATCACTCAATTCCAATTTGAAACGAAGAATCTGCGTCGTTTCAAAGTTGGACCAAAACAAGGTTTAAACACTGAATTACTGCAAGCTGTGAGTACAAGTTCGATGGTAGTTTCGAAATAGCAAACCAACCCAGATTGTAATGAAATTTTATAGGATTATAATTCAGAACTCCTACTTCAATCTGAAAAGGAATCACTCAAATCCGATTTGAAACGAATGAGTTATGCTGTCACTAACATGGACTCAGGCCATGTTTGCAACAGTTCAAAAACAAAAAAAATGTACAGGCCTGAAACCACCCTGGGTTGAACTTTCAGGCATAAAACAGAGGAACAAATAATATCAGATTGATCTTAAAATTGGTATGCTTATACTAGAAAATTAATCTTTCAAACAAAAAAAGAATCATAGAATTCCAGTAAGAAATGAATGAGTTGTGAGCTCTCAAACATGGACTCAGGCCATGTTTGCAGCAACTCAAAACAACTACAGGCAAAAATCTGTGCCTGAGTCGACTTTGCAGCAGCGTTTTGAATATTCAAACGATAATATATTTCAACCAAAATTTACAGAAATGAAGTTCAACATGCAGGCTACCAAATGCAAGAAGTCCGGAAGCATTTTGCTACCGGAATCTAAAGTTATGATCATTCAAATAGGCAATAAGAAACATATTTCAGGCAGAAAAACAACAAAAAAATTCATTAACAAAAGCTAGATTTTGGTTGCTTTTGCAATTTTTGAGCTTGGCTCAGGTAGGATTTGTGAGTATTACAACTCACCTTGCTGATGCTTTGTGCTACAAGAGAAAATCGGTGAAAAGGAGCAAGCTTTGGCCTTGAAAATGGCTTCAACAACCTAAAAATATGTATATAAACATGCAAGAACAAAACTTATTACAATTAGAAAGCCCAATATCTCAAACTAAGATTTTGATGAAATTATTGATGTTTTGGAGGTGATTACCTTTTGATTCACTGTAGTTTGAAGAAATTTTTGCTTGAATTGAAGGAATTGAGTTCATAGCTTGAGATTTGCAAAAATGGTGAGGTGGGTTTTTTTTTTTCTTCCTTATTTCAAAGAAGAGGAAGAAGGAGAAGTAGGAATGTACTGCCAATGTTTTTCCCTTTCTCAATATTAGGTTATGTGTAGTAATGGGCCTAATGGACTCAAAAATAAAATAAAAAAATCAAATGATTTGATGAATTAATTCATGTACATATACAATTATGTACAAGTTACATAATATTACCAAATAAATTACATTTCTCTTTTAAGTTTTAATCAAACAAAATATGTAAACTTATATAGATATGAAATAAAACATTTTGCCTCATATAAAAGATAAATTTATATTTTTTAAACATTTTTTATTATTAAAATTCTTTATTTTACAAAAATACACAATTTTCTCAAATAAATGGACAAAACATTACTTTAAACTTCTAAATTTCCACAAAAATATTTTTCTTGCTTAGAAAAATATAAATAACTATTATAAACACAAATTTATAATTAAAACTCATTTTTAAATCAATTTCCACCTTTTTATTTGATTAAACAACCTTTAAAAATCAAATACTTCTTTTAAAAATTATTAGAAGAAGTAATTGGCAATAATTAATACAATTATTGCATTTTCTCTAAATAAAAACTATTTTCTCATTTATTATTAACCCAAACAAATAAAATAAAGTTTCATACTTTATTTTCTTATTTTATTCCAAAATTCATTGTTTATTCCAAATAAACAATTTTATTTCTCCAATTTTATTTTAATTCACAATATTAAATTATAACTACCATTATAATTAAATATTTACAGGTAATCTCCAAAACCAGGGTTGTTATAGACTCCCCTCCTTAACAAAATTGCGTCCACGCAATTTCTATAATGGAAGTTATCTATAACATCTATTTCATCACAACAAGATTCAAATCAAAGATAGGATCATAGATATTCTCCCTCAACAGAGAATGAAAGGATCAGGACAAGTTTGCTCGGCAAATCCTATGGTTTCCCAAGTACAGCACTTACGGTTAGCGCACGATAGAATTTTATAAGTAGAACATTCTTATTTTGAAGGTGTTCAATCTTCGAAACAACTACACAAATAGAATTCGGCACAATACACAAGTCGGTGAGACTCGTGATCATGAAACATAAGAGAATTAATTAATCGAGATTAAATCTCAAAGATACAACAAAATTGGGTTACCTGGAACATATCATGCATACCCAAAACTGAATAGAAAACGATGCATGAAAGCAATCGAACCAAGGCGTTCAGTAATAGTAGTTGGTCCTATATAATAAGGAGCCAACTTTCCAAATATACTGAAACGCACCTAACTCCTTTAAAGGAGTAACACATATAAGCACAATCATCAAAAGAGGATTCAACAAAAGATAGATGGTATTTCAAGCTATCATCACAACACATGACTGCATGAATGCAAGTCATCACAAGAATCGCACTAAGGCAAGACACACAAGAATGGATTACAAGAAATTTTCTCAAAAATTTGTTATAAGAGTTTTCACTCAAATCAATTTTCTTTTATACACAAAACTTAAACTTCAATACTTGATAATTTTTGAAGTCCCTTACTTAAATTTTCAATTCAATCATTATTACTTTAAATTTTAAGTAAATTAAATTAGAGTTGTTCCATACTCTAATTCCAAAAATAAATATACTACAATAAGTAATATATATATATTTTTTTTTGAAAACTTCGACGGAGTCTCCTTTGCATGGAGAGCCCTTTACAATTTCATAAATATGAATTATAGATATACATCGACCAAAAGGTCGAAACACAATATGTGTATATATAAATTCTTAACACATAAACACTTAACAATTCATATCTTTCATTTTTAGCGTTTAAAATGCAAGCATGCTTACTTTTATACTTACTATTTTGCTAATTAATCATTCAAATATCCTCTTGTACCTACGCTTAACTTATTGAAACATATTAGCATGCAATAGTAAACATAAGAAGCATTAAAATCATAGTTTAAACAAGACAACAACTCAAAACTTCAAAATTTTTAAATTCAGGCCTGCTACAAAGACTTAGGCTTTTGACATAGTAAAACTCATAATTCGAAAATACTCATAAAATAAAAGTTATTCTACTCAGTCCAAGATTTCCAGCGATATAAACATCTTCAAAATCGGATTTATGCTTTGAAAGTTATGCTCAATTTACTTTCAGCTTTAAACTCAGAAATTATAAAAGAGGACAGAGATGTCCATCAGTTTTCAACTCGTTTTTTGAATAACCGAACCGCAAAATTTTGAAAAATGTGATAAAGATGATTTCTAGCTTACTGAAAGTACTCTCTTTTGCAAAAAGAATGGACCCATTTGGATTTGTAAATCACAAGTTATTGCTGTTTTAAAACATCACTTTTCAATTAAAATTTTCGGACACAAGACCTTTAATTGTCAAAATTTTTAAATCATTGTTAAATCCAAACTACATAATTTAAGATCAAAAATCTTTTCTCTAAAACATTTATTACATGATCCTTTTCTCCGAAAAGCCAAGACATCTAGAATTACACTATAATACATATAACAAACTTTCAAAATGGTTTACAAAGAAAACTTTTTCTCAATTAACAAACAAAGTCTTTTGAAAGAAGACCCATAATTTAATTAAAATACTTCCTTTCTTACATTAGTAAGAAACAATTATCTATCCAAACTAGACTTTGGAATTACATATTGGTTTTTTTTTCTAAATTGCTTTCACAATTAAAAAGAAATCTTATCTTGTTGCTCTATTTATTATTATTTCTAGCTTTTCACAAAAATTTGCATTTTATAATAAATGAATCTTTTATATTAAATTTTCACTTGATCCATAAAGCTAAACATTTATTTTATTATCACTTAGAACTAGCCAAGTTTGATACTTAATTAAAACTTTTTTTTAATTTGAACTTTACAAATACATAATTAACAAGTTTTTAACACTATTTAAATTCAAAACCAAACTTACTCTAATGGATTTTGCTCCTTATTAAATTTCATGCTAATTCAAAAGTACTAAATTAGCATTTTCTTAAATTTTCCCGGAGGCATACTTTTTTTTTCCACTTGTTATTAATCAAATGATTAAATGTTTAAACTAATCTTCATAACTATCCTTTTACTTTTTACTAAACCTGCTTCCAATCTATATTTTAGATTTCTAAACAATTCATTTTATTAATTTGAATACTTTGTTTTATTAATCACTATCACATGATAGTTTCATCGAATTAAGGTATTTCCTTAATTAATGTTATTTTCCATAAAAATGAATTAGCATAAGGTAATATTTTCCAAAATACTTTTCCTAAAAGCTTACTTAAGCATTTTAAATTTTCCATGTATGTAAACTTTCACAAACAAGTAACGTAACCAATAATTAATACAATTTATTTAAATGAAACCATATTCAAAATTTTCAATTATCAATTTAAAAAAAATGATAACATCTAACTAATACATTTGTAGTGAATGACATTTCGAGGACTGCAAAGTTGACCAAGATCAACATTGCCTCTCCATTGCCCACTATGTCACACTATTTCCATAAGTCCTTAAGTATGTATATAAAATACTTATCTTAAATGGCGATTTAGAATTTTCAAAATCTTTGCAATATCTATATATTTTTGCATTCAACATCCATACTAGTAAATATTATTTATTGCCATTTCAAAAGCATGTATCACATCACCTCGCAAGCGTTTAGGAATCCCTATCGATAACGCTGATCAGACGCATCGACCAGAATTCTTAAAAACTTATTAGCCAATTGACACAAGAAATTATAAAAACTGTTTTGATTTCTTAAGAAATCTTAAACTTGGTTGTAACAATGTTTATTTTCAAAACATAAAACGTTTTGCTATTATACAATCATTCAATCAATTCATAAAATAATCAAGTTATATACATAAGTATATCTCTTACTAGAAAGATTTTCCATTCACATGGATGCTTTCTTTCTGGAAAATTCTTTAAGTAATTTTACTTCTTTAAAATGCATCCATGAAATTCTTAAAAAATTAAATTTTTATTTCATTTTAACCTTTGGTTAAATACCACTTATGAATTACATTTTATTTTCAAAATTTAATCTTTCTAATAATTCTTGCGGTAGCTACAACTTGAAGGCACCGCAATTCTTATCATTTGCATTGAGTAGGTTTCTAACTCTCAATTATATCACCTACTCAATATTATTTCAACAATTACTATGCTAACACACATTCATGCAATTATCAACCAAACAAGCATTTACTTAAAACAAAGCATTTAATGTGCCCATCGACAACGGTCACACCATTTCCGCTGCGCAACTCTAATCACTAAGGTTTAAAACACATAATTTAAAACTAAGCCATCTTAGGTCTAATTTCTCCTACTTTTTTTTTTAAAAAAAAAATAGTGATATGTAAAACCCTTATAATGTTTACAAACTTATTATCCATTCAAAGGAAATGAAAAGGCTAAAGGCACGATCGAGGAATACGATAGTGGAAAACTGTGTTATCACTTGTATTATACTTGGATGTACTATAATATGTGTTTCTGTTCTGTGTTTATCATATTTTTTTAGAACTTAGCTCTAATACCAAGCTGTAACGCCCCACTCCGAGACCTACATTAGCAAAGAGTATTACAAGGTAATACCGTCTGCTAATACGGAGAATAGAGCTGGATAGGAGCGACCATCTATAGCCTTGTCTTAACTATCTATTGAATACGTCGATAAATGTAGCATTTTTTTTATGTGGATCGACATATCTAATAGATACTTAATACAAAACTATAATGGCTATAAGATCTAACAGAACAAAATATAATAACTCAAATGTAAACCACATCACAGAACAGTAGATCATCACATACATATACACATATACAGATACATCACAGAGTATACAAAATGATACATGTCAAGTGGTATAGCAACCACAATATACAGGCGAGTCAAAAGAATATACATATCAGAGTTACAACCAAGAGGGACTACCCAAAAAGGTATAACAAAAGAGGCTAGCAGAATAGTCCACGCGGAAGCAGAATAGGCTAAGTCCAAAGGTACCTAACCTGAAACACCTCGGTCTGATCCGAGTATAAAATACACGGGTCAGTCTAGCTAAACAAATCAGTTAGACAAGCTAAACAATAATGAACATGCAAGGTCATAGAGTACCACAAATATCTCTAAAAGAGATAACTCAATCATCTACAAAAGATGAATCATAACAAGCCTCATATCATCGGCAACTCAATAAACAAAGGATATGAATATCCCAAATCAAGCCAAAAAGGCAAATAACAAATACCAATGAAGGTAACACAAGTTTCCACAAGGTAATCGCTATGTATCGAGTGGTTCAAAAGACCTACTACGAAAGGCGATACTCTAGGGAAATATAAATATCAATGAAACAAAAGATGCACGTGCTCAGTACTGTATAAACAAGGATCCACAAGCCCAAGTATCTCTCGAGCGGTGACGAAGGACCAACTCCAAAAGCGATACTATAGGGCAACAAACCCGAAGGCGACAAACCCGAAGGTGACAAACCCAAGTATCTCTCGAGCGGTGACGATGGACCAACTCCAAAAGCGATACTATAGGGCAACAAACTCGAAGGCGACAAACCCAAGTATCTCTCGAGCGGTGACGATGGACCAGCTCCAAAAGAGATACTATAGGGCAACAAACCCATAGGCAACAAACCCGAAGGCTCAAACCCGAAGGCAACAAACCGTAGTGGCAAAGGTCCGGAGGCCCAGTACTGGAAACCACTAACTGGCAATATGTGTCACAAACTCTCGGAAAGGAACCCGAAAAGTGTTAACGTGTGTCCCATACCACACGTTCGCACTAAACGATTTACTAACTGTTAGTCAATTCCACACTTAAAGCAGTACAAAGTTTACCTCATCTCATCGGTAAACCAGACCCAAAGGTAAAAACAATCAAACGAATAGATTAGGAATTAATTGGAAAGATAAACGCACGTATTTCATAGTACGTGTTTTACCCAACCATTTAATTACCTTCCCACTTCGTTCGAAGTGCAAAAGAGTGTAATTTTACTCAGAAAATAATTTGGAACAAGTTTAGAAATCGTTTGAAAACACTTTGGAAATTGCCTTTGAAATTCTCCTATTATGGAGTAAATAATTTAATACTTAAAATAATACTAAATAAAAATTTCACAAGCCAATTTGTTTGAAAAACACTTTAAAATGCTTTATAAAACCAGTGCACGAAATCTAGAGAGAAAACTCAAGAATTCGGGAAAATATCAAAAATGACGGAAATTATTGTATAAAAACCGCTAAAATCAAGCTGTGATCACTAGTTCGACAGTCGGTTTGGACCTGAAATCAGAGTCCAAATGACATGAAATTTGGTAGAAATGTAGATTAACACCCCTACTCCAATCTGCAAAAAGATTCATCCAATTCCAACTTGAAATAAAGAATCTGCGTCGTTTCAAAGTCGGACCAAAACAAGGTTTGAAACAATGAATTACAGCAAGCTGCGAGTACAAGTTTAACAGTAGTTTCGAAATAGCAAACCAACCCAGATGTTGATGAAATTTTATAGGAGTATAAATCAACACTCCTATTTCAATCTGCAAAAGGAATCACTCAATTCCAATTTGAAACGAAGAATCTGCGTCTTTTTCAAAGTTGGACCAAAACAAGGTTTAAACACTGAATTACAGCAAGCTGTGAGTACAAGTTCGACAGTAGTTTCGAAATAGCAAACCAACCCAGATTGTAATGAAATTATATAGGATTATAACTCAGAACTCCTACTTCAATCTGCAAAAGGAATCACTCAAATCCGATTTGAAACGAATGAGTTATGCTGTCACAAACATGGACTCAGGCCATGTTTGCAACAGTTCAAAAAAAAAAATGTACAGGCCTGAAACCACCCTGGGTTGAACTTTCGGGCATAAAACAGAGGAACAAATAATATCGGATTGATCTTAAAATTGGTATGCTTATACTAGAAAACTTAATCTTTCAAACAAAAAAAGAATCATAGAATTCCAGTATGAAATGAATGAGTTGTGAGCTTTCAAACATGGACTCAGGCCATGTTTGCAGCAACTCAAAACAACTATAGGCAAAAATCTGTGCCTGAGTCGACTTTGCAGCAGCGTTTTGAATATTCAAACGATAATATATTTCAACCAAAATTTTCAGAAATGAAGTTCAACATGCAGGCTACCAAATGCAAGAAGTCCGGAAGCATTTTGCTGCCGGAATCTAAAGTTATGATCATTCAAATAGGCAATAAGAAACATATTTCAGACAGAAAAACAACAAAAAATTTCATTAACAAAAGCTAGATTTTGGTTGCTTTTGCAATTTTTGAGCTTGGCTCAGCTAGGATTTGTGAGTATTACAACTCACCTTGCTGATGCTTTGTGCTACAAGAGAAAATCGGTGAAAAGGAGCAAGCTTTGGCCTTGAAAATGGCTTCAACAACCTAAAAATAAGTATATAAACATGCAAGAACAAAACTTATTACAATTAGAAAGCCCAATATCTCAAAC
The DNA here is from genome assembly GCA_030765085.1 of Allium cepa. Classification (NCBI taxonomy): domain Eukaryota; kingdom Viridiplantae; phylum Streptophyta; class Magnoliopsida; order Asparagales; family Amaryllidaceae; genus Allium; species Allium cepa. The sequence continues at coordinate 68,015,620 of CM060942.1, forward strand.
TAAGATTTTGATGAAATTATTGATGTTTTGGAGCTGATTACCTTTTGATTCACTGTAGTTTGAAGAAATTTTTGCTTGAATTGAAGGAATTGAGTTCATAGCTTGAGATTTGCAAAAATGGTGAGGTGGGTTTTTTTTTTCTTCCTTATTTCAAAGAAGAGGAAGAAGGAGAAGTAGGAATGTACTGCCAATGTTTTTCCCTTTCTCAATATTAGGTTATGTGTAGTAATGGGCCTAATGGACTCAAAAATAAAATAAAAAAATCAAATGATTTGATGAATTAATTCATGTACATATACAATTATGTACAAGTTACATAATATTACCAAATAAATTACATTTCTCTTTTAAGTTTTAATCAAACAAAATATGTAAACTTATATAGGTATGAAATAAAACATTTTGCCTCATATAAAAGATAAATTTATATTTTTTAAACATTTTTTATTATTAAAATTCTTTATTTTACAAAAATACACAATTTTCTCAAATAAATGGACAAAACATTACTTTAAACTTCTAAATTTCCACAAAAATATTTTTCTTGCTTAGAAAAATATAAATAACTATTCTAAACACAAATTTATAATTAAAAACTCATTTTTAAATCAATTTCCACCTTTTTATTTGATTAAACAACCTTTAAAAATCAAATACTTCTTTTAAAAATTATTAGAAGAAGTAATTGGCAATAATTAATACAATTATTGCATTTTCTCTAAATAAAAACTATTTTCTCATTTATTATTAACCCAAACAAATAAAATAAAGTTTCATACTTTATTTTCTTATTTTATTCCAAAATTCATTGTTTATTCCAAATAAACAATTTAATTTCTCCAATTTTATTTTAATTCACAATATTAAATTATAACTACCATTATAATTTAATATTTACAGGTAATCTCCAAAACCAGGGTTGTTACAGTGTTATACTCCTAAGCTAAAGTTTCAACCTTCAGCTATGATACCAATTCTAACGACCCTGACTCGACCTTCGAAAATCGACACTGAATACGTCACCCGTATTCAAATGTCGTAGATCCAAACGTCGAATCTAGTTCGCCGGAGCTTATAACACATTAAGTATAACAACACAACGGAAGAAAAAGATAGTATCGTTGATATACAATATCTGATGCAACAATTTGATACAAATGACTATCAATATATCAAAGATAGATACAAGACAATAACAAAGACAACAACAGTGGAAAGACAATATCTTCGATGCTAAACTCCAAAAACTCCATCTCCAATTCAAAGCTAGCTCGAACCCCCATCAAGTTGAAGTGAAGCAACTCGATCCAAATGCGATCGCCAAATCCTAAGGCTGGATGCTATCGAAACTACTCCTACTATTTGGTTATCTGACAAAACCCAACACTAGACTGCCTGTGTGAAAAATTATGGGCACCAGAGTTTAGGAAGGGAACAATAAACTCCGGATCAGTCATAGGACTGGCATGAGCAAACAAAAATAGTTTTATCTTTAAAACAAACAATAAAAGATTTTTAAAAGTTGAAAACCATAATGCTTTTTTGAAGAATGAAACTACCATAAGGCCTCTCGTCACACACACCATGCAATCGCCCATTTGTGGGAGATCTCTCCTTATGATAGTCAAAAATGCTTGATACGCAAAAACAATTTGATATTATTACTAGTGCATAGTGGAAAACATTTGCAAGTATAATATTAATCTTAGCTAGC